>BLSH010449445.1:159075-181143 GCA_018402905.1 Glandirana rugosa | reverse complement strand
GGGGTGTATATTATTAGTCTATAGGTTTTACCGTTTTGATTTTCGTTTGGATGTATATATTATATTATCTTTTACTAGTGTATTTTTTGGCTGGTAAGGTCCTTTTTTTTCCGTTTTTCCGTGGAGTGTTACGGTAGATCACCATACTATTATATTACTGGGATTTTTGATGGGTCTTCATGACCTCAAAAAAACAGACAAGTCTCGTCGACATCTTCTCCACTTAATTTCGACGTCGTCTATGGACTTCTGTACTGATCCACAAACGTATAATATGGATGGTCTCAGAGAAAATTCGACTATCTAAATGAAATTGTAAGTAAAAAATATTTCTGATCAAGGTGGGGTTTCACCATAAAAGGTTTCCCCAGCTTTAAAGAATGCCATGGTGGAGGGTGACACCATCATTTGACTGGCAATAGTTATATCACTTTGTGGAAATGGAAGTTCTAGTGTAGACACCTTGTCGGCAATTGAGCCAAACTGAAATACCACTTTGGGGTGGAACTAGTCTTTATAAAAAATGAATGTTAAAGTAAATCTATCAGCTTAAAAGAGACTCTGGTAGGTATAATATGCAAACACCTAGTCATGTCTTCAGGTATCTGCTGCAGCTTTAATTCACCTCTTCTACAGCTGCTCTGAACAGACAAAAAAACTCCAGTACTTCTGGGTAGTTTTTAGGGTCATTATATTATCATACCACTAGATGGCATTGTGAGGTGCCTTTTTGCCTTTTTTTTCCTGGAATGGTCGGTTTTTTATGTGATCATTTTCTATTATATTATATATGTAGGTTTGCTTTTAGTTTTGCCATTTTGGATATCTGATTATTATATGTGGGGTGGATATATATTCTTTTCTCTCGTTAATTCGGGGAAATCTTTCCATCTTTTGCCCTTCTTCTGGCTGGTTCCATGTACTGATGAGTGTGCACCTCCACCCTTCTCTATGTTAAGTATTTAAAGCGTGGTGCACGTCTAGTAACCACGCCCCTGATTATGTCAAACGTATAATGAAACGCGTTGGGTAAGACAAGATGTGACGTCACCATGCTCTTCGGCCACTTGGTACTCTGTCTGTAGCCTTTGCTGCAGCATCTCTATATGACTACACACTCATTTTTAAAGGTGAGTGCACCTTTTTATATTCAATACATTGAATACATTCAACAGCTTTTTATACAGTATCATGCTATGATCTTTTATGTTTTAAACACGTATGCATTGGGTATGAGACCATAATTTGAAGCATGCCAGGACCGTCAGTACCTCTATGGATACACTTGGGAAAGCATTTCCCTAGAGCGCTTTTGGCTTTTCCATTCGTTTGGAAGTCACCACATTCTGGTAAGCTGCTATTATCTACATTGGTGGTGTTTTACACAGAGGATCTGGGGAAGCTGGCTATCCTATGCATGCAGATATCTATTTTACCCTTTACTCGTGGAATTTGCTTTTCTGGGACACTGGAATCTATTCTCATATTTTATTGTTTTTTTTTCTTTTCTTCTTTTTTGGATGTTTATGGACTTTTTTTGATGAACTTGAATATTTTATTATATCGCATTTATTTTCACAATGGTTTTTATTAATTCATTTTTTGAGATCATGTTATATGTGCTAATTTTCTGACAGCGCTGCACTATATGTGTATTGATTAATATTGTGTGTTTTTATCTATTGACCCATGCTAGCCACTGTCCTTATCACTTACAGTTTTTCTTCATTTACATGTATATCTAACGCGGCTATTCTTTTGTATGTTTTCACTTCTGGATAGTGTCGGAGCTTTCCCATTCCCTCCCAGACACTACATTTTTATTGGGTCATCACTATAACTGTCAGTCTCCTTGGCCAATGGAATGTGGTGGTAGGCTCGGCTCACACCAATGTGTTTTTTCATGCTTTTTTTTTTTTTTTAGAAATGCAGGACATGTTTTTTAACCACTTGCCAACAGCCTGCCGCAGTGTGATGGCGGCAAAGTTGTTCGTTATCGCAAACCACTGTCACCTGACGGCGGCTGCGATAACTAGCATTGTGAGTGCGCGCACCCTTACTGTGTTCCGGGGGGGGGGGGCAGGGAGCGGGTAGTGCAGACTCGATCGCCGCCGGCTACCTGCTGTGAGAGAACGGACGTCCGTGTAAGTGAACATGGATCTCTGTTCTCATAGAGGGGGAAGGGCTGTGATCACAGGCTTCCTGTATATGGAAGCCGTGATCACTCCCCT
This sequence comes from Glandirana rugosa, assembly GCA_018402905.1. Lineage (NCBI taxonomy): Eukaryota > Metazoa > Chordata > Amphibia > Anura > Ranidae > Glandirana > Glandirana rugosa. The sequence goes on along the minus strand of BLSH010449445.1, from coordinate 178,912 downwards.
CCCCCAGCCAGCCCAGCCCTCATACAGTTAGAATACACCTAGGGAACACATTTAACCCTTAGAGCGCCCCTCCAGGTTAACCCTGTCACTGCCAATGGCATTTACATATTTTTATAGCACTTATCACTGTATAAATACCAATGGTCCAAAAAAGTGTCAGAATGGTCCAACATTTTTGCGCAAACCAATCAATAAACGCCGATTGTGATTTTTTTTTACCAAAAATATGAGGCAGAATATAAATCGTCCAAAACCGATGAAAAAATGTTTTTTTTATATTTGTTTTTTGGATTTGTATTTTAGCAAAAAAGTAAGAAAAATTGTTTATTTTTGCAAAATTGTCGCTCTTTTTTTGTTTATAGCAACGATCAGAAATGACGCAGAGGGGATCAAATACCACCAAAAGAAAGCTTTATTTGTGGGAAAAAAGGACGCAAATTTTGTTTGGGTACAACGTCGCACGACCGCGCAATTGTCAGTTAAAGCGACGCAATGCCGAATCGCAAAAAGTGCTCTAGTCCTAAAGTGGGAAATCCTTCCGGGGCTGAAGTGGTGGGTTCCTATGGAACACGTTCACATCAATGCATTTTTGTGCCTCTGTGTTTTTGGAAAGGGTCAGGGACTTTTTAAAATGCAAAACGCTGCTGTTTTTGCTTTTTTGGTCCAATAGACTTCAATGGAGACGCTACAGAAAGGCATGTACTGTGTTTTTAGTGCATTTTTTACGTGTTTTGCATTTTTTAATCTGCCCAATAACAAATTGTTCAAATAAAATGAAAAAAAAAAAAAGCATAGAAACGCAAAATGCATCAAAAACACGTGCATGAAAATGCACAGCAAAAAGCACTGCAGAAACGCTTAAAAGCAACATGCATAGGTGTGAATGGAACCTAAGATGGGAATGAAAGCTGCCACAGGTTTGTGAACATCTAGGTGCCTCCACTTTACACCTGTTGCCCGCTATATTTTAAGCTACAGAATCACTATAAAATGAACTAATACAACTAATACAATTAATTAAATAAAGTTAAAAAGAATAAATTAAAATTCTATTTGTTTATAAAATATACATTTTAAAATGAAATAATTAAAGATAAATATTTCATTGTTTCTTTAAGTAGTATGTATTTGTAAAATTTGTGCACGTATTGTAGCTGAGAAATATGGAGTATCAGAAAAAGCTGCAGGTGGAGTATAGTGAGGATTTAAGCTGAACAAATTGATTATGATGAAAAACATGCAAAACTTTAGCCGGCGGTATAATTTCCCTCTGATTTATGGACATTTTCATATGGTGACCCTGGGTCTTGCTTCTTAATATAGGCTTATTTGGTAGAGTGCAATGGGCAGAAGACACCCCAGAGACATGTTATTTGATGAAAACACATAGATATATATCATACACCTAGGGGTCGGAAGAGTTCTTCAAGAAGAAATGCATTGGACTTTTTTGTGTTTAACAAAATTCATTAATCACAACAGTCTTGGCTGCAAAAAAAAAAAACATGGCCTGTTTGATTTAATTTAAAAGTATAATAAAATTATGTATATGACTAAATAATACAAATGCAATTCAATATAATGATTCATGAATTCAGAAGGGTTTAAACAAACACCCCAGCCAAAACTGAATATAAAGAACAAATTAAGGTCAAGGTCAGTGCAGCAGACCTACACACTGCTTATAATTACCGTGTTGCTGAAAAATTAAAAAATTTGGATAGATGTTTTTATCATTTCCCATATATCTAAAACAACAACAAAAACATTGAATGAGCTCCTCCACAGTCATTGGTTCCAGTGTGTAGGTAGGTATGTAGGCAGGTGCATACAATGGGTCAATATGTCTGCCTGTGAAAGCACTTGTTTCCCCCAGCTGAGCTCATTTCCTCCTGTTAGTTGAGGCAGCCAGGTGTTAAATGTTACAATGTTTGTGGGTTTTCTGTGTCCTCAAGTCTACCTTAGAGCTAAGGGTAATCAGGCTGTGAGGGTTAATGTTTTTCTCACCAATTTCAGCCAGGATACCCCCCCTACAGGTCAACCAACATAAAAGGGGCTGCATCCAAACCCTATAAAGTTCTATGGGGTTTGGTGCTACTCAGCTAGCCCTTTGATGAGTCAATCGATCTTATGGTATTAAGCCTCTACGGTATAACTGTGAGAACCATTCTTATACATCCACTCTGGCTGGGTGTCCAGTGGCTACAATCATTCCCTCCCCCAGGAAACGTTTCATTTCACCGGTGTGTGTGCTTCTTGCTCGCTCACCCCCCCACCACCTTTCCTGGCCAGCTGGGCTGCATGCTTAGGAAAAGGGTCTGATATGGATTGGGGGGAGGGGGGCACGCCATTTTTTTAAATTTTGGTGTGGGGTTCCCCTTAAATCCATGCCAAACCTGAAGGGTCTGGTATGCATTGAGGGGGGGGGGGGCCACGCCGTTTATTTTTCAGATTTTTCTATTGCCTATCTGTTCCCCGCAACCCATCAGAAAGTGCAACTGATGTGATATAGCGGCCTACTGCACCTACTGTTCTATCAGAAAGTCGCTACCCATCGCACACAATGTGTGGAACACATTGTGGAATGCATCGCACATAACACCGGTTGTGTACACCGGCAATGGTATTGTATTGCCGGGAATTTAAATGTATTTTTTTCTTTATAAATTTCAGTTTTGCTGCAACAGGTTCTATACATGTTACAGATGTGCCAATCTACAGGCAGACTAAGGGGACCCACCCAGGCACTATATTTAAAAGGTGTTTTCATTTTTATTGTTTCACTTTAAGCTTCATTAAAATCACTGCTCCTTTAAAAACAATCTTTAAAAGAAAATGTTGATACATGTCCCTCAGGGCAGTAGCCAGGCCCCTATACCCTTTTATGGCCAATAACTTGCATATAAGCCTTCAAAATGGGGACTTTTTCACATTTGGGTCCCATAGACTTTAGTGGGGTTCGGAGTTCGGGCCCGTAGTTTTGCAGTGTTCGGGAGTTCTGGTGCGGACCAAACTGAAGGGTGTTCGGCCCATCTTTATGTATGTAATGTACCCATTAGTTGGGAGTTTTATAATACCATTTTGTTATGATGTATATACTGTGTAACAGTGTTTTGAGTTACTGTGTACCTGTTTGTGATTATTTTCTGCATACCATTATTGCATAGGTATGCTGGGGAACTTTCAGTGCTAACACATCGGCAGAGGTTACTTCTCCTTTAATTGTAAAACCCACCCTGTAGGTGGAGAGTGAGGGTTTTCCCATACTTAAGGGATAGGAAGGGTTTAGAGAGGGGGAGAAGGCATGTAGAAAACTCAGAATGTAACAGAGGTGTTGTGTGTTTTTCTCTTTGGGGAGAAGCCTGGCTTGGAAATGAGGGCTATGACCCTTGAATGGAACCTCAGTATTAAGAAAGGATATCTTACAGAATTGTGAGCATCATAATTCTCCCTCCTTCCACCTTACTGGGCACTGTTGAAGGATTATTTTGTTATGGGACTCTTTATCATCTGTATGGACTGTATGTAGTAACTATTTACCAGATCTCTGAAGCTGCACTATTCCCGCTGTTGTGGACTGTTTACATTAATTTCCAGTAAAAAAAGATCCAACTGTAACAAGTGGCCTCTGTGTGGTGTGATAAAAGAGATTAGAAGTGTGAATCCATATGAACACCTAATACATGGGGAAAAGAGTGCCTGTGAGCACTGGTGCAAACCTGATCAGCCCAGGATCTTGTGGTGATCAAGGAAAGAGGTTGCCCACCTGGCGGTGAGAGACAGTCCCCTCACTACACTTCAGGTGACCATGTTTCATGGAGCTTGGTTGTTTTGGTGGACTTCCTGAGCCGTACTCTAAACAATGGCAAGTTGAAGGCCTGCATGGAAGGTGCTGCAGAAATATGAGGTTGTTATGGACTTGGATCAGGGAATAAGGGGGGTTGCCGGTCTCAAACCAGCATCTGTGCACATGTTGATAGCGGGTCTGAGTGAGCTTAGGCAGCCGCAGTTACATGTACAGAATATATCCCCCAGATAACCTGTTTATTGGTAAGATTGCAGCTGTGAGGTACGACTATGTAAAGAGGTATCTGAGACCTGTGGGTGGGGCTTGGGCACCTATATGGGGACAAGTGGAACTGTATTTGCTAATGCCTGTACTTCAGGTTGTGAGCTGTAGTCACATGACAGTCGACATTAAGGCACATCTCCCAGGCTTAGAAGCAAGCTGCAATGACACTGCACCCCTTGCTCTCTGTGCTGACTCCGTTACATTGACATTCTTACACTTCAGACCCTTTCATGTATAGAGGACACCACTTCCCAGCTGTGCAGCATTTTCAGGCTAGTACCTCTGAGCCTGTACCGGGCTCCACCAATCCAACAGTACAGGTCACCTATTTCCCAGTGACACATCCCGTGGTTGCTATGGGATACAGGAAACACTCTCTCCCCATCCTCCATGCTTGCTCTCTTCTCTAGGAGCCCCTCTACATCCCTCTCTTCCGTGACTCCAGACTTGGCCCCTAGACACTCTGGAGGTGTAGAGGTGCCAAGCACTTAACTCCCTCTACTACCAGAGGAACTGTCACCCCTGCCAGTCACCCATCTCCTGGCTGCAGTTCTTAGCAACAACACATAAACTACCTCTGGACAGTACTCTGTGTGTTAGACCCATGCATTGCATCTTCCTCTAGCTCAGTCCCCTTGTTGCATTGCAAGCCCTGTACTTCCTATACGCTGTGCATGCACCCCTTTAGGGGGGCTTCAGACCAGGCAAAGCAAGTAAACAACCAAAGATCCTTTACTGTGGTAGCTACTGCATACAGAATAGTTCTCAAAAAGCAGTTCAACAAAAATCCTGTACAGAGCTCTTCTAACATTTGTAGAGTGTGAATGCCTTATACCACATATAGTATGTCAAACACAAGGTCCACATCTGGCCCACTAGGCCTTGCCATGTGGCCCTCACACCCAGTTTTGCAGCTGGAATGTGGCACAACTCCATTGGGTTTGCACTGTGCATAGCGCACCCTTAAATCTGCACACAGCACACCCCTGAACCCTGAACTCTTTATGGAGTGCACCCCTGAACCCTGTATGTAATGGACCCCTGAACCCTGCACTCTCTACGTAGAGCACCCCAGAACCCTGCACTCTGTAAATAGCACACCCCTGCACCCTTCACTCCATACGTATTGCACTCCTGAACTCTGCACGTAACGCACTCCAGATGCAAAACCTTTGAGGGCAACTATATCGCTGACGTGGCCCTCATTTCAATTGAGTTTGACACCACGCCTTATACAGAAGACAAGTCCAAAAAGCAATCCCTTTTTAGGCATGAGTCCATTAAGGCAAAAATCCAGAGGTAGAGGTAGTGCAAGTCCCCTAGAGTCCATGATTGGCAATAATCCACAAAGGCAGTAAGTCCATGATTGCCAGCTACAAGTCCATAAGGTCCCCAGCCATAAGACCCTCTTCAGGTACCTTGAAAAGGCTCCTATCAGCAGAGTCCTCCTATCCTATTACTGCTCTCCTATAGCTCCATCAGAGTGTCCAGGTACATTTTGATAGTATTTCCCCAGGGATCCATTTGGTGGTGGCTGCAACCTGGGGAAGATCCTTCACACAGGAATCATCTATGGGTTTTGGAGCTACTCAGCTAGCCCTGTGATGAGTCAATTGAACTTATGGTGTTAAGCCTCTACATTTTAACTGTGTGAACCATTCTTATTGACCCATCTACTCCGCCTGTATGTCCAGTGGCTGCGATACAATCTCTCCCCCCCCCAGGGAAATTTTCATTTCTTATAGCTTTAATATAGCAATTGGATTGGTGTGTGTGCTTCTTACTTGCTCCTCGTGTTCACTGTGGGGGAGTACCCTCTGGTGCCCCTGTTTCTCGCTGTTGCTGTATGCTGGTTAATCTGGATATTACTCTATACAATTGCTCCTGAAGAAGTGGTTGTAGTCGTGAAACATGTTGAGCTTTTATTGTACATTGAGAATTGTTTACATCTTATGTCCTTAGCTCAGCCTGAGGATACTCTATCACCAGCAATTTCAGTGTGGAACAAAATGTATAATATATATATTGAATATGCCATTGTAATGGATCGTTTTTAATTGTATGTTATATGTGGCTATACGCTTTTCTTTTAATGCGTTTGTATAAATAAAAATATTTTTAGCTATATCCTGTTAACCAATTTTTGGGTACCAAGATAGTCCATTTTTACTTTTGTGGGGGCAGCTTTTCATAACCAACAAATAAGTATAATGTTGTATGGAGCATGCGCAAGATGAGGCACATGACTTCATGCGCTTCATCGTGCGCATGCGCAGCGTAGCAGCACTCCAACATATCACAAGATTTTTCAGCTTAGGTATGAGATCTCTCTAAAGGCACTGGTAACGTTGTCTTCTCAGGGGGCAACTGAGTGGTTGGGGCTACTTCATCAGTGCCTTGGGAAAACCAGAAATTGGACACAAAAAAGGTAAGTAAAATTAAAAGAAAGAATTAAAAAAAAAGTATTTGGATGATTTTATAGGGATGCATGCTGATGTGAATTTCAGTGAAAGGGGGGAAAGGTCCATTTTATTGCACTGCAGCCAGGTGTACTTTGGATGAGCTTCTCCATGTATTCTTCATTCAGCAGAACCACATGTTGCACTCAAGGAACACAGCTAATGTTGCTGAGTAACCTAGGATATCTTATTACATTTAAAAAAATTTTCATTACAAGCATATATATATTGTATTTGAGCTACTTCATTCAAATGGTACATTAGCATACTTTCTACATTCCAGAGCAATAGCCCATTCATTGAGTGGCATGAGGTTGCCTGAAACATCTAGCAACTGTCAGTAAAAAAGGGGAAACGGACTTACAGTTTGAAGGCCACCCTGAATCCAGTCGGGTCTCTCCGAGCAAAAAATATGCTAAATAAAAACATCAATAAACCTAATAATATATACAGAAGTACACCTGTACCTCTGTCCTAGATGAGACATTTCAATCGGAACGCACATTCCAGGGATAGCTAAAACCTTCGTGTCCTGTTGATTCTGCTGTAAAAATCACTTTGCAGGACTGGAAAATGTTATTATGTTTATAATTAGTCACGTTTAAATGGAGTTGATGGATGCTAATATGTTAGCCAGATGCTAAAAGGACAAGTAAATCACAAGCGGGCTTACACAAAATGAACTACAGATACTATTTCTGGAAATATGGTTGACGTATTGGGCAGCTCAGTGGCAGAACACAGGGCAGGCTAACTATAGGTCAAATCGCTGTGTATTACATTTTTTGGTGAACTTTTGTTTTATTACAGCTTAATTTTTTCTTGTGCATAAAAAATATGCTTAATGGTTTTGTTCATCTACAGAAGTTATCGTTTTTTTTCTTTTTTGGTATTTACTAACCTTTTTCCAAAGGTTTGTAGCTTTTTTGCTTTATTTTATTGAACTATTCCATATTTATAAAAAAACAAGAACCTTACATGATTAGACCGCACTATAGTAGCAAAGAACTTTAACATTTAGTGTGACTGTTTAAATACCAGTCCACTCTTTATGCAGACCACAAATTAGTTATCAATCTATTATTAAAGTGGACCTTTAGTCAAAAAATTAAAGTGATTGTAAAGGCTGAAGGTTTTTTGTGCATGTATGAAGGTAAAAACCTTTTGTGTGCTGCTCCCCCCACAGCCCCCCTAATGCTCACCTAAGCCCCCTCTCAATCGAGTGATGTGCACAAGAGCCTTGTCTATCCTGGGACTTCTTCTCCTCATTGGCTGAGACAGCAGCGGAGGCCATTGGCTCCCACTGCTGTCAATCACCGCCAGTGAGCCAATGAGGAGAGACCGGTGGTGGGGCCGAACCGTGACTCTATAGGTCTTATGGACGTATAGAGCAGGGCACGGGAGCGAGCACACATCAGTGCCCGCCATAGTAAGGGATTTGCTATTGGTGCACTGGTGATGTGGCAGGAGCCAGGAGCACCAGGCGGGGGACCAGAGAAGAAGAGGATCGGGGCGAATAAAGCTATGGATGAACTGCATTTAATCATTGATGCTACTGCGTGAGCATAGAAACAACACAATTTTATTACCTTTCTGCCTACTATGCATTTGCTAGGTATTAGCAGCATTCTGATTATTCCAAAGAGTCTATGCTACCCCAAGAGCCGACATGGTCTTTAATAAGAATGCTGCTAATCTCCTCTAATCTGCAGTGTTTTTTTCAGATGCCAGCAATCAGTTCCACACAGGAAGCCTTATAGTATTAATAACTTATTACTAGAATGTGATCCACTGAAGAAAGCTGCAAATAAGTTATTAACGATGAGAGACTTCCTGCGCTGGGAGCTGTTTGCTGTAATCGCTGGAGGTTAGAGGAGATCAGCAGCACTGTCACTAAATGCACAAGGTGGTGGATGGGAGATATTTGTTACCCAAAATGTGGATTGGGGTGGCCATGGGCTCCAGGGATGCCTGGTGAGGAAAATACATTATTCTCCTTTTAAGAGAATCCCTCTATTGTGCCTGGATTTGGAGCTGGGGGTGAGATTGAGTGGCTTCGCATCCACCTGCCAGAATACCTGGCTCCTTATAAGATGACTGGTAAACCTCAGAAGGTCAGCCATGATATTTTTTAGAATATGGAGTGCATCTCCATAGCCATTTAACTTGAGTAAATAATTAACCAAGGGTCTAGACCTTCAAAAGGAACTTAGGAAAGGCCATTAACCATTCTGCTGGCCATTACTTAGCAGACAGCTAATAAACAGGAATTTGCTAAATCTGAAAATAGCTAACTGCATGCTTTAGCAGATCTGGACCAAAACAGAATGCCATGAGTTATCTTAATATCTATTAGCAATAAACATCTAGAAAGGTTATCAGCACTTCCCATTGAGGGTATTGGGATCAGGCATTGTAAGTTTGACCAGTTTTGCTCTGGTCCTCAGGGTAATTAGACTCATTAGGAGTACATGGCGTGCAATAAAATGTTTTACACAAGGCTAATTGATATTGTAAACACATTTAGACCTGATCTATACTAGTAGCTATCCTTCTTGGCATGCAAAAGTTCCATTCTTAAATTCACAGTCTCAAAATCTACATACAGTATCACACAAACGTGAGTACACCCCTCACATTTTTGTAAGTATTTTATTTATATATATTTTCATGTGACAACACTGAAGAAATTACACGTTGCTACAATGTAAAATAGTGAGTGTACAGCTTGTATAACAGTGTAAATTTGCTGTTCCCCTCAAAATAACTCAACCCAAAACCATTAATGTATAAGCCGATGACAACAAAAGTGAGTACAACCCTAAGTGAAAATGTCCAAACTGGGCCAAGTTAGCCATTTTCCCTCCCCGGTGTCATGTGATTCATTAGTGTTACAAGGTGTTAATAGGGAGTTGGTGTGTTAAATTTGGTGTTATCGCTCTCACACTGGTCACTAGAAGTTCAACTTGACATCTAATGGCAAAGAACTCTCTGAGTATCTGAAAAAAAGAATTGTTGCTCTACATAAAGATGGCCTAGACTATAAGAAGATTGCCAAGACCCTGAAACTGAGCTGCACCATGGTGGCCAAGACCATACAGCAGTTTAACAGGACAGGTTCCACTCAGAACAGGTCTCGCCATGGTCGACCAAAGAGGTTGAGTGAACGTGCTCAACGTCATATTCAGAGGTTGTGTTTGGGAAATAGATGTATGAGTGCTGCCAGCATTGCTGCAGAGTTTGAAGGGGTGGGGGGTCAGCCTGTCAGTGCTCAGACCATACGCCGCACACTGCATCAAATTGGTCTGCATGGCTGTCGTCTCAGAAGGAAGCCTCTTCTAAAGATGATGCACAAGAAAGCCTGCAAACAGTTTGCTGAAGACAAGCAGACTAAGGACATGGATTTCTTGAACCAACTTATTTGGTTCAGATGGTGTCAAGCGTGTGTGGCGGCAACCAGGTGAGGAGTACAAAGACAAGTGTGTCTTACCTACAGTCAAGCACGGTGGTGGGAGTGTCATGGTCTGGGGCTGCATGAGTGCATGAGGGAGCTACAGTTCATTGAGGGAGCCATGAATGTCAATATGTACTGTGACATACTGAAGCACAGCATGATCCCTCCCTTCGTAGATTGGGCCACAGGGTAGTATTCCAACATAACGACCCCAAACACACCTCCAAGATGACCACTGCCTTGCTAAAGAAGCTGAGGGTAAAGGTGATGGAGGGGCCAAGCATGTCTCCAGACCTAAACCCTATTGAGCATATGTGGGGCATCCTCAAATGGAAGGTGGAGGAGCGCAAGGTCTCTAACATCCACCAGCTCCATGATGTTGTCATGGAGGAGGGGAAGACGACTCCAGTAGCAACCTGTGAAGCTCTGGTGAACTCCATGCCCAAGAGGGTTAAGGCAGTGCTGGAAAATAATGGTGGCCACACAAAATAATGACACTTTGGTCCCAATTTGGACATTTTCAATTAGGGGTGTACTCACTTTTCTTTCCAGCGGTTTGAACATTAATGGCTGTGTGTTGAGTTATTTTGAAGGGACAGAAAATTTATACTGTTATATAAGCTGTGCACTCACTACTTTACATTGTAGCAAGAGGAATTTCTTCAGTGTTGTCGCATGAAAAGATATAATAAAATACAAAAATGTGAGGGGTGTACTTTCGTGAGATACTGTATAATCCATAAAATTAGATATGATAAAGCTACATTACTATTGATTATATATTTTAATTTGAAAGAAAATACTAAAAGGATTAAGATTGCACATGACTACATACAAGGTAGGTGGAATAGACATCTTTCACCTCTTGTGTGACCTACCTATCTGAGGCACATCATATTTAGCATCACTGGAATGACAATTAAATGCTTATAGTGGTTGTCTACCCAAACGAAAAAAAACAACCTGTAAGGCAAAGGCATAATGAGCTAGTATGCACAGCATACTAGCTCATTATGAAATACTCACCTTAGAACGAAACTCCAGCAGGGCTGCCCGTTCCCTGCAGAGGGAGCAGAAATCTTCGCTGTGTGGCTTCTTCCGGTTTCGCGGCTCCGGCGCTGTGAGTGGCCGGAGCCGCGTGACGTCACTCCCGTGCATACACTCTGGAGCCCGTCTTTCCGGCGGACTCTCCGGCAGGGTCCGCCGCTATGCGCTGGGCCATCACTCTGCATGCCCCGTGACATCAGCGGTCGCATTGCAAGTGGAATATCTCCTAAACCTTACAGGTTTAGGAGATATTAATTTTACCTACAGGTAAGCCTTGTTATAGGCTTACTTGTAGGTAAAAATGACTTCAAGGGGTAGACAACCGCTTTAATAATATGTGGGTTAGAAGATTATGACATGTGGTATACTTGAAATATTAATACATTTAGAAAACTGAGGGAGGGACAGCTGAATGATTAGTAAATATATAGAGTTGCGCTAAATCATAAAAAACAATAAAAAATAAAAAAAACAAAAACAAACAAAAAATAATATTAAGAAGAGTGTCCACAATTGATGAGACAATAAATCTTATTTCCAAATGTTGATACTCTTGATGTGCATCTCCACCATCCAACACCATAGAAAGTGATCTGTGCATCAATGCCACCACCAAAGGAAGAAATGTCTGCTTACCAGCTCCAAATAAGCTCTCACTACAAGAGGTTGTTCGCATTTGTGGCTATAGCCCAGCCAACAGCTGAATTTTTGTAAAAAAGACTGTGACATCCCATTGGCTGCTCCCAGTGGTGGCTCATCCATTAAAGGCGCACGGGTGCCGCTCCCTCTCTCCTCGCCACCCCCATCTATGCTATGGATAGATTCATGCATAGTATGAATCTATCCATGGCCACCTGCGACCACCCCCTATTCATATGGCCGGCCCCTTCGAGGCGCCAGCTGCATGAATTACCGCTGCAGGGGGTTACTTTGAAGCATCTCATTAGAGTCATAGGCACTATTAGGCTTCAATATAGTGTGGCTTGTGCTGCAATGTTCATTTGCCTTTCTAACAGTATGTTACCGGTTTCCCGACTGGCCATCCCTGAGGCCCATCTTACATGGAGATCAAGGTAAATGGCCACGTGCTACATGAGAGGGTAAACCACATGCCCCAACTGGACCAGGTATGCAGCGTTGTCTCCTCAGGAAGGATCCTCTATCCCACTATATGTCTCCTCCATGAGATTCACCTATCCAGCGCAATGGCCTAACGTTGTGCAATATATCTTCCATAACTATAACTGTAGAGGGCTGCTCAACCAGAGGTGTGAAGAAATAAACTAAAGTCATTGGTGCATCTCTCTGACGAGGCTCTTCTGTCCCCATCAGCCAACTACCCTGAGCTAAGATTTACCCAGAGTTCATATAAGATCCTGCCAGGAAGGATGTGAATACACCTCACTTCCTGGGAGGATTTAAGAACCGTTCTCCCTTAAAGGGGCAGGAAATTCACCCCTGTTTGCCTATATGGTCCAAAATTCTTTAACTAAATTTAGGATGATCCTAGCAGCAAATTACCTGAGAGTTGCAACAAAAATGTTGGCGCAAGCTGGAACTGTGTGCAAGAATCTTGTGCATCAGCATAAAAAAGTTTGGTGTGTCCCTTATTTCTAAAACTGGCGCATTTCTCTCTGTGTGCCAATTTTCATTTCCCTCCATTTTGTTCAACTAAGGAATCTATACCTGTCATGTTGTCTATCAGGCATGTCAACAGCGACTGACATTTTCTTAGTAGTAGAACATCTTTCCACAAGATTTGCAGATTTCCAGTTTTTGCCCACAGACTGAATTCTGTGAATTAGTTTAACAGGAAGTAAAGAGTCTCGGAACATTGTTAAACTGGAGTGTGTGGTTTTGTGGTTGTACCTGAGCTAAACTGGTAAGGTGAAGAGTTTAAATATAACCTCAGGAATGGCCAAAAAAACACATTACTATGAGGACAAACAAAAATAAATGTTTCTACTCGAATCATGACTGAGCATGCAAGACTGTAATGAAAACCAACATGGTTCTCGAGGAAAACAGTAAATAAGGAACTTCAGTCCCTTCTCCACCTGTCATCCAGGGTTGCCCTCATTTCAAACACTCAGTCCAGTTGATCCAGGATTGGCCTCCCGTGATCTGCCGCACTGCTGCTACACACCTTGCCAGACACAGTGCTGTATTTATAAGGGGGCAAAAGGGACAACTGCCCCGGGCCTTCCTTGACAGAAGTGCTCCCTCCAGCTATACTAAAATAATATAAAACAAATATAAAAAATTATAGAAAATAATAAAAGATAATAAAATAATATAAAATATATAATAATAAAAAAAAAAAAACATTTTTATTAAATGTATATTGGGAAGTAATATTTTGCTGACCATCATCTGTAAAAGTTTTTACTCTGAACTGGTATATTGTATCGCTTTCAAAAACAAATTTTGACAGCTCAAGCAAACCACATATAGAGTGCTTACACTCTTAACCACTTTAATACCGGCCACTTTCTCACCCTTCCTGCCCAGGCCAATTTTCAGCTTTCAGTACTGTTACATTTTTTTTTTCATTGATTTTTATTGAATTTTAAGAAATAACAAATGATAGTAGTAAGACATGACTGGTAACAATTAATGGTACACATCGCTTCTGTTACAGGAAATGGAGTACAGACATATATATATATGTATTGTTCAAGTTCTTTCATCAGTGGTTAGGAATGTATTTATCAGACCATATTGACCAGCGGTTGTCGAGTTTGGGACCCTTTAGCATATTAACGGCGAGTAACTATTCAAAGGTGCAGTTGGTATTAACCAAGCTAATCAATTCCGAGATATTTGGTGGGTCTAGGGATTTCCATTTCCTAAGAATGGAGTTTCTCGCTGCTAACAGGATGTGGGGTACAGTTGGTCTCATAGATGGGGGAAAGTTCTCTATCCCTAAGTTGAGGATGACGAGCCCCTATTGATGTGTGTGGGGATTGCAGTTATTATGGATATGAGATTGAACACTTGGGTACAGAAGTTGGTCAGGATTGGATAGTCCCATAAAATATGAGGTAGGCTTCTCAACTTTCCACAGTGGTGCCAGCAAAAGGCTGACGTCTCGGGGGAAAATCATGAGATTCTGAGGGGGGGTGTAGTACCATCTTAACATTATTTTGAGCATCACTTCCCAGTGCATTGTGCAGTGGAAGAATTTATATGTCGACTGGTATGCTGTTTACCATTGCTGGGGTGTATATATCGTGTTGAGTTCTTCCTCCCATTTGTGTGTGTATGAGTTTTTGTTAAATAAAAGTTTGTCTTGTAGTTGTAGCAAGTAGAGTTGAGCGAACCTGAACTGTACATTTGAAAAAAAGTTTGGGTTTGGGTATTTTATTCCGCCTGTTGAATAGCTGCAGGGCAGCCAATCAACAAGCGTTTCACTGGTTTGCCCTTAGAAGCCATCACAGCCATGCCTACTAATGGCATGGCTGTGATTGGCCAGTGCATCATGTGACCCAGCCTCTGTATAAGCTGGAGTCACGTAGTGCTGCATGTCACATGCTCTCCAGGCTAGTGTAGGGAGAGAATGCTGCCGGGGCTGTGAGGGATAGAAGGATCTGATTCTGGACTAGGTAGAGATTACTACTACTACTGCTGTGAGGGACAGATAGCAGATCTCATCCTGCATTACAGAATGATCTGATTCTGGACTAGATAGAGATTACTACTAATACTGCTTTGAGGGACAGATTGCAGATCTCATCCTGCATTACAGAATGATCTGATTCTGGACTAGGTAGAGTCTACTGCTTTAAGGGACAGATTATTGTTCTAAAATCATCGTCTACTCCTATAGGGTCAGGTTCCTGCTGTTGCTGTAAGGGACAGATTATTGTTCTAAAATCATCACCTACATTGCCACGGTCATGGCCTAGTCAACCTCTAGGCTCCTACTCCACATCCACCCCCCCTTCCCATTTTTTAAATTTTTAAATTTGATTTTAAGTTATTTTTCCTATCCCCATTTTTTTGTAGGGCACTTGTCCTACTCTTACCCCCATTTTACTTCCTTTTGCAGCCCTCTAGCACTTGCCAGGACTTTTTAACAGCCATTTTTGTGCCGAAAAGTTTGGGTCCCCATTGACTTCAATGGGGTTCGGGGTCCGGGGTAAAGTTCGGGTCAAGTTCGGTACCGAACCCGGACTTTTTCGCGAAGTTCGGCCGAACTAGCCAAACCCAAACATCCAGGTGTCCGCTCAACTCTAGTAGCAAGTTATAGAATATGGCCATGCCCTTAGGTGTGGGGTTTTGAGACGAGACGAAATTCCAAGCTTTTGGCGAGATTTTTATAGCGGGCAAGGGGTGCTTCGATAGAAAGTGTTTTATGCGAAGATTTGTGTAGTAGGCGTTTGTTGGTAGGGTGTATTCTGTTCTGAGGCATTCCCATGTTTTAATGTCTGAAAAAGTTTTTTTTCATCTCTGTTAGTCCTTGGGCTGCTAGGCGGGTTGTGTCTGACATGGGGATCATTGCTTCTAGGACTTGGGTTTTGAGAGTGGGTGTGGCGATTAGAATGGAGTCACTCGGATTTCTCAGGAGATGCCTCCATGCTTTTAGGGTGTCCGCTATGATGTGGGTAAGTTTAGTTGTATCTCAAGGTTTCCACGGATCACATATCAGCAGTGATACGAGGTCCTTTGTGGGGGATAGGCCTTTTTCTATGTTTACCCATAGGGGGTCTTCCTTGTTGCTGAACCATTGTTTAAGTTGTGCCAATTTCGTTGCCCAGTAGTAGTCCTGAATGGTAACTAAGCCCATTCCTCCAACCGATCTATGTTTGGTAAGAATATTGTGCGCACATCTCGGTAGTACTGTTGCACTGTGAATGACAATTGCGCGGTCATGCAACACTATACCTAAATCAAATTTTTATCATTTTTTTGAGACAGATAGAGCTTTCTTTTGGTGATATTTAAACATCACTGGGGTTTTTATTTTATGCTAAACAAATGAAAAAAGACCAAAAATTTTGAAAAACTTTTCTTAGCTTCCCAGAACTGGAAGCCTGTGCTATAGCTGTCTTTTGGTTATGGCGTTGGTGGGAAGAGGTTAAGGAAGATAGCCTATAACTGCATGTGTGTGCATGCCTGACCTCAGAATGACATTGTGTCATGCATTTTGAAAACGTGTGACTGTCATTGAGTTTGTAAATCAGGGCTGGCCCACGGCGCCTTCTGATGTGGCCCGCCACCTCCTGCTCTGGGATGACGGGTCGGCAAGCCCAGATCATGGGTTCCCGACCCGCCATTCTCGAGCATCCTTGTGAAGAATGGAACCAGTGCTAGAGGAAGCAGAGCTGATGCACTGGCTCCTGTCACAGGTGGAGTGATACCAAATGTACTCCGCCTGTGACATGAGCGATAAGGGAAGCATCGACTCTCTATTGCAGCCACATGCTTCCTCTAGTGCTGGCTCCTGTCACACTGATGCTTGAGGATGGCGGGTTGGAAACCAGCCAGCTATACCCGCCAACAGCACCAGCCAGCAGTACCCACCAGTAGTACCAGACAGCAGTACTCACCAACAGTACCCGCCCTGGAGGACAGCCAGCAGTACACGCCAACCGTACCTGCCAGTGTTTAAATATATAATCTTTGCGCTGGTCAAAAGGGGATGGAACAGCTGCAACTCAAGACCAGGAATGGAACTAAAAGTAATAAATGGTGCGCTATTCCTATGTTAGCAATATGCTTTAAAGCGGAGTTCCACCCTGTTAAAAGTCAGCAGCTACCAAAAGGGTAGCTGCTGACTTTTAACAATCGGCCACTCACCTGTCCCTCGTTCCAGCGATGCGGCCGCCCAAGGGCTCGCTCTTCTCCCCCTCCCCTCGGCGGCGCTGGCATCACAAGTGTGGCCACCCAGCTTTGGCTTCTAAGCCGGGCGCTCACTGCGCATTCGAGAGTTGCGCTGCAGCTTGTGAATGGCTCAGTGCATCTTCTGGGACCTGTGACGTGTCCCAGAAGATTGCGGAGAGGGAGGGGGGAAGGTGAACTTCCTTCTGGCTCCTCGGCGCCAGGAGAGGAAGTGGACCTGAGACCCTGTGAAAACAGGGTCCATGGTCCCCCCCAAAAAAAATTACATGCTAATTATGGCATGTCAGGGGGTCAACTTCTCTTAAGGCAGAAGTTCCACTTTTGGGTGGAACTCCGCTTTAATAAATGAACCTGTGATACTATGTATACACATACAATGTGACTTGGTAAGTGAATGCTGGAAAATAGACTAAATATAGCTAAATATAGGCATACCATGTATCAAATAAAGTGACTAGTGCACAAACCATGTGTAATCAAACAAAAAAAAATTAAAAAACCCTGCAATGTTCCAAAACGTGTAGCAAACGTGAAAGGTCAAATAAAGTTCTTTTTCTTGGATATAATTGCTTAAGCCACAAAGGGGAATAATCTAGCATACAGTTTCTGTATGGATCTCCCCAATAGACAATAAACCATGAAAACTGCACAGTGTCTATAAATTATGGTTTCATAAGCAATCTTCTATGCTGTATAATACGATGTTTCATCTAATCAAGGTGGCTCCTTACCAGATGCGGTGAACCCCCATCGCAGGGATCAAATGCGCCTTACTGTCGGCTGGATGATGCGTCCTTAGTTGCTGTATATTTCTGGGAGATTTTGGGCTCAGATGATTCAAAAGACTACAGCTCTGAATAACTCCCTTGGACACACTTAACCTGCTTGTGTTGCAGTAATCAACTGCTTGGATGCTTCAGGTGTATTATTCATACAGGCTATACACCCTTTAAAATCTTACATGGAGCTCCATGGATTTAAGTTCATGTATAGACAAGGAAAAAACCTCATAGTGTAAAACCACAAAAATATAATAAAAGGTTATTTACAAGTTACACTTACAAAAGGCTAGAAAATTCAGGCATGAAATAATATCTGGTAACAATGTCACTCATTCAACCAGCGGGGTAGTGTTGCTGAAATTTTGGCACACGTTTCTACATAACGGTCGTCTACTGGGAATGGAGGATAGCAGTACCCGCTAGCAGTACCCACCAGCAGTATCCGCCAGGAGTACCAGCCAGCAGTACCCACCAGCAGTACCAGCCCTGGAGGACAGCAAGCAGCAGATACCAGCCATACCCGCCTGGGGGACAGCAGCAGCCAGCGATTCCTGCAGTAATCCTGGGGAAGAAGTGAAGATTGAGGTCAGTTGAGGTGCAGGTAAACAGCAGTGCATCAGTGTGAAAGCAACCTTAGGCCCCTTTCACGTAGGTTTTCCACATCGTCCCTTTAATCCAGGACACACATGAATTACACAGGTTCTGAGGCTAATTTAATGCAGATAAGGTACCAAATGAGTTTAATTACCACCTTAATGAGCCACAGAACCTGTGTAATTAATGTGTGTCCTGGATTAAAGGGATGATGTGGCAACCCTACTTTCACACGATTGGTCCATTTTTCAGGTGGACCCAATCAAACCCTTTATTCACCTTTATAAAGCGGCAGATGTAAATGGACGTGTGTCCATTTACACCCGCCTATGCCCAATCCGATCCACTTAAAAAAACAGAAGGGTGTATTGGATTGGAGGACCCATAGAGTAGACGGGCTGTGTCTGAGCGGACACGAACCTGTCATATGCCCGCTTGTGGCCCGTGACTGGTTACCAAGTCACTAAAGTGGCCCTCGCTCCTCAAAAGGTTGGGCACCCCTGATGTAAATAAATTCTATGTATGGGGGACCACTCTAACTTGAGGTGCCCCGTGCCCCCCAAAGTCTAATTATGGCCCTGGCCTGACCCATTCTCCAGGCACTGTGAATGGAAACTGAAGAATACTGCTATATATGAGGTACATAACCCAGGAGGCTCCAGTGCAGAGGAGACATCATTCATGCTTGGGTGGGAATGAAGGCAAGGTTGCAGAGTGAGGGGGGACAGAATGTAGCACCCTCTACTTTAGGTAGGTGTTTAGTGTCAGATTTTTGTGTAGGTGGAGGCAAATTTAGTCAGGCCTGACTTAGTGCAGGCCTGGTTGTTTTGATTCTGGGCTGGGAGTGGCTCAGGGTAGGGCTGGGTGATTCACAGGTGGTGTCATCAGGACCTCCCCCTTCTTTCCAGAAGCTTCTGGTGTTTTCTGGAAAGAAAGATGGGAGGGGAGGTGTAGCCACATGGGGTATTCTGAGGAGCCCTGACCAATCCCCAACCTGGATTGGCAGGGGGAAGGCTCACTCAAATACCCAGAGTCAGCCCAGTCTGGGAGAAGAGTTTGGGTGGAGTTCTGGAGATGTGATAGAGTGGAGGCTGTCACAGCCTGGAGGGAGCTCCCAGTCTGGGGGGGTGACCCCGGGCCTGGAGTGCTAGGGTGCGACCGGAAGGAGTGAGATCCTGACGGAGGAGGTCATAGGGTCCCACACAGCGAGCGACTGAGGACTGTGGACATCAAAGAGTGACTTCTAGAGAGAGGCTATCACGAGAGAGGGCGACAGGAAAGACGAGACGGAACGCGGAGCCGAGGTCCTAGAGTGAGGAAGGCCAGCGTGGGATCGTGAGGTCCGGGCCCCAGTGGGGGGGTCTGACCCTCGAGGGAGGTCCGACACTGTCGGAGGTGAGATAGTGTAGAGGTCTGGAGGTGGGTTTGAGAAGAGGGTCTGACCCGACTGAGACCCATAAACTCATTCGGACGGGGGACGGTTAGGTCCAACCCCTAACCAGTCCCGAGGAGTTTTATGGGGTACACCGATGTGGAGGGGAGGGTAGAAAGAAAGGTCTTTTGTGGTCTTCGAAGACCTTTCTTC
>BLSH010449445.1:144531-159065 GCA_018402905.1 Glandirana rugosa | reverse complement strand
ATGTTACACGATCGATCACACTACCTGATGTTGACGTTCGGGTAGGAGAAGGTCCGGGATGGTCGGGAATTTCGACGTTGTCGGAGGAGGTGACGGTGTAGCTGCGGTGTCAGGGTGTGTCCAAAGACGTAGGAAGGGTCTGACAGAGAGTGGCGTCAGACGAGGCCGTACGGAGGAGGTCATAGGGTCCCACACAGCGAGTGACTGAGGACTGTGGACATCAAAGAGTGACTTCTAGAGAGAGACTATCACGAGAGAGAGCGACAGAAAAGACGAGACGGAACGCGGAGGCGAGGTCCTAGAGTGAGGAAGGCCAGCGTGGGCTCGTGAGATCCGGGCCCCAGTGGGGGGGGGGGGGTCTGACCCTCGAGGGAGGTCCGACACTGTCGGAGGTGAGATAGTGTAGAGGTCTTGAGGTGGGTTTGAGAAGAGGGTCTGACCCGACTGAGACCCGGGGGGGGGGGGGTGACCCCGGGCCTAGAGTGCTCGGGTGCGACCGGAAGGAGTGAGATCCTGGAGCGGAGGCGCAAGGCAGAGCAGAAAAGACAGCGAGAGAGAGCACTATCAGAGAGAGATCTTCAGTGAGAAACTACAGGTGTCAGGAGTCAGTGAGCGACACACCCTGGGATACTGGAGGAGGCATGCCGGAGCAGACTGCGGTGAGAGACAGTCTGGGAAGGATGCAGAAACCTGTGTGGGACTGTGGCGTCGATGTGGCAGTGGAGGAGGCTGTTGCAGCTTTAAGGGCTGGTAGGGCCTGGAAGAGGATGGGCTTGCAGTTGTAGTCCATCACACTAGCTAGCACATTGTACTTTGCTACACTTTGGGGGCCAACGGTCCCTGTTTGTAACGGCGGTCCAGAGGTCCTGCTTCAACCATAGCAGGCCTCACCATGTGCTAGCTAGGCTGAAACCAAGTGAGTGTGCAGGAGAGAGGAACAAGGAGTGAAACCTGCAGCAAGTGTTAGTGCTGAAGTGAAGAAGGAGAAGTGTATATACGGTGTTGAATAGAGAGGTCCCAATTAAGAACTAATGATCCTTGGGAATCCCATAATCATCCTTACCCCATTCAAGTTCAAATCCCCTAATAAAACCACAAAAACAAAGTACCAGCCTGTTCTGTGACTCCAGATGTGAGGAAGATGTGTGACTGAGGGCAGTGTGATCAGGTGAACCACAACTTTCAGCAACTGGGCATTGGCTACACAAGCAATTAATAATGAAAAGAAGGCAAATAAAGAAAAAAAATGTCCTTTTAGATTACGCAGATAGGGAGGAGAACAATGATGTCCAATGCATCCAAGGGGCGATCCTTTAAATACCTGGGCAAAATACAAATATTTTTACTGTTTTACCTTTCATAAGATTTGTGATTTTGGCCAGGGATTCTTGTTATTTGTACAGGGATGAGCATTATTTTTTCCTGGATCAGCTACCTGCTCATTGGATATACAGTAGATGATAATGCTGACTGACTGTCCATTGAGAAGGGTGGAGGTGGACAGGTGAAACAGGAATTATGATATAGTTATTATTTGAAGCTGAGCAGTAGATACGAAGGGTGGCTATATAGCTATTTTTAACTTTGATATGGTTTTAGATATTTTTCAACAAAATAAAACAATAATTTACTATAGACAGTGTGGTATTTACTGGCACCTAGAAAGTCCCAAAAGAATTTTTGGCAATTTTTCAAGGTATACGCTAGAAAGGGATGTCATGCCTTATGGGCCCATCAGTTCAATAGATATTTTTTTTAATGTTATTCACACATTGGGCATTGAATTGAGTGATGTGAGCACTGACGTTTCCTATTCTTCATTATTAGAAAGTTTATCACACTTCACCAGAGCTCTGGGTTGCTCTGGAAGGACAGGGCTACAGTCAATCATAATTGTTACGTTTACTGGAAAAGTTAGCAGCTCTGGAGAAGAATAAAAATAACTGCATGTGAAATAAAAAGTGAGTGGATATACTGAATATTGTTGTGTAGCGCCCCCATAGTATAGGTGCGTTTTCTAGCGTGGTTTTTGGCTAGGAGAGGTAAATTTAATCAGGCCTGACTGTAATGTGCAGGCCTGGGTATTTTGATCTGGGCTGGGAGGAGAGGCTCAGGCAGGCTTGGGTGAACTTAACAGATGAAGTCTACAGAACCTCCCATTTCTTTCTAGTGACCTGGGGAAGGTTTCTGGTGAGAAAGGCGGGGAGGTGGGTGGAGCCATCTGGAGTGTTCTAAGGAACCCTGACCAATCCCCAGGCAGGATTGGCAGGGGCAGGCCTCCTTAAATACTCACAGTCAGCCTAATCGGGGAGGAGTAGTGTCGGGTGGAAGTCTGGAGGTGTAGCAGAGGGACTGTGGTGCAGGCCCCTACCCAGGAGGTCGCCCCCAGTCTGGGGAGGGTGACCTTGGGGCCTGGGGGTTTCGGGTTCAGCCAGGAAGGAGAGTAATTCCTGGAGCTGCGCAGGAGGAACAGGAGAACAGAGGAGGTGCTACAGGAGGAGAGAGACTTTAAAGTATCCACTGGTGGTGTGGTGAGTGACGGTCCCTGGGACTGGAGGAGAGAGTGCTGGAGCAGGCTGGGAGAGGAATGGTGGACAGTCTATGGGAGCCTTGGGAGCCAGTCAAGGTAAAGGAGAGTCACTACCAGAGAGCAGGTCGATGGGACCTGGAGGAGGATGGGCTGGGAGTTGTAGTCCATCAAAGGCCCGGTTAGCACAAAAGTACTTTGCTGCACATTCAGTTTTTATTTCTGTTTATGTCTGCAGACATTTCTCAATAACAAATAAAATGGCTACTGCCCCCAGTCTCCACAGTGGAAACACATGCATTCTAATGGATAGATAGGGGGCAGGTAGACCTGGAGGTAGCACAGTCCTCCTTAAAGGCACAGGGGCACGGTGGACACCCAGAACATAGCACAAGGGCAGCAAAGGTGCCCAGTGTGTCCCCTGACAAAATTTACAGCAGTAACAAACAAAATGTCTCCTGCCGTCACCTATAACTGGCCTTCACAGCAAGGAGCACATGGAAGGACAACGCATGCAAGAAAAAAACAGAGAAATTCCCAGCTCAACTCACCAACGAATTAACCTAACAGTGATTCTGTACGTGATTCTGCACCTCCGGGTCTGGGGCGCACACGCTCGCCGCCGCCGACTCGCTCCTGCTGTGATTGGACACAACGGGAGCCAACAAGCGGGTCCAGATCGTTCCCGAGAGAGACAGAATAGAGGTCTCTCAATGTAAACAAGGTAGATCACCGTTCTGTTAGTAGGGGAGGTCGAGATCTTGTGTTTCTGCCAAGGAGGATCATGGATCACTGTCTTCTCACAGTAAAAGCATATCCCCCATAGTTAGCAAGCACTCCCTAGGAACACATTTAACCCTTTGATCGCCCCTGATGTTAACCTATTTCCTGCCAGTGTCATTAGTACAGTGACAGTGCATATTTTTAGCACTGATCACTGTATTGGTGTCACTGGTCCCTAAAAAAGTGTCACTTAGTGTTCAATTTGTCCACCACAATGTCACAGTCCTGCTATAAATTTCTAATTGCTGCCATTACTAGTAAAAAATAAATAAATAAATAAGAATTCCATAAATACAGTATCTCACAAAAGTGAGTACACCCCTCACATTTTTGTAAATATTTTATTATATCTTTTCATGTGACAACACTGAAGTAATTACACTTTGCTACAATGTAAAGTAGTGAGTGTACAGCTTGTATAACAGTGTAAATTTGCTGTCCCCTCAAAATAACACAACACACAGCCATTAATGTTTAAACCAATGGCAACAAAAGTGAGTACACCCTAAGTGAAAATGTCCAAATTGGGCCCAATTAGCCATTTTCCCTCCCCAGTGTCATGTGACTCGTTAGTGTTACAAGGTCTCGGGTGTGAATGGGGAGCAGGTGTGTTAGAGCTTTCTTTTGGTGGTATTTGATCACCTCTGCTGTTTTTATTTTTTGCGCTATAAACAAAAAAAGACCGACAAGTTTGAAAAACAAAAAAAAAAAACGTCTTCATTTCTGCTATAAAACATATCCAACTTAGGCCAATATGTATTCTGCTACATATTTTTTTTTTTTTTTAAATCCCAATAAGCGAATATATTTATTGGTTTGCGGAAAAGTTATAGCATCTCCAAACTGTGGGATATACAGTATCTCACAAAAGTAAGTACACTCCTCACATTTTTACAAATAATTTATTCTATCTTTTCATGTGAAGAAATGACACTTTGCTGCAATGTAAAGTAGTGAGTGTCCAGCTTGTATAACAGTGTAAATTTGCTGTCCCCTCAAAATAACTCAACACACAGCCATTAATGTCTAAACCGCTGGCAACAAAAGTGAGTACACCCCTAAGTGAAAATGTCCAAATTGGGCCCAAAGTGTCAATATTTTGTGTGACCACCATTATTTTCCAGCACTGCCTTAACTGTCTTGGGTATGGAGTTCACCAGAGCTTCACAGGTTGCCACTGGAGTCCTCTTCCACTCCTCCATGATGACATCACAGAGCTGGTGGATGTTAGAGACCTTGTGCTCCTCCATCTTCCGTTTGAGGATGCCCCACAGATGCTCAATAGGGTTTAGGTCTGGAGACATGCTTGGCCAATCCATCGCCTTTACCCTCAGCTTCTTTAGCAAGGCAGTGCACATGCCTATAGCCTAGGCCATCTTTATATAGAGCAACAATTATTTTTTTTGGATCCTCAGAGAGTTCTTTGCCATGAGGTGCCATGTTGAACTTCCAGTGACCAGTATGAGAGAGTGAGAGTGATAACACCAAATTTAACACACCTGCTCCCCATTCACACCTGAGACCTTGTAACGAGTCAAATGACACTGGGTTGAGAAAATGGCTAATTGGGCCCAATTTGGACATTTTGACTTAGGGGTGTACTCACTTTTGTTGCCAGCGGTTTAGACATTAATGGCTGTGTGTTGAGTTATTTTGACGGGACAACAAATTTACACTGTTATACAAGCTGTGCACTCACTACTTTACATTGTAGCAAAGTGTCATTTCTTCAGTGTTGTCACATGCAAAGATATAATAAAATATTTACAAAAATGTGAGGGGTGTACTCACTTTTGTGAGATACTGTATCTGAAAATTGATCAATCCTGATGTACTGACAGCCTATCTCATTTCTTGAGACCCAAAAATGGCAGGACTATACAAATACCCTGCCAATTACCCCTTTTTGTAAAGAAGACAGCCCAAGATTTTTAATAAGAAGCATGGCGAGTTTTTTGAAGTTGTAATTTTTTGTCACAACTTTTTTGAAGAAATAAAAAAAATGGATTTGTTCACATATTTTTTTTACATACTGTCACCAATGCAGTACAGCATCATCATATAACTAGTGTGGGGGTGATCAGGGACACTGACTAGTGACAGCATGTAAAAAAAATTGTAATACGTTTTTTAAAGTTTATTTTTCCTTTTTATTACTGTTTTACTTTTTAATGATTTTTTATAACACACTGTCTACTGACCAGAGCAATGCAGTGTTACTGTAATAATATTGTACTTCTCTGGGGAAGTGATCAGGATTTTTTTTTTTTTTTAATTAAGCATTGTGATTTCTTATACCAGTGAATTTCACTGTTATAAGCAACCATTTTTGCTGAATAAAATTGATTCATTTAGTGTGTATTGTTGTGATTAGCTTTGATTGGCCACAGCTAATCACATGGCATAGATGGGCTGTGATTGGCCCTGTCTGTACCATGTGAATACAGTGACCAATCACAGCTATCGACCCAACTGTACACAATAAATGGCATGAATCAAAGCCATTCATTGTTTACAAATGTTATCTGCTGTGATTGGTCACGGCGATCACATGGTACCGGCAGTGGGCCAGTACACTGATCAGTCATCGGTTGTGTGACAGTCCCACCCGGAATTAATTTTGGCGGCTCAAGCAAAACACACATATAGAGCACTATGACTGCATGTACTGTATATGTGCACACATGACCTCAGAATGATGTTATGTCATGCATTTTAAAAATCTGTGACTGCCATTGAGAATGTAAACCAACTTTGTGTATGAGGGGCCCCCAAAACCTTAAGTGCCCCTGTACCCCAAGGTCTAAGTCTGGCCCTACAGCATGTTAAGCCCTGTCATGTTGTAATGTCACAAATTACCGGGGGAGGTTGAGGGGTGGTAAAACCATGGCTCAGCCGCCTGTTTTTACCGATAGCCACCATTTTGAAAGAGCCCCTTACTGGGTTATAACAAGTATATGTGGTGTTTGGAGGGGTTCTTCTTTAATAACCTGACATAAACCTTTGTTGAAATGTTTTTCTGAAACCCTTTCTTCTGATATTACCAAATTTGTGCTAACTGAGAACACCAGTATTAACTGCTCTGATAAATGTTCAGCAAACTCATAAATTATTTCACTTTGAGGAAACTGGATATGACTCATAAATTAATGTGTTCCCAGAAAATAACGGAACATTGAGAAAATATCTGCAAGTGTTTTTCATTTCACATCGGACGCTGATTGAGGGCAAGTCCTGAACTATGAATTGGAGAAATAGAAAAATATCTGCCCACGATAAATTCCACATTTTTTTAAAAAGAGACATTTCAGACTAAGAGCTAAGTACAATACATAATGAACTGCTTTATCTGCCAAAGGAATTGTAATTGTGTTTGGCCTATCTTGTGATATACACTATATTACCAAAAGTATTGAGACATCTGCCCTTAGACGCACATGAACTTTAATGGCATCCCAGTCTTAGTCCGCAGGGTTCAATATTGAGTTGGCCCACCCTTTGCAGCTATAACAGCTTAACTCTTCTGGGAAGGCTGTCCACAAGGTTTAGGAGTGTCTATGAGAATGTTTGACCATTCTCCCAGAAGCGCATTTGTGAGATCAAGCACTGATGTGGACGAGAAGGGCTGGCTCCCAGTCTTATTCATGCCAAAGGCAGTGGAGGCTGGTGGTATATTTTTTTTTGGGGGGGGGCGGCAAACAATACACCCACAGCCACCCCCAGGTCACTTGGGTCACCCGCAACCACCCCCCCGGTCAGTCGGTCGGTCACCTACCCCGCACTTACCTCATCTATCAGGCAGCGCTTTGACCTGTGTCTCCTCCCTCCTCCTCATAGGCAGCCAAGGATCACTTCTTCTTTCGGGTGACGGGTCTCATGACCCACTTCCTGATTGGCCTCGAGGAGGATAAGTGTGACACTAGCGAATATTCATCCGCTATTGTCACACAATTGGGTGGGCTCAGAGTGCAGTGCTCTGTGCCCCGAGCCCACCCTTTTTTGAAGCCCATTAGAGCCTCTGGCTCTAATCATGTGCTTCAAAAAGAAAAAAACCCCATTGGAATCCATGCGTCAGGCGCCCCACATATAGATAAGAGGGCCGGACGCATGGATAGGGGGTGGTGCCCCTGTGCCCTGCATTACGGGCCACCGTTGCCCAAATGTGTTCTATTAGGATGAGGTCAGGACTGTGCAGGCCAGTCAAGTTCCTCCACCCCAAACTTACTCATCCATGTCTTTATGGGCCTTGCTTTGTGCACTGGTGAGCAGTCATGTTGGAACAGGAAGGGGCCATCCCCAAACTGTTCCCACATAGTTGGGAGCATGAAATTGTCCAAAATGTCTTGGTATGCTGATGCCTTAAGAGTTCCCTTCACTGGAACTAAGGGGCCAAGCCCAACTCCTGAAAAACAACCCCACTCCATAATCCCCCTTCCACCAAATGATTTGGACCAGTGCACAAAGCAAGGTCCATAAAGACATTGATGAGAGAGTTAGGGGTTGAGGAACTTGATTGGCCTGCACAGAGTCCCGACCTCAACCTGATAGAACACCTTTGGGATGAATTAGAGTGGAGATGGTGAGCCAGGCCTTCTCGTCCAACATCAGTGCCTGACCTCACAAATGCGCTTCTGGAAGAATGGTCAAACATTCCCATAGACACACTCCTAAACCTTGTGGACAGCCTTCCCAGAAGAGTTGAAGCTGTTATAGCTGCAAAGGGCCAACTCAATATTGAACCCTACTGATTAAGACTGGGATGCTATTAAAGTTTATGTGTGTGTAAAGGCAGGTGTCCCAATACTTTTGGTAATATAGTGTACATAGCACACTTTCAAAGCCAGGAAGGAAAATCACTAATTCCTGATTAGTGATCAATAAACTGGCCTACGTTTGGCTTGCTGGAGGATCCCCAAACCAAGCCTGAAATCTGTGAATCCCAAACATGCAGTAGCTCCCAAACCTGATTTGAGTCTATAAGAGGCAAATCTTATTTTTTTCAAACCTTCAAAGGCCAATTTGCATGTTTTTGGATGAAAAGGGTAGCAGGGCACTATGGTAGGGGATATGTATCAATGCAACATGTTTAATAAAACTACTGAATTATTAAGGCCTAAAGGGTAACATTAAAAGACCCAATTACTTTAACCACTTACCAACCGATCCCCTTTTTTACATTTCTTGGTTACAAGCTAAAAACATTTTTTTTTGCTAAAAAATTACTTAGAACCCCAAAACATTATATATTTTTTTTCAAACACTCTAGATAATAAATTGGCGATCGTTGCAATACTTTTTGTCACACGGTATTTGCGCAGCGGTCTTTCAAGCGTGATTTTTTTGGAAAAATTTCACTTTTTTGAGTTAAAAAATAAGACAACAGTAAAGTTAGCCCAATTTTTTTGTATATTGTGAAAGAGGATGTTACGCCGAGTAAATAGATACCATACATTACACGGTTGAAAGTTGCGCACACTCGCGGAATGGCAACAAATTCCAGTACTTAAAAATTTCCATAGACAACGCTTTAGAAAATTTTTATCGGTTACCAGGTTAGAGGTGCAGAGGAGGTATTTTTCTAGAATTATTGCTCACATCGCGGCGATACCTCACATGTGTGGTTTGAACACCGTTTTCATATGCGGGTGCGACTTACATATGCGTTTTCTTTGCTGCGCGAGTTCGTCGGGACGGTGGCGCTTTACATTTTTTTTTATTATTTATTTATTTGTTTTTAACACTGTTCCTTTAAAAAAAAAATTCTTATCACTTTTATTGCTATCACAAGGAATGTAAACATAGTAATATATGGTGACAGGTACACTTTTTGGAGGGCTGGGGGGTTCTAAAAGACCCCCCATCCCTCCTTTGCACTTCACAGTATTCAGATCGCCAAAAACAGCGATTCTGAATACTGTAATTTTTTTAAAATTGGCGCCGTTAGCCGCCGAGTAAACCGGAAGTGACGTTGTGACATTGCTTCCGGAATTTGCCAAAGGAGACCCGATCAAAGCCAATTACGGCTTCTGTCAGGTCTCCTTCTAGCCGGCGGAGGCGCCGGATCGTCGCTCCGGTCTTCTGGTGGGACGGGAGGCCGGAGAAGAGCGGCGGAAGGCAGCAGGAGGGGGGTGTCCCCTCCCGCCCCCTGGGATAACGACCGAGCGGCTCCCGAGCCAGATCGGTCCTTATCCACGGATAGCCGACCATCTGTTCTAAAAAACGATACCGGGATATAGCCTGCAGCTGCAGGCTATGTCCCGTTACAGCCGCTCAAAGCCAGCCGCCACCTATTTACGGCGATGGGGCTGAACCGGTTAAAGTTGAATTTTGGTGAAAACCTAACTACTCTTATAAATGCTCCCTTCCCCCTCTAAACAACAATTCTGACTTAAGATCTGAATGGTTACCTATTTTCAGGCCGCTTAGTCCGTTGATCACTCATAGCTCACCTCTGCTGCAGGGGGAGGAGGGAGCGCCAACAACGGATAGGCCATAGGAGCCTATGAGTGATATCACTGCTGCCAGGCATTACCAGCCATTGGTGAGCACTCTCTCCTCTCCCTTGTAGCTGGCGCTGACTGATATAGGGGAGATCACGTGAGCCGACTGAAGCAGCCTGAAAATTGTTAAACACACAAATCTTTCTTACACAGGTTAGTCAATATAGGTGTTTGGAAGAGAGAAGGGGGCATTTTAAGAGTAGTTAGGTTTTGCCTAAAATTCCACATTAAATAACATGTTTGGGTGATACCTTAACCTCTTTGCGAATGACGGGTCCAGCGCAGTTGCTAGTGTTGGGCGAATGGTTCGGGCCAAGCATAAGTTCGGCCCAAACATTGCCTGTTCGCCCATTTGGCAAACACCCAAATGTGTGTGCTGCACAGTGCCTTCTAGGGCCCTAATTAGATGAAGTCCTGCACCTGACTGCTGGCTAGGTGCAAGGCTTTCCCAATTAGGGCAGAGAGCACTGACAGAGCCCTGATTGGATGATGACTTTGTCCAATCATGGCTCAGGCTCATAGTCCCACCCCATACTATAAAAGGTTTATTCCCACAGGAACCTTTTGCAGTATTGTTGGGGTGGAGATATAGAGCAAGGCTCAGTTAGCTACTAGCAAGTAAAGCCTCGTACACACCATGCGATGGTCGTATGACCGGACGTCGAAAATCGTATGTCGGTTGTTGTGTCTCGCATACTGACATGCACTAAGCGATCATACTAACAAGCCTAACGTGGTGACGTGTTACGAGTGTATAAAGAGTAAGTTCAGGTGGATGTGATATGTGAATTAGGAATGTAGGTGTACATGAATGGACACTTCCGAATGTTCCTGACTTCTGAGCATGCGTGTTTTTGCACATACAACTTGTTGGACCAACTTCTCTGTACACAAGGCACAACAGTCGTACGACTGCTTATTGTACAACCAAAGTTTTCTAGTCTGCTCATCCAACTTCTGTTGTGCGACCGTCGCATGTCGGCTGTTCTAATCGCGTGCACTAACGGTCGGATGATCTTGTGTATGAGGCTTTAGTGTGTTCACTTATTGTGACTCTAAGTGTAGAGTGTTAGTGTAGTGTTAGTATAGTGTGAGTATAGTGTGCTAGTACAGTGTAGTGTGAGTATGGTGTGTCAGTATAGTGTAGTGTCAGTATGGTGTGTTAGTGTAGTGCAGTGTTTAACACAGCATTACATAACATTTAGTGCTGTATAACAATGCCGTATACCCCCTTTTTTTGTTGGTCACTGTGTGTTATTGTTTATTTTTTTGTCTGCCCCTTTTTTTATAAATCGACAGCTGCAGTTTTTATGACTGTGGCGCTGGTGTTCCCGGCGCCAAACACCACTTTTCATTCAATAAAGTGCATCCAATCATACATTTCCCAGTTTCAAATAAATTTGTGTAGTAAGCCCCCCCATCACGTCTGGGAGGTCAACAATGAGAGGCCCATGTCACTATGCGGGGGCCAACAGCGTCTGTGTCCACAGGCAAAAGTGGACATGGTCCTTCCTCAGGCAGGGCATGTTTGTCTCTGTTTGGTGATATTGTCCGTGCTATCCAGCCCCAGCATGCAGAGGCGGCGGTGGACTGGCTAACTAAACCATCCTCATCCTCCGTCACCCAAGCAGAGACTAGTGCACAGTCATCCGCAGCTGCCAGAGCAGCTTATTCTGCCTTCTTGTCCACAGCTAACCCTGCCATAGCTCCAGCATCATGCATGAAGGAGTCAGCTGAATTATTTGAACACAGCCTCAGCCACTTACTTCTTGATGGTGCACAGACATTATTTGATTCTGATGTTGGTTCTGAGGTTGAGGAAGGGAGTAACATGAGCCTACAGAGAGGGAAGAACACTGATAAACAACAAATTGACACTCGTGTTCCCCCAGCTGCAGCGTTTTGCCAAGTTTGCTCCAGTGATGATGAGGGTGGAGGGGATGATGATGATGAGGTCACTGACTTTATCTAAAATCCCCCGGACCCCGAACCCCATTGAAGTCAATGGAGACCCGAACTTTTAGGCACAAAAATGGCTGTAACAAAGTCCTGGCAAGTGCTAGAGGGCTGTAAAATGGGGGTAAGAGGAGGGCAAGTGCCCTACAAAAAAAATGGGGATAGGGAAAATAAATTAAAATCAAATAAAAAAATGGGAAGGGGGGGTGGATTTGGAGTAGGAGCCTAGAGGTTGACTAGGCCGTGACCATGGCAGTGTAGGTGGAAGTGGCGGTGGTCGAGGAGGAGGAGGAGGTAGCCAACACTGTATTTTTTTTGTTTATAATTGAGGTAGCCCCCAAAATATTGAGGCCTATTCAAAAAAACAAGTATATGAATGGCTTTGTGAGTCCGGTCTAAATGATTATTCTGCACAAAGTACAGACCAGTCTTGTGGCATCCATGCCAGGTTCTATTTAATAAAGGTTAGCTTGTCCACGTTGGCTGTGGACAAACGGCTGCGCTTGTCTGTGATAATGCCTCCTGCCGTGCTAAACACACGTTCAGACAATACACTGGCTGCATTGCAGGCCAGCACCTCCAAGGCATAAATGGCAAGCTCAGGCCATGTGGCCAATTTGGAGACCCAGAAGTTGAATGGGGCAGACCCATCAGTCAGTACATGTAGGCGTGTGCACACATACTCTTGCACCATGTTGCTGAAATGCTGCCTCCTGCTAAGACATTGTCTACCGGCTGGTGGTGCTGTTTGTTGTGGCGGGCTGCTGACAAAGCTTTGCCACATTTCGGCCATGCTAACCCTGCCTTCTGAGGTGCTGGCGGTGGCACAGCTGCGTTGGTGGCCTCTTCCTCCTCCTCCTCCTCTGCCTTCGCCTTGTGCTTCCGCTGAGCCCCCGGTGTCATTTGGGAATGCCCTCAGCAGCACCTCTACCAGTGTGCGCTTGTAGTCGCGCATCTTCCTCTCCCGCTCCAGTGAGAAAATTAAGGACGGCACGTTGTCCTTGTAATGGGGATCCAGCAGGGTGGCCACCCAGTAATCAGAAGAAGTTACAATGTGGGCAACTCGGCTGTCGTTGCGCAGGCACTGCAGCATGTAGTCAGCCATGTGTGCCAGGCTGCCCAGAGGCAAAGACAAGCTGTCCTCTGTGGGAGGTATATCATCTGTGTCCTCTGTATCCCCCCAGCCACGCTCCAGTGATGCCCACGAGCTGCGTTGGGTGCCACCCTGCTGCAATTCCTCCTCCTCCTCCTCAGCTTCCTTGTCCTCCTCGTCCTCCAGAACTGTGCCCTGGCTTGAATATTTTTGAACTGGCCTATGCTGGTGCAGGAACCCACCCTCCGAGCCACTTGCGAATGACTGGCCTAATAACCGTGGAAATGACCCCTCTTCCTCCTCCTCCTCCTCATCCTCCTGTGCCACATCCTCTTCCATCATGGCCCGAAGTGTTTTTTCAAGGAGACATAGAAGTGGTATAGTAACGCTGAGAACAGCGTCATCGGCACTGGCCATGTTGGTGGAGTACTCAAAACACCGCAATACGGTACACAGGTCTCGCATGGAGGCCCTCTCGTTGGTGGTGAAGTGTTGCTGTTCAGCAGAGCAACTGACCCGTGCGTGCTGCAGCTGAAACTCCACTATTGCCTGCTGCTGCTCGCACAGTCTCTCCAGCATGTGCAAGGTGGAGTTCCACCTTGTGGGCATGTCGCATATGAGGCGGTGAGCGGGAAGGCCGAAGTTCCGCTGCAGTGCAGACAGACGAGCAGCAGCAGGGTGAGAACGCCGAAAGTGTGCACAGACGGCCCGCACTTTATGCAGCAGCTCTGACATATCCGGGTAGTTTTTTAGAAAATTCTGTACCACCAAATTCAGCACATGCGCCAGGCAAGGGATATGCGTCAAACCGGCTAGGCCCAGAGCCGCTACGAGATTTCGGCCATTGTCGCACACCACCAGGCCAGGCTTGAGGCTCAGTGGCAAAAACCACTCATTGGTCTGTTGTTTAATGCCCGTCCACAGCTCCTGCGCAGTGTGGGGTTTATCCCCCAAACATATCAGTTCTAAAACAGCCTGCTGTCATTTCCCCCTGGATGTGCTGATGTTGGTTGTGAAGGTGTTACGCTGAGCGGATGAGTGGGTGGTCGAGGAGGAGGAAGCGCAGAAGGAGGAGAAGGCAACAGGAGGCAAAGACAGTCAGTGTCCACCAGACGGAATGACAGCATTTCAAAGGCCAGGGATTTTGAAATGCTGGCATTCAGGGCCAGGGATCATGGGTGGGTAGGGGGGTACTTCCTCTTTCTCTCCAGTGTTTGGGAGATGGACAGCTGTAAGCTTCCATGGGACCATGTGGAAATACTTGGGGACGGTGGCGGACATGGTGGCGTTGCTGTCATACCGTCTGTTTGCTGGGTGGCAGGTGACACTGTCACTGTAGAGGTGGAGGAAGAGGCCGAGGCAGCAGCAGAAGAGGAAGCAGGAGGAGGCCGAGACCTTTCTTGGATTTTGAGGTAATTATTCCAATGCAGCTTGTGCCTTGAATTTAGATGCCTGGTCATGGGGGTTGTGCTCAGGTTGAGAACATTTATGCCCCGGCTCAGGCTATCATTGCACAGCTTGCAAACCACTTGTGTCTTGTCGTCAGCACATTGTCTGAAGAACTGCCACACGGGGGAACGCCTTTGAGCTGCCTTTGGTGTGCTAGGTCCCTGGGTGCGGTGGGTAGTAGCAGGCATACTGTCTAGGGGACGCTTGCTCTGCTTTTGTAACCCGC
>BLSH010449445.1:116641-137635 GCA_018402905.1 Glandirana rugosa | reverse complement strand
CACTAGAAACTGAAGAGGGTACAACAAGTCTATCTAGAGGTGGAAAAATTGCACCTAAATTTTGGAGTGTAT
The DNA here is from genome assembly GCA_018402905.1 of Glandirana rugosa. Classification (NCBI taxonomy): domain Eukaryota; kingdom Metazoa; phylum Chordata; class Amphibia; order Anura; family Ranidae; genus Glandirana; species Glandirana rugosa. The sequence continues at coordinate 137,563 of BLSH010449445.1, read as the reverse complement.
ATGGGTCACTTCAATTTTCGGAATCTATTATGTGTCTCTACTTCGTTTAGGTGGATGTATCCAACATGACCAAGTAGACGTCAGGAGAGAAGGGATGCGGGGAAGTTTTAACTTCTAGTATAATTTTTAGAAAGAAGTAAACAGTTCTCGTCTCTCCTCTCCCACCTCTCTGACGTCAATGTCACACGTGTACCCGGGGAGAAATCTGGGGGCTATAGAGTGGTTTCGGGTGGTTGTCCCGACTATTTTTTTTCCTTTTAGGATGACAGTCGTAGGTGACGGGGTGTGGTGGGGCAGTGGATGCTGACAGTAGGATTTTCCTTTTTTTTATCAGCCCTGTTGGTGGGCTTTGGTGAGATATCGGGGGTCTAAAGAGGGGCCCATGTGCACACTGTAACTGCAGTCTCTCCACCCTCTCCTCTCTGCTCTTGACAAATGAAGAAAGATTTTTAATATGATCTTCAATTTTGAAGGGGCGTAGGGAAGAGAGGACTGCAGATGAACCAGTACAACCTATGTAGGTGGATTTGCTTCATCTCTGTGTATTATCTAAGGCTTTTAACTTCACTGGGTATATGTGAGGTTTTAAATCCACGTTAAAAAGGTGGAGATCTATCTGAACAACATGGGAGAAGTCAAAGATCACCGGGCACTGTGTCTCCTCATACCTAATTTAAACCTTTAATTGCTGTACTACCGCATTGCAATCACGTGCATTGTGTTTAAATAAGATGGTGAGGAGGCAACATGTTGTCTCCTCACCAACTGTCAAACACACTCAGATCGCTTTTCAGAGGAGCAGCAGTGCTTACTGCACTTGTGAATGAGCCCATAGTTGCATTTCGCAGCAGCACCCCTCATTAACACATAAAGTTGGGGGATGGTAAAATCCTGCAGTTGAGTTCACTGCCCCAACACCTACCCCTTTTAGTTGCTGAGGCAGCAGGTATACAGGAATTAAGCTCTCTGTTTCTTTTGGTGGGTGCTACCTCCTGCCAATTGCAAGTGCCCTGCAACTTCTGCGGGATCCAAGGGGTTACAGCAGGTGATGAGAAGGCAGCACAAGGAGGCATCAGCTTATGAGGCTCCTGCACTACAGCTCCAACTTTACAAGTAGTCGCTCTGCATTGCACTCTGTTTGATGCTCAGGAATGGAGGGTCAGCAAGCCCGGACTACGATCTACCAGTCACCAGTCCGGGATCTACTGGTAGATCACAATCTAGAGGTTGCTGACCCCCAGCTTAAATTGTCAACAAAGAAAACTGCATTGCTGGCTTCTTTCAAACGAAAAAAAAAAAACAGCACACAGACCCTTAACGTTCCCCCAATACATAACAGACCCTTAGGCTGCATTCACATATCAGCGTATTGAATCGCGGGACGATTTGCCAGAAATCTGCCCGCGATTTGACAGCACCGATATGTGAATGGCAAAATGGAGGACGTATATTTGAGATGCCATTCATTTGAATGACACCTCAAAGCGCGGTGCGGACCTGCGGCGATTGTCGGGTGATAAAGCGTTCCGCAAGCAGCAACCCGCATCGCGGGACACATGTCGCCCAAATATAGATCAGGAGCTACTTTGACATGTAGCTCAACAAGCGTGTTGCTTTATTGCCTGACAATCACGGCAGACCCGCACCACATTTTGAGGTGTCATTCAAATGAATTGCATCTCAAATATGCGTCCCACGTTTTGCCATTCACATATCGACGCTGTAAAATTTTCCGTGAATCTGCCCGCGATTCAATACGCTGATACAGTTGTGCTCATAAGTTTACATAACCTGGGAGAATTTATGATTTCTTGGTCATTTTTCAGAGAATATTAATGAGAACGCAAAAACATTTCTTTCACTCATTGTTAGTGTTTGACTGAAGCCATTTATTATCAATCAACCGTGTTTCCTCTTTTTAAATCATAATGTGAACAGAAACTACCCAAATGACCCTGATCAAAAGTTTACATACCCTGGTGATTTTGGCCTGATAACATGCACACAAGTTGACACAAAGGGGTTTGAACGGCTAATAAAGGTAACCATCCTCACCTGTGATCTGTCTGCTTGTAATTAGTGTGTGTGTATAAAAGGTCAATGAGTTTCTGGACTCCTGGCAGATCCTTGCATCTTTCATCCAGTGCTGCACTGAAGTTTCTGAATTCTGAATCATGGGGAAAGCAAAAGAATTGTCAAAGGATGTGAGAGAAAAGGTAGTTGAACTGTATAAAATAGGAAAGGGATATAAAAAGATATCCAGGGAATTCAGAAAGCCAATAAGCAGTGTTCAAATTCTAATCAAGAAGTGGAAAATGAGGGGTTCTGTTGAAACCAAACCACGGTCAGGTAGACCAACTAAAATTTCAGCCACAACTGCCAGGAAAATTGTTTGGGATGCAAAGAAAAACCCAGAAATAACTTCAGGACTCTTTGAAAACATGTGGTGTGGCTGTTTCAAGATGCACAATAAGGAGGCACTTGAAGAAAGATGGGCTGCATGGTCAAGTTGGCAGAATAAAGCCATTACTGCGCAAATGCCACAAAGTATTCCACTTACAATACACCAAACAGCACAGAGACAAGCCTCAAACCTTCTGGCACAAAGTTATTTGGAGTGATGAGACCAAAATTAAGCTTTTTTTGGCAACAACCATAAACGCTTCATTTGGAGAGGAATCAACAAGGCCTATGATGAAAGGTACACCATTCCTACTGTGAAACACGGAGGTGAATTGCTGATGTTTTGGGGATGTGTGAGCTACAAATTCACAGGAAATTTGGACAAAATTGATGTCAAGATGAATGCAGTATGTTATCACAAAAACAATTCTGGAGGAACATTTGCATTAATCAGCCAGGAAGCTGCGCATGGGACGTACTTGGACATTACAACATGACAATGATCCAAAACACAAGGCCAAGTCGACCTGTCATTGGCTACAGCAGAATGAAGTGAAGGTTCTGGAGTGGCCATCTCAGTCTCCTGACCTCAGTATCATTGAGCCACTCTGGGGAGATCTCAAGCATGCAGTTCATGCAAGACAGCCCAAGAATTTCCAGGATCTGGAGGCTTTTTGCCAAGAGGAATGGGCAGTGTTACCATCTGAGAAGATAAAGAGCCTCATCCACAAATACCACAAAAAACTTCAAGCTGTCATTGATGTTAAAGGGGGTAAAACCCGGTATTAAGAACCGGGGTATGTAAACTTTTGATCAGGGTCATTTGGGTAGTTTCTGTTGTCATTATGATTTAAAAAGATTAAACACAGGAGGGTGATGTCATTTTCTGGCAATTTGAAACATTATTTCTTTTTACATGTCAGTGTCAAAAAAAAAAAAAAAATTCTCCCGGCTGCATGCAATTAAAAAAAAAGAAAACAAATAGTGTGTACACGCTCTCCTTGCAGATGCTTATTCCCTCATGTCCATTGTTTTGACAGATTTGGCTCCCTTTGATTTCAATGGGGTTTACGTTTGGCAAACCCCACTGAACTTAACCCATTTAAGGTTACATCACATTTTTTTTGTACCTGTAAGGTAATGTCGTAATGTGCTAGCATGCATCGCATACTAGCACATTATGTTAAACATACCCTAAAACAAAGCCCTCTCGTTCCAAGATGTCAGCGCTGCAGGCACTCTCATCTTCACACATCTTGCTTCAGGGTTTGCGGACTCCGGCTCTGTGCCTGTCTAGAGCAGTGGTTCTCAACTCCTGTCCTCGAGACCCACTAAGAGGCCAGGTTTGCAGGATAGCTGAAATACACCACAGGTGATATCATTTGCTGCTCAGTGATTGCAGTATTCTAGTCTGCATCTCCCCAAGGTAATACTGAAAAACTGGCCTGTTGGTGGGTCTTGAGGACAGAAGTTGAGACCCCTGGTCTAGAGCCACGATGACGTCGCTCCCGCGTATGCGTGCGGGAGCTGCCGTTCACGGCACAGGGATCTGAAGAAACGGTGGTCATTCCTTCACTGGCTTCATGTACACTAAATAGGGTACACGTTTAGGAGATATTTAAGCTACCTATAGGTAAGCCTTATTATAGGCTTACCTATAGGTAAAAGCAAGAAATGGAAGTTTACTTCCACTTTAATCAATAATTGGAAAGGTGGAGGGGGGGGGGGGGTGTGGATAAACTGCCTGTTTTTACCACCTCTCTGTTACCGGGTTTAACCACTTGCCCTCTGAAGATTTACCCCCCTTCATGGCCAGGCCATTTTTTGCTTTTTGCCAACTGCGTTAATTTAACTGACAATTGTGCAGCCATGCAATGCAATGCAATTTCTGTATGGCAGTATCTTTGCAGTTTATTAAAGTATATTCCACTTTATAAAAGCCGGTGTTCTCTAAGGATCCCCTGGTGTGTATAAATTTATCTCAAGTACCTTCTGGCATTTCTCCATTTTGCCTTATTATACCCTCTAATTGTGCATAACTGTTTTTCAGGCAAATCCTTATGTTACAGATCACTAAGTATAGGCTATCAACAGGCGGTGCTCACCACATCAGATTTTTTTTCCTATAAAATATTTTTTTTCAAAACACTTTTTTTTTTTAAAAAGTGTCTGAGGGTATTTGTGAAATGGTGTCAGATAATATTGAAACTTTTTTCAGTTAAAGGAAATGCGGATTTTGCATTTTTTTATTAGCATAATATGGATATATAGACATCCGAACAGAATGGAAAATAAGTCAAATAATTCCACTTCCGAAGATCAATGTTTCTGGCAGTGTTTGCCTTAAAAGCTTTACTTAGATCTTATTTATATGTGATGTGTTACCTGCTAAATCTCTAAACAGTTTTAGTGCTTTTACTTTATCGGGCAGCTTCTGAACCCATTATAAGTCCCCCCCCCCCCCCCCGGGGATAGTATTGCAGCTTGGGAATCTGGAGTCTATCGGCACCAACCTGAACATAAAGTTGTGAATATTTTGCATTATTTCTGGTACAGCAAAAATAATGTTATCAACATTTGGATTCATGGCCAATAGTCAGGCTAGTTGCTGTTGGTGTGGGACTGCTGTACAAGGGATAGCAAGAGACTAAACCTGAATCAAATTTAGGCATTTATATCTGTTGTATTTAACAAATATTTATTTATTATTTATCACAGGTACTTATATACAGTGTACACAGAGCTTCACATTTATTGTGCATTCACATCAGTCCCTGCCCTCGAGGAGCTTACAAACTAAGGTCCCTAACTCACATTCATACACATACTAGGGCCAATTTAGACAGGATTGAATTAACCTAACAGCATGTCTTTGAATGTGGAAGGAAACCGGGGTAGACGGAGGAAACCCACACAAACACAGGGAAAAAATGCAATCTCTAGGCAGGTGGTGTCATGGTTGGGATTTGAACCCAGTGCTGCAAGGCAAAAGTGCTAACCGCTTAATTTTTTTAAAGTGGCTGTAAAGGAGTTTTTTTTTTGGCATTATAATAACTAGCATGTTACACTTACTTGTTCTGTGCAATGGTTTTGCACAGAGCAGCCCCAATCCTCCTCTTCTGGGATTCCCGTTGGCGCTCCAGGCTCCTCTGCTTCATTGAGTGCCCCCACGGAAAGCTGCTTTCCATGGGGGCACCTTAATGCATAGAATTAATATATATAACTGCATTTACGAGGGGAGGCCAATAAGTTCTAACCCTCACCATGATCTAGATGTGCTAGGGATCTTTTTGCAGGTTTATAGGTGGATATATTTGCAATATGCATGCCAATTTTTGTTTTTGTAGGTTGTGCTGAATTATAGTTAGAGCCAAGAGAAATGGAGTAGCTGTCATGCCAGACAAAGTTGAATACCGAGCCGTGATTAGGTTCCTCCATCTTCAAGGGAAATCTGCCCAATCCATGAAGAGATGCCAGCTGTGTATGAACCATGAATGAAAGCTGGGTATATCTATATGATCCTGAGGCTAAAGAAATTAGTAAAGCATGGAAACATGCTTCATCATCCACCCCCACAAAGGCTAAAGGTGTAACACTCATCCATTAACCAGTTCCCAACCGGTTCGCGTACATTTACTGCTGCAGAGTGGCAGCGTCCCGGGAATCACAGTCATTAAACGGTGGCTCGCGCATGCGCAGCTAGCAGGTGGGAGCGCGCCGCCGGCAGGATGCTTTCGTGCCCACCGCACTCTGCAGGAATGTGCCCGCGAATCGGGTGGACCCGATGTCTGCCAACGAGCTGCGATTGCTTACCACAGCAGAAAAACGGGGAACCGCCGATGTAAACACAGCGGTTCCCTGCGCTGTGAGGCAGCATCTAAGAGATCTACTGATTCCTGTCACTGCGATCAGTTAGATCTCTTATGCCCCTGACAGCCCAGCCCCCTCACAGTTAGAACACGCCCAGGGAACACAGGTAACCCCTAGAGCGCCCCCAGGTTAACTCCTTCACTGCCAATGACATTTATACAGTAATCGGTGGATATTTACATTTCTGATCGCTGTATAAATGTCATTGGTCCCAAAAAAGTGTAAAAAATATCCGACATGTCCGCCCCAATATCAAAGTCCAGATAAAAATCGCAGATCACTGCCATTACCAGTAAAAAAAAAAAAAATTGTAAAAAACGCCAGAAATGAATTCTCATGGTTTGTAAACACTTTTGCGCAAGCCAATCAATACGCGCCGATTGCGATTTTTTTTTTACCAAAAATATGAGGAAGAATATAAATCGGCCAAAACCGATGAATAAATTAGTTTTTTTATATATTTTTTTGGATTTGGATTTTAGCAAAAAGTAAGAAATATTGTTTTTTTTGCAAAATTGTCGCTCTTTTTTTGTTTATAGCGGTGATCAGAAATGATGCAGAGGTGATCAAATACCACCAAAAGAAAGCTCTATTTGTGGGAAAAAAAGGACGCAAATTTGTTTGGGTACAACATTGCACGACCAAGCAATTGTCAGTTAAAGCGACGCAGTGCCAATCGCAAAAAGTACTCTGGTCCTAACATGGGAAATCCTTCCGGGGCTGAAGTGGTTAATCACGGCTCGGTATTCAACTTTGTCCGGCATGACACCTACACCATTTCTCTTGGCTCTAACTATAATTCACCACAACCGACAAAAACAAAAATTGGCATGCATATTACTAAGATATCCACTTATAAACCTGCAACATTTCAGATCCCTAGCACATCTAGATCATGGTGAGGGTAAGAACTTATTGGCCTCCCCCCGTATTAGTACTTCAATATCGTAATAAAGTCTTGCTTTGACTGTAGGGGGCGATTAAGGGTTCATTTTAGTGATTAGGTTAACTGCTTGCCTACTGGGGCAATTTTTTAATTTGTCATGTGCATAATATCTGCTTTTTTTTTTTGCTAGAAATTTGTTTAGAACCCTCAAACATTATATATTTTATGACATGAGGGGCCCTGGGAAATAAAGTGGTGTAATTGCAATTTGCAATGTTTTATCTTGCGATATATGAGCATTCATTTATCAAAAAGAAATTTGAAGGAAAAAATAAACTTAAATTAATTTTAATCAAAAAATGTTGTTAGTAAAAGCATGTGGCACTAACTCAAAAAACATTAATCAAGATAATAACATAAATAATCAAACATTATTCCAGCGAATGAAAAGTCCCAAAATATATTCCCAAATAGTGCACATGAGGATTTCTTCACAAAAAAAGTCCAATCACCGTGACAAAAGAAACATGAAAAAATGCTGTTCCTTTAAATAGTGCTCCACCGCAAATCGTGTATAAAAAGTGCAAACTCACCAGAGCTAAATAATATATTGCACCTTGAAGCAGTTTTGATCTTGCAATCAACAGCTTATATGGAGAGGATGGCTCCTAACCACAGTGGACCCTCCTTACAATGATCCCACAGTAAGGCTGGGGAGAAGCACAATGGTGGTCATAGCGCAACACATTTATTAAGAGCAAATGTCAACACTGGATGAAAAATGCGCACTTACATTCAGATGTGCTGTAAGTCAGCACCAACGTGGTCAACATAGCTTCCTGATGACGCGTTGACCACGATATGCATTGAGGCTGCACGCCCGCTCCTATTGACGTCACATCCAGCTTTCTGGTTCCTACCTCTTGGTTGTTGGAACGCACGCTGATTCCTATTGAAGCGGCAATGCTATCTTAACTGGTTCCCGACTGGCTACCACATATTTACTGCGGCAATGTGGCACTGTCTCACGAATCGCCGTATATAAGTAGCGATATGCACAGCTAGGGGCGGCACTCTGGAGGAGTGTGCCCGCGGTTTACGCGGACCTGATGTCTGCCGGCGAGCCGCAATGACCTGCCAGCTGGAAAGAATAGGGAACCGCTGAAGTAAACACGGCGGTTCCCCACTCTGTCAGGCGGCATGCAAGAGATCTACTGATCCCTGTCACTGGGATCAGTTAGATCTCTTATGCTTCTGACAGTCCAGCCCCCTCACAGTTAGAACACACCCAGGGAACACAGTTAACCCCTAGATCTCTCCCTGCAGGTTAACCCCTTCACTGCCAATGACATTTATACAGTAATCAGTGGATATTTACATTTCTGATCGCTGTAAAAATGTCATAAATGTCCGACATGTCAGCTGCAATATCAAAGTCCCGATAAAAATTGCAGATCACCGCCATTACTAGTAAAAAAAGAAAAAAAAATGTAAAAACGCCAGAAATTAATTCTCATGGTTTGTAAATGTGGCAACTTTTGCGCAAACCAATCGATATACGCCAATTGCGGTTTTTTTTGTTTTACCAAAAATATGAGGAAGAATATAAATCAGCAAAAACCGATGAATACATTTGTTTTTTTATATATATATACATATATATTTTATGATTTGTATTTTAGCAAAAAGTAAGAAATATTTTTTTTTTTTTTGCAAAATTGTCCCTCTTTTTTTGTTGATAGCAGCGATCAGAAATGACGCAGAGGTGACCAAATACCACCAAAAGAAAGCTCTATTTGTGGGAAAAAAGGGACGCAAGTTTTGTTTGGGAACAACATCGCACGACCGCGCAAGTTAAAGCGAAACAGTGCCGAATCGCAAAAAGTGCTCTGGTCCTACAGTGGGAAATCCTTCCAGTGGTTAAGTGGTTGACAAGGCTGTACACGTTGGTGCTGACTTACAGCACTTCTGAATGTAAGTGCGCACTTTTCATCCAGTGTTGACATTTGCTCTTAATTAATGTGTTGCCACCATTGTGTTTCTCCCCATCTTTACTGTGGGATCATTGTAAGGAGGGGCCACTGTGGTTAGGAGCCATCCTCTCCATATAAGCTGTTGATTGCAAGATCAAAACTGCTTCAAGGTGCAATATATTATTTAGCTCTGGTGAGTTTGCACTTTTCATACACGATTTACGGTGGAGCACTATTTAAAGGAACAGCATTTTTTCACGTTTCTTTTGTCACGGCGATTGGACTTTTTTTGTGAAGAAATCCTTATGTGTAAACTGTTGGTGCTTTATAAATCCTGTATAATAATAATAATAATAATAATAATAATAATAATAATAATGTGCACTATTTGGGAATATATTTTGGGACTTTTCATTCGCTGGAATAATGTTTGATTATTTATGTTATTATGTTGATTAATGTTTTTTGAGTTAGTGCCACATCCTTTTACTTACAACATTTTTTGATTATTCATACAGGTGGGGAATTCCACTTTTGAAGGAGGCAGCTGAACTCAGGCTTCTTAAAGAGGAACTGCAGTCTGCTCACATAATTTGTAATAAAAACATCTTTGCCATTCTGAAGCTTCCATCTAGCCACTTTGCATATTATTTTTATTCCCCAAATAGAGCTTTCTTTTGGTGGTATTTGATCACCTGTGTCATTTCTGATCACCGCTATAAACAAAAAAATAGCGACAATTTTGCAAAAAAAACCCCCAATATTTCTTATTTTTTGCTAAAATACATATCCAAAAAAATATATAAAAAAACAATTTTTTCATCGGTTTTGGCCGATATATATTCTTCCTTATATTTTTAGTAAAAAAATTGCAATCGACGTATATTGATTGGTTTGCTCAAAAGCTGCCGCATTTACCAATGATGAGAATTCATTTATGGGGTTTTTATTTTTTTTTATTTTTTACTAGTAATGGCTGCGATCTGCGATTTTTAGCAGGACTGTGACATTGCGGCGGACATGTTGGACAATAATGACACTTTTTTGGAACCATTGGCATTTATACAGCGATCAGTGCTATGAAAAGGCACTGATTACTGTATAAATGTCACTGGCAGGGAAGGGGTTAACCTGCAGGGGGCGCTCTAGGGGTTAACTGTGTTCCCTGGGTGTGTTTCTAACTGTATGGGGGTTGGGCTGGGCTGAGTGGGGGGGGGCCTGCATTCACACTCCTCTCCCCTGTCAGAACGGAGATCCGTATGTTTACATACACGGACTTCCATTCTATCACTGCGGGGGAGTGAACGCGGGTAGCCAGCAGACATCGAGTCCACCCTACCCGCATTTGTGCACAGTCATTTTCAGATCTCTCCAGAGATGTTCAATCGGGTTCAAGTCTGAGCTCTGGCTGGGCAACTCAAGGACTTTCACAGAGTTATTATTATTATTATTATACAGGATTTATATAGCGCCGAAAGTTTGCGCAGCTCTTTACAATATTAGGGCAGACAGTACAATTACAATACAGGAGGGATCAGAGGACCCTGCTCGTTAGAGCTTACAATCTAGGAGGGAGGGTTAAATGATACAAAAGGGCAGTAAACTGCGGGGGATGAGCTGATTGAGAAAAAAGGAGTGTAGTTATTAGGTGGTGGCAGGATAAGCTTCCCTGAAGAGAAAAGTTTTCAGGGATCGCTTGAAGGTGGATAGATTTGGGGACATTCTGACCGATTGGGGTAGGGAGTTCCAGAGGATGGGAGAGGCTTGAGAGAAGTCTTGGAGGCGAGTATGAGAGGAGGTGATGAGGGAGCTGGAGAGCAGGAGGTCTTGGGAGGAGCGAAGAGGACGGTTAGGTTGGTATAGAGTTGTCCCGTAGCCACTCCTTTGTTATCTTGGCTGTGTGCTTAGGGTCATTGTCCTGTTGGAAGATGAACCTTCACCTCAGTCTGAGGTCCAGAGTGCTCTGGAGCAGGTTTTCATCAAGGATGTCTTTATACATTGCTGCATTCATCTTTCCCTCAATCCTGATTAGTCTCCCGGTTCCTGCCACTTAAAAACATCCCCACAGCATGATGCTGCCACCACCATGTTTCTCTGTAGGGATGGTATTGGCCAGGTGATGAGCAGTGCCTGGTTTCCTCGAGACATGACACTTGCCATTCGGGCCAAAGAGTTCAATCTTTGTTTCATCAGACCAGAGAATTTTGTTTCTCGTGGTCTGAGAGTCCTTCAGGTGCCTTTTGGCAAACTCCAGGCGGGCTGTCATGTGCCTTTTACTGAGCAGTGGCTCCTATTTGGCTACTCTGCCATACAGGTCTGATTGGTGGAGTGCTGCAGAGATGGTTTTTCTTCTGGAAGGTTCTCCTCTCTCTACAGAGAAATGCTGGAGCTCTGTCAGAGAGACCATCAGATTATTGGTCACCTCCCTGAGAAGGCCCTTCTCCCCTGATCACTCAGTTTGGTTGGGCAGCCCGCTCTAGGAAGAGTCCTAGTTAGGGTTGCCACATCATCCCTGTAATCCAGGACACACATTATGTGGCTGATTAAGGTGGTAATTAAACTCACTTGGTGCCATATCTGCATTAAATCAGCCTCAGAACCTGTGTAATTCATATCTGTCCTGGATTAAAGGGATGATGTGGCAACCCTAGTCCTAGTGGTTCCAAACGTCTTCCATTTATGGATGATGGAGGCCACTGTGCCCATTGAGGCCTTCAATGCTGCATACATTTTTCAGTACCATTCCCTATATCTGTGCCTAAATATAATCCTGTCTCAGAGGGCTACAGACAATTCCTTGGACTTTATAGCTTGGTTTGTGCTCTGACATGCACTGTTACCTGTGGGACCTTATATAGACCGGTGTGTGCCTTTCTAAATCATGTCTAATCAATTGAATGTACCACAGGGGGACTCCAATCAAGATATAGAAACATCTCAAGGATGATCAGTGGAAAGGATGCACCTGAGCTCAATTTTGAGTGTCATTGCAAAGGCTGTGAATACTTATGTACATGTGATTGTTTCCTTTTTTATTTTTAATAAATTTGCAAAAATTTCAAACAAACTTCTTTCATGTTGTCCTTATGGGGTATTGTTTGTAGAATTTTGAGGAAAATATTGAATTTAATCCATTTTGAAATAAGGCTGTAACATAACAAAATGTGGAAAAAGTGAAGCGCTGTGAATACTTTCCGGATGCACTGGACAAAGCTCATAAAGGGTGTTCAGACCCTTAAGGATCACTTGGCTGTTGGCAACACACAGGATAAACGTCCTCACTGTGCATGCTGACATCACTAGGCCCTGTCCATGACGCGTTTCATCACACGCTATGTCACTTCAGTCAACCGCCAGTGAGGGCTGACACTCCAGTTTTTTTCCCTTTTGGGATTTTACATAAATAAAAGCTGATCATTGTAAGCACCCCTGTCACTGGTATATAGCTTGTCTCATTCCTGTAACTGCTACATATGCTGTGCAGCTTGTTCTTTTGAAAAACAACAGACTTTCGGGCTAGATCACCAGGTGAAAATAAAGGAAAGAAAGCCTGAAAAGAAAACCAATGCATCCATCTAATAATTGGTAAGCTGCAATATAATAAATGTTTGCTTTTGAGTTTAATACCACTTTAAACTTTACTATTTTAACACAATAGTTATCACATACATTTTTCCACCTACACATCCTAACTTTCAATCACTTACCTTACTTTAAGAAATGGGGTTCACTTTGTAATCACTCAGATTAAACCCTTTTTGCACTGCACGCCTTTCTTCAATAATTCTTTTTTACACATACATTACTTCAACTTTTCTCTGTTTATCTCATTCAAGGACGGACACACTTTTGCAAGTTAAAATGAAAAATAAATAAATCCTTTGCATTTTAAATGCTACTTCTCAGTAAATATTAATTTTAAAGTCATACATTTATAGATGATAAGAAATAAATTTAGCATGCAAAAAAGGGATTTTATAAACGGCACCAGATCAGAAACTGACATTATAAAAACCTGTTAAAAATTAAAAACCGGGGCTGTTTACAAGAACAAACACAATCTAGAGACAAACCTAAAATCTGTAGACAGATATAAAGAACACTGATTAATGCAGCTTTATATATTCATTAGAGAAATCTTTAAATATTTTTGAAATATATTTTGAAGATTTTGTAAGAATCCGTTTGCATTGTATATCCTATAATCCTCTGCACAGTAGCATTCGGAGAGGGTCAGCCCTAGACACTAGGTACTTTGGTGCGATTTCAGCACGATTCCTGCCCCATAGAAAATGCAAAGCACATTCAAGTAGCATCATATAATTGCAGTGAAACTCTGATCAAAATCTGATCGCAGCAGTGTGAACCTAGTTATAAAGGAAAAGCATGGACAAAGCTATTTTGGCTGTACTTCTTCTGTAGATCACTGGATCTTTGTTCTGCACTCCTGTGAACTCTTTTCAGCTGACAGCGGGCTAAAGTCTGCTGTCAGCTTACATCACTCAGCCGGTCCAGGCTCAGGAAAGATCCTGACCATATGGGATCCACCCAGACACCTGGACCAGCAAATCACTGAGAGCCTGAGCCAGCCCCTCAAACAGCCCAGCGCTCCAGTGAGCGCTGGAAGGGCAGAGCAGAGAGCCAGTGAGTGACAGTCACAGCTCTCTGCTCAAAGTGAAGGGGGAGAACTGAGTGATCAGCGGTATTTGATCACTCTGTTCTCACTGCAGAGCCAGCTGGGGACAGTCGACGGATCAGATCAATGCCGCATCCACCCAGGTTAGTATAAATGTTTGTTTTTTTGTTATGTCCATACTCCTCTTTTAAAGCCTGTGACTGTCCACAGAAATTACTGAAAGCTGGGAGCAGCAGGCTTTTCATAGGTCTTTTTTGGCTCTGAGAAAGAGGGTACTGCCCTGGAATTGTGTACGCCGTTTGGATCCTTGTTGATGTCCAACAAAGTTCAGGAGCAGGTGAAGTGGATGGACCGATTGTATCACATTGATTTGCTTTGTTAGTCATATCGTTTGTGAGTTGACTCATTTACAATTGTATTAATAAATGGTTTTAGAGATAATGCGTTAGGTTCGTATATATATATATGTTGTGGGAGATTAGCTCATGGGGATCACTTTTCAGAGGAAAATATTCAGCATGGAGGTCAGTTTCCTTAAAACAGAAAACACAACCTCGCCGTCCAGTGCTAAACTAAACAATCGGGTTCCTCTCTATACAATGTGGGGCTGTCCCCAACACCGACAAAACATAAGCACATTGCAAACCTTGATCTTTGAGTCCAAATTATCACACAGAGCTCACTCAGGTTTGTCCCTCTGAGATCCAGGATAGAGCTCTCCTCTGCTCTCTTCCTGGTCATTAAATGCAGGTGGAGAGGAGTTTGAGTGGACCATAAAGTCTGGGCCGGAAACAGCTATGCCACGGTTCAAAACCCGGGTCAGACTCTCGCTAGTCGCCTCGAAGTGATCACATGCGAGGGGACAAGTTGTGCCCGTCCATTACAGAAGTACAGAAGTCCTCTCTCCGGACCTCTAAGTCAGGTACTACATTTGGTTCACTCTCCCCGTCAGGGTCAGAGACATTGTCTGGGTCATTAGCCCCCCCACCCCGCTGTGAGTTATCTTCCAGCTCCTCCGGCTCCCCAGCCAGTACAGGAAAAGGAAGAGGGTCTCCTCCCTCCTCGGTCCTACCACCAGTCTCCCCTTCCATTTGGCAAAACGGGTCTGGCGAGATGTCCCTTGCTTCCGCAGCAGGGGGAGCTCTATCCTTCAGACTCCCTGTGCCTTCCCATAACCTCCACAAATGGGGAAAATCCCTGCCCACTAGGGCGTCATAAAGTAGTGAAGGTACCACCCCCACTGAATGAGTCACGCTACCGACAGGGGTGTCAATCTCAACCACCGCCGCCTGGTAATCACGAGTGTCCCCATGGATGCAAAAGACTCAGACAGTGCTAGGGTGTAGCCTTGCAGGGTTTACACAATTCCTGGCTTTTTTGGCCAGTCTCCAGGTCTAGAGCCCCCAGCCTCTTTAGCCGTATCAGTCTTATTAAATTTTCCCAAGCCCCTGGAACAGTCTTACCGGATCCGCCGGGCGACCTTTCACCTCTAGATACACTGGAGTGGGGCGCAGATGGGCGCAACAAGTCCTCAGCAGCCGTGTATCTCTCCATGAGGTCCACAAAGCGGTTTTGGGGTCCCCATGACTGACCCATTTCCTCAAGGCAGCAGGGAGCGCATGTAGATAGCGGTCCATGACCAGGTGATCCACAATCTGGTGACCTGGCAAGGTCTCTGGCTGTAGCCATTTCCTGGTAAGATGAACCAGGTCGAACACCTGCAAACGGGGTGGCTTGGTTGGTGGTTGTGATGGTTGTGTGTTGAGTTATTTTGAGGGGACAGCAAATTTACACTGTTATACAAGCTGTACACTCACTACTTTACATTGTAGCAAAGTGTAATTTCTTCAGTGTTGTCACATGAAAAGATATAATAAAATATTTACAAAATTGTGAGGGGTGTGCTCACTTTTGTACTCACTTTTGTGAGATACTGTATAAGTATATATATATATATATATATATGTGTATACATTGTGATGTTATGCGAGGCGCCATAATGGATGGGCTATACTTGTCGCCTCGCATGCAATCACTTTGAGACGACTAATGAGAGTCCGACCCGGGTTTTGAACCGTGGCATAGCTGGTTCCGGCCCAGACTTTATGGTCCACTCAAACTCCTCTCCACCTGCATTTAATGACCAGGAAGAGAGCAGAGGAGAGCTCTATCCTGGATCTCAGAGGGTTTTGCCAGCTACTGTGGTGGAGCTGGTTCCTGGCCCGGACTTTCTGGTTTCTCTCAAACCCTCTCCACCTGCATTTAATGACCAGGAAGAGACTATGGTTAAATCGCCTTTCTTCCAATTTTAGTGAATTCCCTTGCGTGAAAAAGTTTTATCCCTATTGTGGGGTCACAATTACTGTATTTATACATTGAAATCATATCCCCTCTCAAGCGTCTCTTCTCCAGAGAGAATAAGTTCAGTGCTTGTAATCTTTCCTCATAACTAAGATCCTCTAATCCCTTAATCAGCTTTGTTGCCCTTCTCTGGACCCTCTCCCGTTCCAGCACATCCCTCCTGAGGACTGGTGACCAGAATTAGACGGCATACTCAAGATGCAGCCAGGCCAGAGTCTTGTACAGTGGGAGAATTATTGTTTTATCTCTGGAATTAATTTTTTTTTGTTTTTTTAATGCATGCCAATATTCTGTTGGCTTTGCTTGCAGCAGCTTGGCATTGCATGCCATTGCTGAGCCTATCATCTACTAAGACCCCTATGTCCCTTTCTATCCTAGATTGCCCTATATAACTGCTAGTGTACCCAAATAGATGCTATTGTGCCCATATAGTTGCATAATAGCAGCTATATTGGCATAACAGCATCTATATGGGCACAATAGCAGCAATATGGGCACAACAGCACCTATAACAGTAGGTTAGCTGCGCTTTAGCAATAGACTATTATATCCTGCAGGTTTGGTGCACTTTCTGAAAGCACACCAAAACTCCTGAATGCCTTGCTAGGTTATCTCACTAACAACAGGACCCTGTGCCTGGTGATCTTTGATTTCTCCCATGTTCTACAGGTAGATCTCCTCCTCTTCAAGGTTGCCTACCCCTGATGTAGACACTATGGGGGTGATTTACTAAAACTGGAGAGTGCAAAATCTGGTGCAGCTATGCATAGAAACCAATCAGCTTCCATTTTTTGTGAAAGCTTAATTGAACAAGCTGAAGTTAGAAGCTGATTGGCTACCATGCACATCTGCACCAGACTTTGCACTCTCCGGTTTTAGCAAACCAACCCCTAAGAATAGCACAGCAGCATCAATCTCCTATTCTCCTAGGTGCTGCTGAAATGCACAGGGCCTCAACAGAAGCACAGCCTCATTTTCCATTCTTCACACACCGCATTAAAAGGCAGCCTTTTGAGTGTGGGGGGGGGGGTTATCTGTTAAATGTATGCCTGTTAAAGCAGAACTTAAAGAGGATCTTCACCCTAGAGAGAAAAAATAAATAAAAATCAGCAGCTAAAAAAAAAAAAAAAATTAAGTGCCAAATGTGGTGGTGGTGGGGAAGGGGGGCATAAACAGGAATTTCCCCTTGAGGGTGACCACTTCAGCCCCAGAGGGATTTCCCACTTTAGGACAAGAGCACTTTTTGTGATTTGGCACTGCGTCGCTTTAATTGACAATTGCGCTGTCGTGCGAAGTAGTACCCAAACAAAATTGACACCCTTTTTTGACACATATAGAGCTTTCTTTTGGTGGTATTTGATCACCTATAAACAAACAAAGAGCGACAATTTTGCAAAAAAAACCCCAATATTTCTTACTTTTTGCTAAAATACATATAAAAAAACAAATGAATTCATCAGTTTGGCCAATATATATGCTTGTTCATATTTTTGGTAAAAAAAAAATCGCAATTGGCGTATATTGATTGTTTTGCGTAAAAGTTGCAGCATTTACGAACGTTGAGAATTAATTTATGGGGTTTTTATTTTTTTTTTATTCTTTACTAGTCATGGCGGCGATATGTGATTTTTAGCGGGACTGCAACATTGTGCCAGACATGTCGGACACTTTTGACACTTTTTTGGGACCATTGACATTGATACAGCGATCAGTGCTATAAAAATGCACTAATTACTGTGTAAATGTCACTGACAGGGAAGGGGTTAACACTGTGGGGCGATCAAAGGGTTAACTGTGTTCCCTGGATAATGTTACTAACTGTGTGGGGGCTGGGCTGACTGGGGGAGGAGAGTGATCGCTGTTCCCATATACAGGGAGCCTGCGATCACTCCCCTTCTCCCCTGAAAGAACGGAGATCCGTGTGTTTACATACACGGATCCCGTTCTGTCACTGAGGGGGAGCGATCGCGGGTAGACGGCGGACATCGAGTCATATAAACCCGCTCCCTGGCTCCCCCTGTACACAGTGAGCGTGCTCTCCATCTCGCAGCCGCCATCATACCACGACGGGTGGTCGTTAAGTGGTTAGAGGGTAAAATGCCAAATAAAAAAAAAATTTAAAAGAAAATAATATAGCATATACAATTGTGACACGAGTCATATTATAAATGAATGTTATTAAAAATGACCTTTCCTTTTCATTCTGCAGAGCTGTAATTTTCTGTAAAATGCAATATGGCTACCTGGAGGTGTTCTGTATCCAGAATGTGTACAGAACGCCCCCCAGATATGTCATTCCTAGCTTGTGTGATTGGCTCAGTGATTTTCCCAGAAGTCTGCACTAAGACACAAGTCAGATTTTAGGCATCCCTTGCAACAAAAATGTAATTTTTGGTGAGATCCTCCCAATAGGAATTTGCATCTAAAGGGATGCAGGCTGTACAATTTTCATTAGAGTTAATCAGTAGGTTGACTTCTCTCAAATGGGATTGGAATTTGGCCGGGCCCTGGTGAACCTGTTCCCTCTCAAGCTTAACTGCTTCCCATCCGGCCCTCATTTTACCGGCCGGGCTAGAAGCAGTTAAGCTTGATCGGGAACAGTCCATTTATTCTGGGAGGGGTTTTTGATTCTCTGTGCGATGTCCAGTATCACTGGCTAACTTGCGCTCTGCGTACTTGCATTGTGAGGTGGTCTCGGCAAAATTGGTGAAGGAAGTGTCCTTGGGGAGGATGGCGGGCCCGTTTTCGGTACCATCGCTTGCCGACTTGGTGGTTTCGCCTCTCGGTGTGGTCCCCAAGAAGGAACATAATACATTCTGTCTTATCCACCACCTATCTCACCCCAGGATGGTTCGGTCAAGGACGCAATTGACTCCGCCTTGTGTGAGGTGTCATATGCTTCCTTTAATGAGGCCACTGCATGGGTGCGCAAGTTCGGCAGAGGCGTACTGTTAGCCAAAACTGACATCAGCTTCAGATTGTTGCCAGTCCACCCACAGAGTTTCCGTCTGCTGAGTTGCCAGTGACAGGGTCAATATTTTATTGATCGATGTTTGCTGATGGGTTGCGCAATTTCCTGTTCCTTTTTTGAAACATTCAGATCCTTTCTTAAATGGGTGGTGCGGGATCTGTCCAGTTTGAAGTCCATTATACATTATTTGGAAGATTTCATGGTCATCGGCCCTCCAGGGGCACAAACTTGCCAGATCCTATTGTCCAACATGTGCTAGAGGTTTTTGGGGTGCCTTTGGCACCGGAAAAAACGGAAGGTCCAACTGAGGAACTGAAATTTTTGGGTATCATTATTGATACTATCCGGATGGAATGCAGGCTTCCCGTGGATAAGCTGGACGATCTTCGGGAAACAGTTACCAGTGCTCGTCGTTGCAAAAAATTGCAATTGAGAGCCCTGCAGTCGCTCCTTGGCAAGCTCAATTTTGCCTGCTGTATCATGTCCATGGGGGAGTATTTTGCCGCAGGCTGGCGGCTGCCACTGCCGGGGCAAAATCCCCACATCATTTTGTGAGACTCCACAAGGAACATTGGGAAGATCTGCAGGTCTGGGAGATGTTCCTTGGCAAGTATAATGGGAGGTCCCTGTGGATGGAGATGGCGGTGTCTGATTATGATTTGGACCTCTATATGGATGCTGCTGGTTCGTAGGTTATGCGGCATATTTCAGAGGTCAGTGGAGCGCTGGTCGATGGCCAGAGGCGTGGAGTAATTCCGACTTCATTCGCAATCTCGTGCTGTTGGAATTGTTCCCGATAGTGTTGTCGATTGAAATATGGGGGCAGGAATTCCAGAACAAACGTGTCCGGTTTCACTGCGATAATCTAGGGGTCATGATTGCCATAAACACTGTTACTGCTTCTTCCCCACCAGTTGTGCGTTTCGTTTTGCATTGTCTGAATTTAAATGCTTTTGTAGAAACATAGAAAAGTGACAGCAGAAAAAGACTGAGTAGTCCAGCGAGTCTGCCCCTTTTTATTTATTTATTATTATTATTTATTTTTTTTTTTTTACATTAACCTTGTTGTCTGACTATAGATTTATGTTTATCCCAAGCATGTTTGAAGCCATTTACTGTTGACTGTCTCACAACCTCTGTTGGTAGTTTATTCCAATCATCAACCACCCTTTCAGTAAAATAACACTTTCTAAGATTAGTTTTGAACTTCCCCCCAGTTAGTTTGAGGTCATGTCCCCGTGTTCTTGATTTTGCTTTCATATTGAAAAGACTGCCCATCTGAACCTTATTCACCCCCTTGATGTATTTAAAGGTTTCAATCATGTCTCCCCTCTCCCTTCTTTCCTTTAGACTGTACATATTCAGTTCCTGAAGTCGCTCTTGATATGTTTTATCCCCCAGACCTTTCACCATTTTTATTACCCGTCTCTGAACTCGTTCTATTTTATCAATATCTTTTTGTAAGTGTGGTCTCCAGAACTGGACACAGTATTCTAAGTGAGGTCTCACTAAAGATCTATATAGAGGAATCAGAACCTCCTTCCTCCTGCTGGTGATCCCTCTACTGATACATCCCAGAATTCTATTTGTTTTTCCCACTGCCTGGCTACACTGTTTGCTCATTTTGCAATCATCTGAAATAAGCACCTGCAAATCTTTTTCTTCTGTAGTGCTGGCTAACACTGTGCCCCCAATGCTGTACTCTCTAAGCGGATTCTTTTTCCCTAGATGCATTATTTTACATTTAGAAATATTGAACTGCAGTCTCCACTGCTTTGACCAATCAATCTCTCATGTCGTAACCCCCGTGTCACAATCGGTC
>BLSH010449445.1:69306-101990 GCA_018402905.1 Glandirana rugosa | reverse complement strand
GATTTTAGTAGAAGTTTCACACACCCTTTTCGGACAAAGTCGGCGTATCTCGGTATAATGACAAGATTTTATTAGAAGTGTCACACACCCTTTTCGGACAAAGTCGGCGGCTGAAACAGGCTTTTCCCTCACACTTTGAAGATGATTTTAGAACAGTAATATGGCTCTATGCGGCTGAAACAGGCTTTTCCCACACACTTTGAAGATGATTTTAGAACACTAATATGGCTCTATGTGGCCGAAACAGGCTTTTCCCACACACTTTGAAGATGATTTTAGAACACTAATATGGCTTCACGCGCCTGAAACAGGGTTTTCCCACACACTTTGAAGATGATTTTAGTACACTAATATGGCTTCACACGCCTGAAACAGGCTTTTCCCACACACTTTGAAGATGATTTTAGAACAATAATCGTTCCCTTAAAGCAACAGCTGGAGGCTTTCCCTGTACAACTTGGAGATGATTTTAGAATCCAAAATCATCTCCTAGTTCTATAGGGAGAGGTTCCTACTGTTGCTTAAAGGGACAGATTATTGTTTCTTGCACAAAATTAAAAAGTGCATCTACATTGCTGGTTTAAAAAAAAAAAAATTCCAAAAATAAAAAAAACAGTGTTGGCTACCTCCTCCTCCTCCTCCACCACCACTTTCACCGCCTCCTCAACCTCCAGCTCCACATCCACCTCCATTTTTGATTTTTTAAATGTGATTTTAGCTTAAAAATTATTTTAAGTTATTTCCCTATCCCCATTTCTTTGTAGGGCACTTGTCCGACCCTTATCCCCATTTTCCTTTTTTGCAGACCTCTAGGACTTTCCAGGACTTTGATACAGCCATTTTTGTGCCTAAAAGTTTGGGTCCCCATTGATTTCAATGGGGTTCGGGGTCCGGGTCAAAGTTCGGGTCAAGTCCGGACCTGAACCCGGACTTTGTCCCGAAGTTCGGCCGAACCTGCAGAACCTGAACTTCCAGAGGTTCGATCAACTCTAATTGTAATTAGTTCCAGTTGGAGTATCCCACTATTTCCTTCTCCCATCCAAGTTCCAACAATAAATACCAAAAAAACAAAACCTCTGGATTGATTATTGGAAATGAGTGGATGAGAGTACAGGCTGTTGTGTGAAAACCCTTAGCAACTGGTGGCAAGCTAAAAAGGGGAAAAGCCCAGTGAAGTCCACATACAGAAATCCCTACGGGGGAAGTGCTACACCAATAAACTGCCCATGCAGGTAAGGAGTGCCTGTAGTTAAAAAATAAACTGTGTGACTTTGACTAAAGTTGGATAATGCCCTTGCTATAGGTGTAGGCCATCTATGTACAATAACTTCCGAAACCTGGCTGATAAACTCTCAGAGATGGCACCCCCATCCTGTCCTGCTCGGGCTTTGCTGGACACTCTCAGCTGTTATTGCTCCCCCCCACTATCACAGGAGCGAGTTCTCCAACCCCTACACATGCGTGGTCTGCTATCTCCTCCATCGCAGCATTGCTATGCTCAGAGCTACTGCAAAGGGGAAAAAAGAGTGCATGTGAAGGGGTCTTAATTGGAGAAAGAGCTTGCTCCTATGATGGTGGGGGTGAGCGGCAACAGCTGGGAGTGTCTTAGCAATGTCCTGGCAACAAAGCAGGACTGGATGATGCCATCTGTGAGAATTTTTTGACCAGGCTTTGGGAGGAATGTACATGGCCTACACCTATATTTTGGGCATTATCCAACAAAGCACAGTATGTTTTTGTCTACACGCACCCTTTCCCGCATAGGCAATTTTTTGGTAAAGGTGAACTAACCCTTTCAAGTGGACCAATACTCAAAAAAGTGATGTGCTATCTTATAGGGAACATCTAAGACTGTTATCTTTGCCTAAGCAGTAGACTGAAAGGTTTACCTTTTACTTGAATTCCTCCATAAAAATAGCATTACACTTCCTGTGGTTAGGAACTCCGGTGCACTAAAATGTATTTCCACATTGTAGCCAAATTTATATCAGTTACATCTTCTCATTCACATACTGTAACTTTAAAAAAATGCAAAGTTGCGGCTTACTTTTTACTTGCTTTTTACATACTTATTATCCTACCTAGCTTTTCCTTCTACATAATGTGAAGGAGGTGCCTGGGGAGAATGTTTTACATAATTAACCCTGTCTGTACTGTGATGGCAGATCACTATTATCAGTTTTGAACACTGTCAGATCTCAAGGCTTGGGTGGTGCATTGTATGTTATGCATTTGATCTCAGTCCATCCCAACTTTGAAATTATTCAGAATAGCTTGCAGTCCTGTATAAACTTACTCCAAAGAAACAACTAGAAAGTTAAGAAACTATCTAAATTATTACTTATCTGACATCATTTCCAATAGGTAATAATTCTGAGACAAAGCAAAACAAACCAAGTTTACCGTGCTTACAACTTTTGGCAGATGTAATGTCTTGTTCAGTGTTCCTCATTTAGCTTTTCAATGAAACTCAATAATATACTTATACCTACCTGAATTCATTGTTTAATTGTATTTGGCACAATATCTCATTGTTTATTGCCTATCCCCTCTTATGCATATGACATGTTACATTATCATATTACTCTTGTTTACACTATAATACATTTGTATTATGTTCCCTTATACGTTTTTCAATAAAACTTGTTTTGAACAAAAAAATAAATATTATTTTTAGGTATTCTGTGTGAATGGGGACCCATAACCAACATACAGTATTGTTTTTTTTCTTGTGTTTCTTAGATTTGATTGCAAAAGTGGAACTACAATTATATTTGTATATCTGCAGTGTGAGATCATCTACAACACTGCTGCCTCTTCCTGCTAGTCTCGAGAGATTTGGAGAAAGATTTTGTGATGTCACTACTGTGCAGCTCACTGTTCTCCTTGCTGGAAAGAAAGCTGTTTCTGTGGGTTTGCAGTGCATGTATTTCATTGATGTATGTTTCCTTCACATCTCGGCAAGGCCGGCTCTACCACTAGGCGGAGTAGGCAGCCGCCTAGGGCGCACTGCCACCTAGGGCGCCTGGCCTCTGTTGATCTGCCGCTGGCTGCTCTGCATTGATTCGTGTACTGACACTGTCTGACTGAGATAATGAGATTGAATTATCACATGTCATTTGCAAATGTATATAGAAATCGTGACTGATCTGCCCAATATCCCCCCTCCGCCCCCCGTGAGGCTGTATTTGATGGGCACAGGTGAAGCTGTATTTGATGGGCACAGGAGAGGCTGTATTGATTGGCACTGGTGAAGCTGTATTTGATGGGTGCTGGTGAGGCTGCATTTGATTGGTGCTGACCAGGCTGCATTTGATTGGCGCTGATCAGGCTGCGCAGGGGAAAGGGGGTGGAGTCAGGGGTGGAGCCAGGGGGGGCGGCAAAATTAGGTTTCGCCTATTGTCTCAAAAATCCTTGCACCAGCCCTGCATCTCGGTGTCTGTGACACCGAAATCGGAATGATTGCTCTTTCCTCTTGCCACTGCAAGAGGTCAGAACTGCAAGAGGAAACAGCAATCATTCCGATTTCAATGTCACAGACACACTATTTTGGGATATTTCCCCACTTGCCATTAGCACACAGCAACAGCCCTGAAGAAGGGGGAGTCTCTGTTCCGCCAAAACGCATTTGCTCAATCATTTGTCGCTACTTTCAATAAAACGACAACATATTCACCTTTATTTTGCTTCTCATTGAATATCGGACGCTCCTTTTACCTACCCCTGGAAACTGGGTGACCTTTTGATGCTCCAGAAGACTAGAGGAAGAACTCTGTTCAGCAGGTGGTTTGGTTTGTTACAATCAGTGGATGCTCAGGAGATTTCATCAACAGAATTCAGAAGGGCTATAAACACCCAGTAGGCGATGGACCCAACTCCACCAAAAAAAATCTTTTGCTTGTAGCGCCACTTTATTGCTTTTGTGTTAGCTATTCTTATATCTTCTCTAAAGTTTATTGCCTTTGTTTCTGGCATCAAAGGGACCTCATTTTACAAAACGACTTTCATAAACATAATTAATGCATGATTTAAAATTAGAGCTACAGACGAAAGTTTAGGCCAAATTTAGAATTTGGATCCTTAAAGCATTTTTCTGTACGTTGTGCTTACAAAGCATATTTTATTGGCAAATCTCTTCAACCTGACTTGGTTAATGCAGCTTCTTTTGTTGCCATACATCTTAAATGTTTAATCCAGGAAACCAGTATGTACAATATCATTTCTGCGAAGCTTTTTTCTTTCTTGGAATAATGTTCACTTGGCGAGTTTAAATATAACAGGCTGACATTTGCAATTATACGTGGAAGGCATAGTTGCTTTTTAAAGTTGTCTTAGCTCCTTGTAATGTGTGCCAGGAATCAGTGCCAAGATTTGAAATCGTGAAAGCCACATTTTAGCACATGACTCCGCACATCTGATGTGTGTGAGTTATTAGAGGATGTTATAATCACTTTCATTTAACTTTTAAATGATAGTATATTTATTTTACAAATCCCTTTAAATCAAAGACTCATGACCCATCTCTGTTATTACTCTTCCACCCTGTCTTCAAACGAGTGCTGCTGAAAAATAACAAAAATCTGCGACTTTGTGGAAGGAGGAAAAAAATGCTGTGTGTGTATATATACAGTGCCTTGAAAAAGTATTCATACCCCTTAAAATTCTGCACATTTTGTCATGTTACAACCAAAAACATAAATGTATTTTATTGGGATTTTATGTGATAGACCAACACAAAGTGGCACATAATTGTGAAGTGGAAGGAAAATGATAAATGGTTTTCAAAATTTTTTGCAAATATGTGAAAAGTGTGACGTGCATTTGCATTTAGCCCCCCTGAGTCAATACTTTGTAGAACCGCCTTTCTCTGCAATTACAATTGCAAGTCTTTTTGGGGAGGTCTCTACCAGCTTTGCACATCTAGAGAGGACATTTTTGTCCATTCTTATTTGTAAAATAGCTCAAGCTCTGTCAGATTGGATGGAGAGTGTTTGTGAACAGCAATTTTCAAATCTTGCCACAGATTCTCAATTGGATTTAGGTCTGGACTTTGACTGGGCCATTCTAACACATGAATATGCTTTGATCTAAACCATTCCATTGTAGCTCTGGCTGTATGTTTAGTGTCATTGTTCTGCTGGAAGGTGAACCTCCGCCCCAGTCTCAAGACTTTTGCAGACTAGACTGGGGCGGACAGTAATAGCTTTCCTTCTAAGATTGTCCTGACAATCCACATGACAAAATGTGGAAATTTTCAAGGGGTATGAATACTTTTTCAAGGTACTGTATATAGTAACGATATAATTCCCTTAATGGAGCCTGCAGCTACCTCAAAAATTCTACTCTCATGGTGGAACCCTAGTCACTCTGACAGGCATCCTACCAACCCTTCAGGTAGTTTACTGTTACCTTAAACACATTCCTAATAGGAATGTGGATGAGCCTGTAAGGGACAGGAAAGCATCAGCATTTTAGGAAATGTCATAGGAGATTTGTCCATTAGGACTAGGTTTTGAAGGCTGGTACCTGGTAATCTTGTTAACAGAGTTGCTTTAACCACTTTGCGAACAGGACAGTTGCTTTTTCACACATGTTAAAACTTTCATTTCTTTGCTAGAAAATGGCTCAAAACTCTCATACAATCATCTGAAAGCAGAGGCTCTGTAGAATAATAAAGATGGCAGTTGCAATTTTTTTTATTACAGATACGTATGTGTGTGTAAATCTATATGTACTTTGAGCTCTAACATTTTTTAAACATCTGGCCACATGCAAAATAATCCCCGTGGGTATAGGGCGGCAGTGATGTCAGCTTGGTGGCGGACCGTCTCTACATCTCCTCCAAACCTGTAAGCACCTCCAGCGGCCATGATTTGCTATCACTGGCGGGCCTGGACACCTATGTAGATTATTTTGAACGTGGCCAGATATGTACTGTGAGTTCTCACATTTTTTAAATATTCATTTTGTATTGACGCAAATCACACTGCAAATTATTGGTTTCGGTATTGGGAGCATTTGGGCGAGTACCGATACTCGCTCAAATGCTTGGTATCGTTATCGGTGCATCCCTTCTTTAACCACCAGCTTGCACACTTTTATTGCGGCAGGATGGCAGCCCTGCGCAAATCGCTGCATATGTACAGCGGTGCACGCAGGCGCAGTTGCGGGCGTGAGGCCCTTGATTGCCTGTTAGAGAGGCAGAACGGAGATCTGGAACAGGTGCATCCAAGCTACCACCTCCTGTGCAATTTCTGGGGGGCCTCATGAGCACAGCACTCAGCCTATGAAGTCTCTGTAAACGTCCATGTAGTCCATACAAAAAAATCAGCCATGATTAAGGCCTGATGGCCGAAACGCATTGGCTTTTTTGACTGTTGCTCACATGCAATAATAAAAGGACGTTTTAGCCGACTTCCATGGCACCAGCTTTTCTCTTTTTTTGTACAGAACGGAGATCTGCCACTGTAAACATGGCAGATCTCCATTCTGTGAGGGAGGGGACAGATGACAGATCTACCATTCCCAGTAATCGGGATCAGTTAGATCTGTCATGCCCCGGCCAGCCCAGCCCCACACAGTTAGAACACAGTGGGGGAACACACTTTACCCATTGATCGCCCCTACAGTTTAACCCCTTCCCTGCCAGTGACATATACATAGTAATCAGTGGCTATTTTTAGCTCTGATTGCTGTATAAATGTCAGTGGTCCCAAAAAAGTGTCAAAAGTGTCCGATCTGTCCGCTGCAATATCGCGGTCCCGATAAAAATTGCAGATCACCACATTACTAGTAAAAAAAAAAAAATAATAAACATGCCATAAATCTATTCCCATAGTTTGTAGACGCGATAACTTTTGCGCAACCCAATCAATATACGCCTATTGCAATTTTTTTTACCAAAACTATGTAGAAGAATATAGATCGGCCTAAACTGAGAAAGAAATTCATTTTTTTACATTTTTTTTTGGAAATTTATTATAGCAGAAAGTAAAAAATATTATGTTTTTTTTCAAAATTGTCACCCTTTTTTGTTTATAGCACAAAAAATAAAAACCACAGAGGGAATCAAATACCACCAAAAGAAAG
The DNA here is from genome assembly GCA_018402905.1 of Glandirana rugosa. NCBI lineage: Eukaryota > Metazoa > Chordata > Amphibia > Anura > Ranidae > Glandirana > Glandirana rugosa. The sequence continues at coordinate 94,901 of BLSH010449445.1, read as the reverse complement.
CTCTATTTGTGGGGAAAACAGGACTTCAATTTTGTTTGGGTACAACGTCACATGACCGCACAATTGTCAGTTAAATCGACGCAGTGCCGTATCACAAAAAGTGCTCTGGTCAGGAAGGGGGTAAATCCTTCCAGGGCTGAAGTGGTTAAACTGCTTCTACATGAAAATTACAAACCCGAACTCCGCATAAAGTAAAAGAGCTTTAGAGCTGAAAGCTTCAAGATCTTCTAGAACTTGCTATACAGAACAATCAGAATGGCTTTTACTGGTGTTGTTCGTTAATATTCCAGGGCTGTCTTTACAGGAGTTGCAGGTTACAAATGAGCGTTGAAAAGTGTATAGTTTTCTTTTGAGGTAAAATGCATTTCACAGTTTAGACTTTTAATTGAACGACGCAATCTCTAGATTTAATCATTTTTACAGTAGACGTTGATGAATAACACTTCGAGTGATTAATATCCGCTCTGTAATGATATGCAGTGCTTTTCACAACTGAACTCTTTCCATTTCATTGATCACAACACATTTGGCTATTTTAGTACTGTGTATTGCTTTTTAATTTAACTTGGTTTTCCTGTTTAATTTGAGTTGTTAATGACATTGTGTGTACTGTAGATGCATGTGAAAAGCGCTGCTCATTCAGAAAGGATGGTATAAGATAAGAGATAGCCTGCTGTGCAACCATGTCTTATTATGCCATCAGTTAACATGCAGGGCATTTCCAAGCTGGAGAGGGATAGGGAACACAGTGTGGGAAGTGTAGGGAAACATAATGTAGGAGCCAAGGAAGTGTAAAGAAACACAACAGAGGATCTTCAGAGGTTTAGGAAAACACAACATAGCAATGGCTGGTGTTTTTTTGTTTGGGGGGCGGCAGCACCTCAAAACCCCCAACCCCGCCCGCTGTTTCCCTGTCCACCGCCACTTACCCCATCGGCGGCGGGGATCAGCGGGCACATCGGGGATCGGCGGGTACACAATGGCGGGGATCAGTCGGCACACAGCAATGGGGATCGGAGGGAACATCGGGCAGGGGATCAGGCTGCCACGGGCATCTGGCAGCGTCTCCTGTGTCCTCTTCTCTTTTGAGATCACTGCGGCTTCCGCTGAGCGTCTCCTCCCCTCCTCCAAGGTGTCCAATAGGATTGCCTGTCCTTTCAACCAATCGGGTTATGGGTAACAGACCCACTTCCCGATTGGCCGGGAGGAGGATCAGTGTTGCAAAAGCGAATATTTATTCTCTGTTGCAACACAACTGGATGGGCTCTGGAAGCAATGCTCTGCGTCCTGAGCCCACCCTAATTTGAAGCCTATTGGAGCCTCTGGGTCTAATCAAGTGTTTCAAAAAACACCCCCGCCTATCCCCGCCATAGGTATAGGAATAGGATAGGAAAGGTGGCGGCGGTGTTAAGGGGGTAGCGGCGCCCATGTGCCCACAATGCATGGGCTGCCACTGCAACATAGTAGTTGGAGGGGTGTCAGTAAACACGAGAGCTTGGTAGGTATAGAGAAATGCAACGTAGAACCTGAGGAGGTATGGCGGAATCACATAAGAGCCGGTGAGGTATAGGAAAAATTATGTAGAGTTGGAAAGGTATAGAGAAACACAATGTGGAATCTAGAAAGGTTTAGGGAAACACAACATATGAACTGGAGGCAGGGTTGGACTGGGAATAAAAAAACAGCCCTGGAAATAATTTCATACCAGCCCCATTGCATTATTATACCAGCCCAACAGCATAACGTCATTATTTTCATGCAATGCAAATGCAATCATGCATTTTAAAGCACATATGAAGAGTGCATTATACTCATCAGTGCCCATCAGTGCAGCCTGATCAGGGACCATCAATGCAGCCTCACCAGTGTCCATCAATGCAGCCTCACCAGTGCCAATCCAATGCAGCCTCACCAGTGCCCATCAATGCAACCTTACCAGTGCCCATCAATACAGCCTGATCAGTGCCCATCAATGCAGCCCCACCAATGCCCATCCATGGAGCCTCAGCAATGCCCATCAATGCAGCCTCACCAGTGCCCATAAATGCAGCCTCATCAGTGCCCATGAGCTCAGCCTCATCAGTGCCCATCAATGCAGCCTGATCAGTGCCCATCAATGCAGCCTGATCAGTGCCCATCAATGCAGCCCCACCAGTATCCATCAATGCAGCCTCACCATTGCCCAACCAATGCAGCCTCACCAGTGCTCATCAATGCAACCTCACCAGTGCCCATCAATACAGCCTGATCAGTGCCCATCAATGCAGCCTAAGCAATGCCCATCAATACAGCCTCATCAGTGCCCATGAGCTCAGCCTCATCAGTGTCCATCAATGCAGCCTCACCAGTGTCCATCAATGCAGCCTGACCAGTGCCCATCAATGCAGTCTGATCAGTGCCCATGATTACAGCATCACCAGTGCCCATCAGTGCAGCCTGATTAGTGCCCATCAGTGCAGCAACACCAGTGTCCATTAATACAGCCTGACCAGTGCTCATCAATGCAGTGACACCAGTGCCCATCAGTGCAGCCTGATCAGTGCTCATCAATGCAGTGTCACCAGGCCCATCAGTGCAGCCTGATCAGTGCCCATCAATGCAGCCTCACCAGTGCTCATCAATGCAACCTCACCAGTGCCCATCAATACAGCCTGATCAGTGCCCATCAATGCAGCCTAAGCAATGCCCATCAATGCAGCCTCATCAGTGCCCATGAGCTCAGCCTCATCAGTGTCCATCAATGCAGCCTCACCAGTGTCCATCAATGCAGCCTGACCAGTGCCCATCAATGCAGTCTGATCAGTGCCCATGATTACAGCATCACCAGTGCCCATCAGTGCAGCCTGATTAGTGCCCATCAGTGCAGCAACACCAGTGTCCATTAATACAGCCTGACCAGTGCTCATCAATGCAGTGACACCAGTGCCCATCAGTGCAGCCTGATCAGTGCTCATCAATGCAGTGTCACCAGGCCCATCAGTGCAGCCTGATCAGTGCCCATCAATGCAGCCTCACCAGTGCTCATCAATGCAACCTCACCAGTGCCCATCAATACAGCCTGATCAGTGCCCATCAATGCAGCCTAAGCAATGCCCATCAATGCAGCCTCATCAGTGCCCATGAGCTCAGCCTCATCAGTGTCCATCAATGCAGCCTCACCAGTGTCCATCAATGCAGCCTGACCAGTGCCCATCAATGCAGTCTGATCAGTGCCCATGATTACAGCATCACCAGTGCCCATCAGTACAGCCTGATAAGTGCCCATCAGTGCAGCAACACCAGTGTCCATTAATACAGCCTGACCAGTGCTCATCAATGCAGTGACACCAGTGCCCATCAGTGCAGCCTGATCAGTGCTCATCAATGCAGTGTCACCAGGCCCATCAGTGCAGCCTGATCAGTGCCCATCAATGCAGCCTCACCAGTGCTCATCAATGCAGCCTCACCAGTGCCCATCAGTGCAGCCTGATTAGTGCCCATCAATGCAGCCTCACCACTGCCCGTCAGTGCAGTCTGATCAGTGCCCATCCAATGCAGCCTCTTCAGCACCCATCAGTTCAGCCTCATCAGTGCCCATCAATGCAGCCCCATGAGTGTCCATCAATGCAGCCTGATCAGTGCTCATCAATGCAGCCATCACCAGTGCCCAGCAGCGCATCCAACGTCTGGCCCTGCCTGGAGGGGTTTAGGGAAACACAATGCAGGAGCATGGTAGCCAGGGCTGCTGATGAGGCAGTACAGCCAGCCCTCCTGTACTGGGCCTGTGCCTCATCAGTTCAAAAGGGGGATCCGGGCATCTGATGAGCAGGAGGGCCACCTGCACTGCCTTATTACTGCCACTAGCTTCTACTGGATCTGCGCCCCCTTCCACCTGCTGTCTGCAACTCTGTGCGCCCCCCTCCCCTACTGCGCTTTCGGCTTCCCTCTTCTCTATTTTCACTGGCAGCTGCTGTGGGCAGAGAAGTGCTATTCACTTGAATGGGTCCTGTTCGATGGCGTTATGGGTAACAGACCCTCTTCCCGATTGGGCGGGAGGAGGATCAGTGTTGCAAACGCGAATATTTATTCTCTGTTGCAACACAACTGGATGGGCTCTGGAAGCAATGCTCTGCGTCCTGAGCCCACCCTATTTTGAAGCCTATTGGAGCCTCTAGCTCTAATCAAGTGCTTCAAAAAACACCCCCGCCTATCCCCGCCATAGGTATAGGAATAGGAAAGGTGGCGGCGGTGTTAAGGGGGGTGCGGCGCCCATGTGCCCACAATGCACGGGCTGCCACTGCAACATAGTAGTTGGAGGGGTGTCAGTAAACAAGAGAGCTTGGTAGGTATAGGGAAATGCAATGTAGAGCCTGGAGAGGTATGGCGGAATCACCTAAGAGCCAGTGAGGTGTAGGAAAAATTATGTAGAGTTGGAAAGGTATAGAGAAACACAATGTGGAATCTAGAAAGGTTTAGGGAAACAAAACATATGAACTGGAGGCAGGGCCGGACTGGGAATAAAAACCAGTCCTGGAAATAATTTCATACCAGCCCCATTGCAATTATTATACCAGCCGTCATCAGTGCCCATCAGTGCAGCCCCATGAGTGTCCATCAATGCAGCCTGATCAGTGCTCATCAATGCAGCCATCACCAGTGCCCATCAGTGCATCCTGATCAGTGCTTGCCCATCAGTGCAGCCTCACCAGTGCCCATCAGCACAGCCTTACTAGTGCCATGATAGGGCCGGCCCTGAGCACCCCCCTCGGGGTAGATGGCCTACGGGGGAATTTTTTCCGTTATCTCGGTAGGCCCGTCCGGCCCTGGCTGGAGGGGTTTAGGGGAACACAATGCAGGAGCATGGTAGTCAGGGCTGCTGATGAGGCAGTACAGCCAGCCCCACTGTACTGGGTCTGTGCCTCATCAGTTCAAAAGGGGGATCCGGGCATCTGATGAGCAGGAGGGCCACCTGCACTGCCTTATTACTGCCACTTGTGATTCTTGTGGATCCTCCTGGAGAACTGCTGGCTTCTACTGGATCTGCGCCCCCTTCCAGGTGGGCAGAGAAGTGCTATTCACTTTAATTGGTCCTGTTCGATGGGAGTATAATTCTGCCATGGATGCAAAGCATTGCATCGAGGCTGTGGCATTTTAGTGAAAATATTTTTTGATATTTTCAGAGGGGGGCATCCCTGTCAGGTAGACCCTAATCTACATGCGGGGTGCCGGACGCATGGATTACAATGTTTTTTTTTTTTTTAACCATATGATTAGAGCCTGAGGTTTTAATTGGCTTCAAAAAAGGGTTGAGCACAGAGCACTGCGCCCCGAGCCCACCCACTTGTGTGACAATAGTGAATTAACCACTTTCTGACCAGCTGTAGCTATACGGTGGTGCTTTAAGAGACTGTGGCAGGTGCATGTCTCAGCCAACCTCGATCACTCCTCACAGAGCCAGAACGGGGATCTTTTGATGTAAACAAACGGATCCTCATTCTGACAGGGTGGTGGAGAGAGATCTGCTGTTCCCAGTGATAGGGAACAGCTTTCTCTCTCTACCCCCAGTGACTACACTCCCCCCACAGTTATAAACACCTCCCTAGGGAACACTTAACCCCTTGATCGGCCCCCTAGTGTTAACCCCTTCACTGCCAGTGACATTTATACAGTTTATACAAATTTATTCATCAGTTTAGACCGATATATATTCTTCTACATATTTTTGGTAAAAAAAATCACAATCGGCGTATATTGATTGGGTTGCGCAAAAGTTATAGTGCCTACAAACTATGGACATTGGTTTATGGCGTTTTTATTTATTTATTTATTTTTTACTGGTAATGGCGGCAATCTGAAATTTTTATCAGGACTGCGACATTGCAGCGGACATGTCGGACGATTTTGACACTTTTTTGGGACCAATGACCTTTATACAGTGATCAGATCTAAAAATAGACACTGATTACTGTATAATCACTGTATAAATGTCATTGGAAGGGAAGGGGTTAACCTGCAGGGGGCAGTGAAGGGGTTAAAAGTGTTTCCTGGGTGTGCTCTAACTGTGGGGGGGGGCGGGCTGACAGGGACATAACAGATTTAACTGATCCCAGTGACAGGGATCAGTAGATCTGTCATGCCCCCCCTCACAGAGCGGGGAACCGCCATGTTTACATCGTTACATGTGAGCAGATCGCGGGTCTTCGGCGGACTTTGGCGCCGACGAGAGCGCGCCCAGCATGAGCCAAAGGGGAGGACGTCTAATGACGGCCTCCCGGCAAATTAGATCCGCGCTGTAGCCGCCAATCGGCTATGGCGCAGGTCTGAAGAGGTTAAACAATTCAGATGAATAAAATATGACTAAAACTAAAATGACATTTTAGCTAAAAGGCCATGACTAAAACGAAATCGAAGATTTGACATCAAAATTAACACTGACTCTAGCATGATTTTTTTACTCATTTTGTTACTCCAGCCACCAAACTAATATGGCACTTCAGCCACCAGACAACTGTGCTGCTCTATTCACTGGACCACTGTGTTACTTCAGCCACTGGACCACTGTTCTACTCTAGCAACTAGCTCTACTGACACCATCCACTGTTCTACAACCACCAAGCTAATATGGTGCTATAGCCACCAGGCAACTGTGCTGCTCTATCCACTGGACCACTGTGTTACTTCAGCCATTGGACCACGGTTCTATTCTAGCAACTGTCTCTACTGACACAATCCATTGTTCTACTGCCACCAAATGAATATGGTGCTTCAGCCACCAGACAACTGTGCTGCTCTATCCACTGGACCACTGTGCTACTCTACCCATTGGACCACTGTTCTATTCTAGCAACTGGCTCTACTGACACCATCCATTGTTCTACTACCACCAAACGAATATGGTGCTTCAGCCACCATAAAACTGTGCTGCTCTATCCACTGGACCACTGTGCTACTACACCCATTGGACCACTGTTCTATTCTAGCAACTGGCTCTACTGACACCATCCATTGTTCTACTGCCACCAAACGAATATGGTGCTTCAGCCACCAGACAACTGTGTTGCTCCAGCCACTGGACCACTGTGCTGTTCAGGTCACCAAACTATTAAGGTGCTTTAGCCATCAGAACATGGTGCTCCTCCAGCAACCAGAGCAAAGTGCTGATCCAGTCACTGGACCACCCTATAGCCCCAACTGTTGCACTTGCCATTTTACTGCTACGATATTGGTCTATTGTGCTGTCCCAACATCTGCTCCACAGCACTACCCCATCTGTTCTACAATTGTACCATATTCTTACATTTTACCCAAAACAATGTGTCCAAAATCACCTTCATAAACTTTAACGTGCATTTCTTATTACCGATAACAGGAAATATTATAATAATCAGAATGCTCATAGGAGGAAAACAATTTTCTCTAACAACCTTAGAATGTTATATGAACATGCACATCAATGGGTTATTTCTTGCCCCTGTAACAGCGCACAGGCGATTATTCATCTGTTTAATTGACTTTGCTGTGTAGAAATATTCTCATTTAGTTGTATTTTTTCCATCATGTGTATATCCCAGCGGAAAGTGTAAATAAAACAAAGCAAATTGTTTTCATTAAAGGTAAAATGTAATTGCTTTTCTTGGTTCCCTGACACCTCGGTGAGCTCAAAGGTTGCATTATGCGCTGACCTCGATGTACACAGTCTGACTTTGCTGATAAAAAGCTTGCGATAATTTGCACCTGTCTTAAAGGGAAACTGCAACCGTGGGAGGAAGCTTGGCTTAATTACCTTTTTAAAAACTGCCTTTTCTCCTGCCATCCATCTTTTTAAGCTGCTTAATTAGAATCTTATAATATTTATTTAGAAAGTCACTAAAATTGCTCTACAGGGAGCTGACATTTTTGTAAATTCTCATTTATAGTGGCATGGTCCATCTGACAAGAAGAAAAACAGCTTTTAATAGGTAAGCTTTATGGAGACTTGTTTAAAAGAATTGCAAATGTAGGGGCCGCTGGTGAATGTGGTCGTCTCCCACCGTGCACAGCCAGGCACACAAACTTCCAGTCGCTCAGAGACAGGAAACAGTCCTAGCAGCTTTGTTTGTTTATTAGGGGATATGAACTTGGATGGGGAAGGGTGCACATGGGATGCCCATTTGATCAATGAAGCTCTGCAGAGACTTGAACTATATACACTCCAGTATACATCCTTTCTTCTTCTACCTCCAGCACAACATGCTTGCAGACTATCACTCCCAGGACCAGCTAGCACAGGTTTCAGGCCCAGCACAATTTCAACTCGGTCTGGTTAAATGCCCTTTGCAGGCAGGGACTACGGGCACCTATGGTGTAGCAAAAATGAAAGTCTTGGTGCTAGGTGTTCTATCTGTGGCTACTGCTCTTGGTACCACCTCTTCGGGCCCTGCCAGCTCCCTTGGCTGCAGCTGCCCCTTTCCACTGCCCATGCCACCACAGTCCTCCTGACTGGCTCTGCACCCATCCCAGACTGCTCCATCCCAGTCCTCTGAGGCATGCCTCCCAGTCCTCTTGAATGAGTGCCACTCATAGCCCTCTTGGCCATTCCTGTTCCTCCTGGAGACTTGCCCAGCAGTGTTCTCCCACTGTCCTCTTCTGGCTTCTAGTGCCCCCTGGTCAAGACATCTCCATGGGTTTTGGGAAGGTCCCATCCACACCCGAGTCCAGACCCAAGGTCACCCCCCCCAGACTGGGGAGCTCCCTCAAAGGTCACAACAGCCTAACGCACTATCTCCAGCTTCCACCTGAACTCTCCCCCCCAGATGGGCTGACCCAGAGTATTTGAGGGGGGACTGCCCCCTACCAACCCCAGTTGGGGATTGGTCATGGCCCTCAGAATACTCCAGGCAGTTCCACCTTACTTCCCCTCCCATTCCAGGTTCCAGTACATTCTAGAAATAGGGGGAGGTCTCAGTGATGCTGTCTATGAGTCATCCAGCTCTCCCCTCTGGATCTCAGCCCAACCAGGAAAAACACAGACAGGCTTGGCTGGCAGGACAAATTTACCTACACTATACACACAAAAAACTATCTACACTTCTAGCACTGGAAGGTGCCACATAAGTAGAAATGTATAAATAAAAAATAGCCACTCAATTGGCAGTTTGCCTGATCCACTCCTGCAATACTGTTTAGAAATTTGTTTATTAATTCTTAAAAAAAATAAGCTTGGTTCTCTTCACCCTGGAAGAAACCAGCTTGCACATTATAATATGTAAGGCATCCATACAGAAAGAGGGAAAAAATGGGCAATCCTGGGAAATAAAGGGGCAGTTATTACATTAAATGGGCAATTGTTGCAAGATATGGCAAGATATGGGCAACTCTTGCTAATTTAAGGATATAAAACATTTGACAAGAGATGCTCATATATGGTTTGGGAGAAACAACATCTTAAAAATGAATGTCCTGTCCTGTATTTTATATCTATTGAAAGCTCTTCCTGAACAATATTCATAGCCTGTTCCTAAATTCTGCAAGGAATGCATTTATGAACTTCCTGTGTGCCTATGGATTCAAGCAGATCTCATGCAAACTTTTGCACCTACCAAAAATAGAAACACATTATTCCCAGCGCACACGTTCCTGCAGAATGGCTGTGAATGTAGATGGGTGCTGCACCCACCACCAGCTGGATACTGGAGACATTCAAAGCAAAAGTATATCACCATCACACCACAAATACCCAGAATGGGTCCAAAGCTTTATTCAGACATCACATCATAACAACTGAAGCAACGTTTTGGAGCCACGCAGGACCCCTTCATCAGCCATGTGACATCATATACTTGATGAAGGGGTCCTGCGTTGCTCTGAAAAGTTGCTTCAGTTGTTATGATGTGGTCGCTGAATAAAGCTTTGGTCCCGTTGTGGATATCTGTGGTGTGATGGTGATATACTTTCACTTTGAATGTCAAAAGATAGAGGTGGCCAAGGTTTTCCCGACCCTATAAGATACCACCTCCATCTATGAAGGGTATTTAAGTGGTGCAAACATGCACAATACAAAAGTTGGGTAGATGTGGAGAAACCATTTACAGAAATGCCCTTTACAACCCTGGCCTGGATACCAGAATACATACCCTTCCTTACTTTTTAAAGTACAACTAAAGGCAAAACCTTTTTTTTTAGTTTAGGATTGAGTGGGGAAGGATTAGAACACTTGCCATCTTTTATTGCTTTTTGTTCCCCCGTTAGGGAGATTCATCCTCTCTATTTGTCCTGTTTGCCATTATCATTGGAAGTGAAAGTAAAAGAAAATCCCAAATTTTGGGTTGTCCCCAGAAAAGTAATAGTAATAGCATGGATCCAATGGGGACACTAGTTCTGGTGACCTGGGGTCCCCAATAGATTCCCTTAATTTTCAGGGATTTCTCCTCCCTTCCTGTTTTTGCCTATGGGACAGGAAGTGAAGGAAAATGGCCCCAATGGGACACAGATGGGAGAAAATAAACTGACAGGGGCTATGACCCTCCCTTGCTCTGTCCAAAATGAAAAACGTTTTGCTTATAGTTCTACTTTAAATCCCATACACTCATAGATATTTTACCCAATCATAGATTTATTACTAGAACGCACTCCAACTAGGGCCCACACTGTAGGAAACTTAGTGTGTTAGTCATGGATGATACTAGTCATCTTCTCTCATTAACCATGAGTGTCGTTAAGATGCTCTTTACCTCTTCAAATGAAACAGCTGTTTTTTTCCAGGCCCTAACTATTGCATGCTTAGCAGAAACAAATAAATAGGTGGCCAATTTCTGATGATAGAAGAGGCCTGGGATCGGGCAGGGAAGCAAGGCCAATTTGGTGTCTTTGCAGGCAGGTACATGAAAGAGAGGGAGCAGAAGTCCAAATACCCTTGATTAAAATCCCACTAGGCGGGGGCAGGACCACCAGATATGGAGTTCGTCTCCTCGCTGATCACATCCCCAGAAACATCTATCACTTTAAGATGGGTTCCATTTGGCAATGCAGGTTAGGACCCAATACCAGAGAGTAGTCATATTAAAGGAGCATTTTGCAATACTGCACCAGGCTTTGCTCCAGGGGATAAATCTCGCTCCCACAATAAGCCACAATAAGACTTTATCATTTGCTTACAGTTTTCTTACTCACCCAACTAATGGATTTATACCCCTTTTCTCTGAAAATGGGAAATAGATTCAGGTCAAACTTTCACGACGGGTCAGAAATACTATATTTTATTTTTCACCCATAAAGTCTCTATTTCAAGCAGAATCCAAGAACCTGGATCACCTATGAGAATAAAGAAAAAAAAGATTAAAAAAAGGAAACTAATACAGCTACCACATCTAAAGATTAGTAAGCTGCAATACATTACATTTTTGGTTTTGGGTTTAAATGCTGCTTTAAGGGCTGTCTTTTTTTAACATTTTCCTGGCAGTGATCCAGTGTTTTCTCATTGCTATCCACTGCAAATATAGATATCTAACTCTACAAAATATTCATTTTTCATAATATAGATGCATGGAAAAAAAGTGAGCAGGTGTTCACATTTACCGATTTTATTTTCTTGGTCACATGCTTGTAATTTATTTAAATTAATGCATATTTAAATGAATGCAACTGAGCTGTGACCAAACATGCAAAATTAGACAGAGAAAATTCCGAACTAATCAATACCGACAGATGCTAAGAGGAGGGCTGGGATATGATCGCACTTCTGTACAAACGGTTTACTAAATGATTTATTGGCCACGCCAAATTGTGTGCCTTTGTCAAGGAAAACATCTTTGTTAGGATATATTTCAAGGGGAAAGAAATTACTTAATGCATCTACTATTTATCTATCTAACAGTTTGCAGTGTTTATTGGTAAGAAATGCCATTGCAGGAGCTATAAAACTTAAAGTGGCAGTCTGCCCGCCGCCGCCACCCCTTTAAAAATTAAAAGTCAGAAGCTACACATACAGTAGCTGCTGACTTTTAACATTAGGACACTTACCTGTCATGGAGTCTTTCGATCGGCTGGTCGAGTGCTGCCGTCACCATTGCGGGTAAGGGAACCCGGCAGTGGAGCCTTTCGGCTTCTACTGCACATGTGCGAGCCACCGCTGCACTTTCTCATTGGCCAGCGTCAGAGGAGGAAGGAGCCGGCTGCAGACGTCAGCGCCCGCCGCCGTGGCCCGAGCTCCCAGATGTGGTGTCAACGACAGGTATCCTCTCCCCCCTCCCCCCTGAAAGGTGCCAAATGTGACACCTGAGGGGGGGAGGAATCTGACAAGCGGAAGTTCAACTTTTGAGTGGAACTCTGCTTTAACTGGCAGAGCCAGTCAGACATATGTTCAAATGTGTGTGCGTGTGGTTCAGTGGCAGCTGGTGAAGTTTTAGGATGGGGGGCAGGCCCCGCCCTTCCTTTTTTACCCCTCCTATTCATCCTCTCATAAGCCCCACCCCTTATAGAATCCACTTACCCCGTCCCCTGTATTGCACATATTGTGTCAGGAGTATACAGCTCAGCATCACAGGTGGGGTATATATCAGCCAGTAACACAGTATGCAGCCAGTACACAGGTATTACAGGTACAGCCAGTACACAGATATTGCAGCCAGTACACAGGTATTGCATCCAGCCCAGTACACAGGTATTGCAGCCAGCCTGTACACAGGTATTACAGCCAGTACACAGGTATTGCAGCCCAGTACACAGGTATTGCAGCCCAGCACACAGGTATTGCAGTCCAGTACACAGGTATTGCAGCCCAGCATACAGGTATTGCAGCCCAGCATACAGATATTGCAGCCCAGTAAACAGGTATTGCAGCCCAGTACACACATATTGCAGCCTAGTACACAAGTATTGCAGCCCAGTACACAAGTATTACAGCCCAGTACACAGGTGTTGCAGCCCAGTACACAGGTGTTACAGCCCAGTAAACAGGTATTGCAGCCCAGCACACAGGTATTGCAGCCCAGTACACAGGTATTACAGCCCAATACACGGGTATTGCAGCCCAGTACACAGGTATAGCAGCCCAGCACACAGGTATTACAACCCAGTACACAGGTATTACAGCCCAGTACACAGGTATTACTTCCCAGCACACAGGTATTACAGCCAGTACACAGCTATTACAGCCCAGTACACAGGTATTACAGCCCAGCACACAGGTATTACAGCCCAGCACACAGGTATTGCAGCCAAGCACACAGGCATTGGCATTGCAGCCCAGTACACAGGTATTACAGCCCAGTACACAGGTATAACAGCCAGTGCACAGCAGTACTTACCTCAGGGGACTCGCCAGGCTGCTCTCTCTCCCACAGTCAGCGGGAATCACAGGCATGCATGCATGCAGACATAGCACCAGCACGTCCGCCAGTCCCACCCTGCTCCTGATCAATCATCCACTGTCTGACTGAGGCCAGAGCCAATCATTGTAAAGATGTTTGCTTCGCTGGTGCACATCTATGCACTTTAATGTTTTTTTTCAGAAATCAGCGGGGGCATCTGCCCGGGGGGAGGAGGGGGCGGCGCACTAGCGCCCTCTATGGAGGAACCACCGCTGGTGTGGTTGCAGTAAATAGAAGGTTGTCCCTGAACCAGGAAACACACAATTTTGCAAGTGTTCTGTTTTAAATCCCACTTAGTGCATTGACATACCTCCTTAGACTCAGTCTGCCCGGACAGTATTGTAACCTGTTGACTTGGCACCATCTACAGGCAGTTTACCTCTTCAATAAGATACAGAAATTGAATCAAATGTGGTACAGAGGTTGTTTTCCAGTCTTTTAAAGTGTAAGACGACAATAACTTTGCTACGTCCTGTTGCTTGAAGAACTAACACTGACTGAGGGAACATGGAAGAAACTGGGAGAGTCTATTTAAGACTGAACTAGCTAGCACTAAACAGGAGGAGAAGACATAGGGAGATACCAAATCACATAAGTAAACAAGTTGCAGTAGCTCTAAACCCACTACTGCAGAACAAGAGTAACCTAATGCAGTTTGATACAACACAAAAGAAATGCATTTGAGTAGGACAGAACTTCAAGCTTAAAGTATATCTAAAGCATAACTCCTAATTATCTCTGATTCCGAGGGGCTGTCCCTGATTTGGAACAAAGTCCATCTGTCCCTCTTTCCTCCTCATTTGTCCCTCATTTTGCTCTGATCTATGTAGTTGTATATAAAACGCACTTTTTATCTTTAAAAAAGTGTTTCCCAGTGCTAAACCTTTCATTGAATTTCTAAATTGTTGCATTTGTAAATTTCAAAAGCCAATATAAAGGCATAGCTATTTAAGCAATGTCACATGGCGGAGCAGGCACACTACGGGAGCGTTCATAACGAGCAGCTTTTTTTTTTTTTTTCGGGTCTAGCGGTGTGGCGTGCATCGTGATTGACAATGGATCTATATCAGGGGATATTGTTTTTTTATTTTTAATAAAGGAATTGTCAAAAACTCTTGTACTGTCTTTATTCACTTTTACACTTCTTTGGTGAATGGGTAAGGGTACTATGTACCCCATACTCATTCACATGGTGGGTCTGGGATATGGGGGCCCCCTTATTAAAGACCCCCCCACAACCACAGCTCAGGGTTGTGGCGAAGAGGCCCATGTCTCCATCAACATGGGGACAAGGTGCTTTGGGGTGGGGGGGCAAAGCACCCCCCTATATTGAGGGCATGTCACCTTGTATGATTCATGAAGGGGGGGCAATCATTCGATCCCTCCTTTTCCTGACCTGCCTGGTTGCATGCTCGGATAAGGGTCTGGTAGGGATTTTGGGGGGCCCCACGCCATTTAAGAAATAAAATTGGCATGGGGTTCCCCTCCAAACCCATACCAGACCTGAAGGGCCTGATATGGATTGGGGGGACCCCACATTGTTTTTTCCCCAATTTTGGCAGCAATACTTTTTTTTTTACATTTAGCTGTCAGCGGGGAACACGGCTGACAGATGGTGACTCAATGGTTCCCAAAAAAGTGTAAAAAATGTCAGTTAGGTGTCCAATCTGTCCGCCGCAATGTCGCAGTCCCACTAATAAAATAAATAAATAAAATACCATAAATCTATCCCCTATTTTGTAGCAATAACTTTTGCGCAAGCCAATCAATATACGCTTATTGCGATTTTTTTTACCAAAAATATGTAGCAGAATACATATCGACCTAACCTGATGAATCAATTTTTTTTTTACATTTTTTTTTTAATATTTATTATAGCAGAAAGTAAAAAATATTTTTTTTTTCACAATTGTTGCTCTTTTTTTGTTTATAGTGCAAAAAATAAAAACAACAGAGGTGATCAAACACCACCTAAAGAAAGCTCTATTTGTGGGAAAAAAGGACATCAATTTTGTTTGGGTACAGTGTTGCACGACCGCACAATTGTCAGTTAAAGCAATGCAGTGCTTATTGCAAAAAAAATGGCCTGGTCAGGAAGTGGGTAAATCTTTCTGGGGCTGAAGTGGTAAAAGGGAAAAAAACACAAAATGCATGAAAACTGCATGCAAAAACACGGCCTTAAAAATGAAAAAACATGCCTGAAAACGGCATCAACTGCAATCGCATGATGCGAACCTAGACTTAAATTATACTGCGTGAGTTTCATATAGCTTTTCTTTAATTGGCAGACAGTACACTATAAATTTGTACAATTCAGTCAGACTTACACTAATGCATTTCTCCTTCCATTACTTTATATCTGCTTGCAGTAAGTCATCATTATTGAGTAGATAATGAAAATGCATACTGCAAATTATGGATACAGATGGATTGTCTTACACTAATAAACGAATATGAATGATTTCAAGGGTTCCTAAAATGTCAGTGTTCCCGTCAATGACTCCCAATGTCCGTGGTATGAATACTCTACATTTTTCCTGTATTTGTTCCAGGATCTTGCACATTGGATACAGTATCCCTTGCCTGAATGGTTTGTCATTATAACTGAATTTGTTGTTCTACTTTTTACTAATCTCTGATTGACCTTCGGTTATTAAGATGCATACACTGTCAAGCGTCCCTCATTTGGAGGGACTGTCCTTCTTTTGAGACCAAATCCCTCTGTATCTTTTCTCTGATGTATACATCTCTATACAAAATGTACTATTTAACTACCATACTAGGATATGTGAAATGACTGCTCAGGAGACACAATTAAAAGATCTCCATAGCGTAGTATAGTTTATTATAGATATAAAAGCAAAGCAAAATAGTCACTGTCCCCCCCTATAACTGGCCATTACAGCAAGGAGCTATGGAAAGGCAAATAGAGACAGAAAACAGAGAAATCCAAGCTCAACTCACTGACCAGTCTGCCACCAACCGAATTCACCTGTCTAACAGTAACATTTAAAAGACAGGGGATTGGTTACACACATTGGCAAGTGTATGCGTAAGCTGCAGGCCCCGACAAGGCTCCCTGTGTACTGCCGACCTAACTCTGTATAAGAGGCTTCTCAATGGAAGCACATACAATTTAATGGATAGATGGAGGACAGGTGACTGGAGGAGCCCAACCCTCCTTAAAGGTACAGGACCAGACTAGACACCCAGCAGTAGCCCATTGGCGGCTGGGGTGCCAGTGTGTTACCTGAAGTAATTTCAATACAAAACAAAATAGTCACTGTCCCCCCCTATAACTGGCCATTACAGCAAGGAGCTATGGAAAGGCAGTAAAAGATTGCACTCACATGTATCTGTGCCTGAATCGCAGCACTAGGTGTTTACAGCATGTGCAGATATGGCTTATTTCTTCGGCAATCCCTGAAGGATTCGTCACTTCCGGGTCCCATGTAATAATCTATCTGGCCTATTACCTAGAGTGAAGCATTAATCGCACACTAGTGCCTGAGGAATAAGCCATATCTGCACATGCTGTAAACACCTTGTGCTGGTATTCAGGCACAGCTACATGTGAGTGCAATCTTTTAATACTTGCTTTTATATCTATAATAAACTATACTACACTAGTAAATTACTAAAAAACTAGTAACTGTGTCTCCTGTGGAGTCATTTCACATATCCTAGTTCTATCCTGAGGGAACATTGGAGTGGAGTGGTGATAGCAGTGGAACCAATCTGGCTTTCCAAAATGCGCATTTTGACCGACCTGTAAAAAAGGGGTCAAACACCTCTGATGAGTTGCCTTCCCTTTGAGCACTCTTGGTGAAAAAAACTAGAAGATATCTAACTATGGAAGCATATCGTTTGGTGTTGGGATTTGTCACAATGGACTTTTTATATTTTTTTGCATATTATGTCACTGTTATGGATTGAGCTTCGATGTCATCCACTATGGTTTAAACTTTGTTTCATTGATACATCATTTATATGAGCACAGTAAGCACCATTTCCTTTACACACGTTTTTGTCTAGGTGACAGGTTCACTTCTTAAAAGGGCACATTTGCTTATATATAGAACATTAATCATTTTTTTTGGGGGCGCCATTCTTTAGTAATTTGACACATGACAGTTTTGGTACACAATGGACTTTTTATGTTTGATTGCATATTATGTCACCGTTTTGGATTGAGCTTTGATGTCATCCACAATGGTTTAAACTTTGTTTCAATGATACATCATTTACAGTCAGGTCCATAAATATTGGGACATCAACACAATTCTAATTATTTGGCTCTATACACCACCACAATGGATTTGAAATGAAACAAACAAGATGTGCTTTAACTGCAGACTTTCGGATGGATGAATATGAGCAGATAATATTCCCCGAAACACTTCAAAATTCTTCCTGCTGCTTTTGTCAGCAGTCACATCATCAATAAATACAAGAGAACCAGTTCCATTGGCAGCCATACATGCCCACGCCATGACACTACCACCACCATGCTTCACTGATCTGTATAAAGCTCAGTGTATTATTTTCTAGACTACGGTAAGGTACCTACATCCCGGTTTATAATAGAAACAATTGTCCCATAAGTGAGAATAGGACAACTCAACCAATTGGAGGAGAGGGAGGGGCTATGGGATTTTACATGGTACCATAATGGACTCACAAACTTGTTGATTATGTAAAAACAAATATATTTATTGAATACAAACATATATTAAAAAATCGCATTGATTACATCACCATCCCAATTGATGGATAACAGTTGGATTTATTTTCTCACAGTCATTACACCAGTGCTTCCCGACAAGTTTCGCGGTTATCCCGCTTCTTCAGGAGAATGCACGATATTAACTGTATACTACAATAAACAATAAGTATTAGTTCATTCTTAACATGATCGTCACATCTTGACTTCTATAGTATATGCAACATTATTCGCTACATATGTGTAGCCCGCACCAATCCTGTCGCCTACCTGACACTACCACCACCATGCTTCACTGATGAGGTGGTATGCTTTGGATCATGAGCAGTTCCTTTCCTTCTCCATACTCTTCTCTTCCCATCACTCTGGTACAAGTTGATCTTGGTCTCATCTGTCCATAGGATGTTGTTCTAGAACTGTGAAGGCTTTTTTAGATGTTGTTTGGCAAACTTTAATCTGGCCTTCATGTTTTTGAGGCTTACCAATGGTTTACATCTTGTGGTGAACCCTCTGTATTCACTCTGGTGAAGTCTTCTCTTGATTGTTGGCTTTGAAACACATACACCTACCTCCTGGAGAGTGTTCTTGATCTGGCCAACTGCTGTGAAGGCTATTTTCTTCACCAGGCATTCTTCGGTCATCCACCACAGTTGTTTTCTGTGGTCTTCTGGGTCTTTTGGTGTTGCTGAGCTCACCGGTGCGTTCTTTCTTTTTAAGGATGTTCCAAACAGTTGATTTGGCCACACCTAATGTTTTTGTTATCTCTCTGATGGGTTTGTTTTGTTTTTTCAGCCTAATGATGGTTTGCTTCACTGATAGTGACAGCTCTTTGGATCTCATATTGAGAGTTGACAGCAACAGATTCCAAATGCAAACAGCACACTTGAAATTAACTCTGGGCCTTTTATCTGCTCCTTGTAAATGAGATAATGAGGGAATAAAACACACCTGGCCATGGAAAACTGAGCAGCTAATTGTCCCATTACTTTTGGTCCCTTTAAAAGTGGGAGTCTCATATACAAACTGTTGTAATTCCTACACCGTTCACTTGATTTGGATGTAAATACCCTCAAATTAAAGCTGAAAGTCTGCAGTTAAAGCACATCTTGTTCATTTCATTTCAAATCCATTGTGGTGGTGTATAGAGCCAAAAAGATTAGAATTGTGTCGATGTCCCAATATTTATGGACCTGACTGTATATAAGCACAGTAAACGCCAATTCCTTTACACACATTTTTATAAGTACCGAAACTAGTATGCTGCACTAAACTTTTCTGTCCAACCTCTATATTAAGGCATTTGTTACTCTGAAAAACCAATATAAAGGAAAAATAGATGTCAAAGAAGCACTTGTGTGTTTAGCCAGTAATATTCTGCATATTAGATCTTTGTGGTCCATGTAACTGGGGCTGTGGCATGGATGTGTCTTTTGCCTGCATACTGTATGCTAAAAGGTGTCCCTCTTTACCTTTTTAGAAAGGTGGCGAAGTATGCACTGGCAGAGAGCATGTTTAGGAAAAGTACACAACACTCCTGCAAGCTGAACCTAGAAGGCTGTAAGAGTGGAACTTTCATTAACTTCATGAATAAATTCCTGAAATGTCACAATATAGAGCAAACGTTTAATTTAAAAAAAAAATTATATAACAAAAAGTATACAAATAAGTACTTACTAAATCAGGGCTCAAAATTTCAAGTCCTGAGCTACTAGCCAGGCCTTAAGAGCAGTGTTGCCAACCGTCCGTATTTTTATGGACAGCCAGTAAAAACAAGCCTTTTTTCCCCCTGTCTGTAGTGCCCGTAATTCTGTCACAAGTGGCAGTAAAATTGCAGTGACCGAGTCAGCTGGGAACTGTACATGCGCAGTTCCCAGAGCAGCCCGATCCAATCCTATATTCAGCTGGTGGAGGCGGGCGGGGCCACCTGGAGGAGATCAGTGGGAGGAGGGAGACTCCAGGGCGGTGTTAGGATGGCAGATCGGCCGCTCTCCTCTGGTTGGTATTACTCGTATGAGAGGGAGATTCTGATGGACGGACACCGGGGACACCTCTACTCCAAACTCTGCTGTGTAAGTACCGATCTCCACCCTGTACTCTCTATGGACGATATGCTGTAACTTTATATCCTCAGTGATGGGGGTCCAGGCCGGGCTCTCTGTAATCCGCTCTGGTCTCTGCAGGGGCCATCCGGGGATCTCCGGATCTTTTATTTGTTACTTTCCTCTCCACACACCTGGACCCCGGTTACTTTGTAGCACAGCCTTTGTCATGGCAGCCCAACGCCTGATTTCCCTAAGCTGCTGTCACGTGGGGGGGGGGGGGGGTGCCTCACACATTTTGGAGTCTCACTCCTGCTGCTGCATTCTTTATGTATGATAGTTGGATGGGAGGGGGGGGGTGGGTTCTCTGGACTGAGCCAGAAGGAGATGGGGTGAATGTTGATCTGTAATTTTTCGCTCTTCCTCCAGAACAGAATGTACAGAATCAATATTGATGACATTTTCCTTCCCAGTAATGTGCAGTCTCTGCAAGTAATACTGGGGAGGTCCAGGGAGAGACCGGAGTGACTCATGGTGTGGAATCTGAGGCAGAGGCTGGGTTGATGGGACATACTACTGCTGGCAAGGTGCGTGATGTCAAGACAACTCCACCGCCCGCCAGAATTTAAAAAACGGTCACCAGGAGGCAGGAGCTGAGCAGGCGGAATGGAGGAGCCCTCAATGGTGGTGACTGGTCTGTCTATCCTGATCAGAGTGCGGACAATCTTCCAGATGCCACAGCGTGACAGCCCAGCCCAGGCAGCCACAGCAGAAACGGACCATCCCAGACCAGGCAGAAAAACAAGACAACCCTGCATTCTCAGGGATAGTGACAGGAAGGATGGTTTAATGGGCAGGGGAGATGGTGTAATGGGCAGGAAGGATGGTGAGAGGTGGGATGGTGACAGGAGGGATAGTGTAATGGGCAGGGGGGATGGTGACAGGAGGGATGGTGGGATGGTGACAGGAGGGATGGTGACAGGAGTGATGGACTAAATAATCCACCCTTATTATATTGGAAATAAGAGAAATATGATTTTTTTTTACATTGCTATCAACCTTAAATAACATTGCTATTAGCATAGTGTACTTGTTTGTTGCCTAAATACTGTAATTTGCGCTTAAAACTGTAATTTTGTAACTTTTGTAGAATGCCAGTAAAAACTTGGCTGTGCCAGTAAATTTTGGGTGTTGTGCCAGTAAATTTCAATCTGTTAGGTTGGCAACACTGCTTAAGAGTTACTCACCACCAGTAACTACAACCCCTACCATGGCCTGCTCCCAATCCCACCCCTAAACACGCCCTCATAAATTCTCATGAAATTACATTTAAATGTATTATGCAGAATTAAGTTACAAAAAGAAATATTAACAACAACTTTGTTAGTGCAGCCTCACCAGTGCCTATCAGTACAGCATCACTAATGCCCATCAGCGCAGCCTGACCTGTGCCCATCAATGCAGCCTGACCAGTGCCCATCAATGCAGCGCAACATGTGCCCATCAGTGCAGTGTAACCATTGCCCATCAATGCAGTGTAACCAGCGCCCATAAATGCAGCCTAATGTGCCCATGAATGCAGCCTGACGTGCCTATGAATGCAGCCTGATGTGCCCATGAATGCAGCCTGATGTGCCCATGAATGCAGCCCAATGTGCCCATGAATGCAGCCTGACCTGCCCATGAATGCAGCCTGATGTGCCCATATATTCAGCCTGATGAGCCCATGAATGCAGCCTGATGTGCACATGAATGCAGCCTGATGTGCCTATACATGCAGCCTGATGTGCCCATGAAAGCATCCTGATGTGCCCATACATGCAGCCTGATGTGCCCATGAAAGCAGCCTGACATGCCCATAGATGCAGCCTGACATGCCCATAGATGCAATCTGACGTGCCCATGAATGCAACCTGATGTGCCCATACATGCAGCCTGAGGTGCCTATGAATGCAACCTGATGTGCCCATGAATGCAACCTGATGTGCCCATGAATGCAGCCTGATCTGCCCATCCATGCAGCCTGATCTGCCCATACATGCAGCCTGATGTACCCATGAATGCAGCCTGACATGCCCATGAACGCAGCCTGATTTACCCAGGAATGCAGTCTGACGTGCCTATGAATGCAGCCTGACATGCCCATGAATGCAGCCTGATGTGCCCATGAATGCAGCCTGACATGCCCATGAACGCAGCCTGATTTACCCATGAATGCAGTCTGACGTGCCTATGAATGCAGCCTGATATGCCCATGAATACAGCCTGACATGCCCATGAATGCAGCCTGACATGCCCATGAATGCAGCCTGACATGCCCATGAATGCAGCCTGATGTGCCCATGAATGCAGCCTGACATGCCCATGAATGCAGCCTGATGTGCCCATGAATGCAGCCTGATGTGCCCATGAATGCAGCCTCACTTCAGGAGAGCAGAGGAAGAGGCTAGCCAGCGGGATCATCAGACAGAAAGCGGCCATTGCTGTAAGACCTTTCATTTGAATTTCCGCAGTGTTCCCGGAGCTCACGTCACACAGTCCCACCTCCTGGCCCGGCGATAAAATCACATGTCCCGCCATTGGACCGGTGTACTGTCTATCAAAGGCCAGGATTCAGGACTGTGTGACGGTGAGCTCCGGTGTTCTGCCCAAGTGCCAAACTCGGCAGAATGCCAAACCTGTGTCACTTCCGGTTCTTTAAACCACAATAACTGGCTAATTATGACGAATTTCTGTTTGTAGAAAACACTGCCAATGGACTACATAGCAAAAGAATACAGCGCATTACCGAGAGATGTCGCTTTGTTAAGAACACAGCGGATAACGGGGACAAACTTGTCCCCGCCTAGCAGGCGGCCATTTTCTTGCTTGGTATCTAAATTGAGTATAAATCTCCGCTCATATACTGTGCACTGGACTGTAGTCTGTTGGCGCTGTTTTTTAAAAACACGAACTGGTGAAGATAAACAGAAATTCATCATCATTAGACAGTTATCGTGTTTTAAACCAACCCGAAGTGACGTGGGTTTGGCATT
Organism: Glandirana rugosa; assembly: GCA_018402905.1. NCBI lineage: Eukaryota > Metazoa > Chordata > Amphibia > Anura > Ranidae > Glandirana > Glandirana rugosa. Next base: position 71,779 of record BLSH010449445.1, on the reverse strand, counting down.
CTGCCAAGTTTAGCATTTGGGCAGTACACCGGGGACAGTGACACTGCGAGAATTCTAATGAAAGCTCTTACAGCGCGCAATCCCCGCTCTGATGATCCGCTGGCCGGCTCGCTTTTTCCTCCCTATTCTCTATCCCTGGCAGGGAGAACGGCTCCCATTTAACCCCGCCTGTCGGCAGAGTTGAATGGGAGGCAGTCCATGCTCGCCAGCCCTCGTCAGCGAGTAGCCAAGTGAAAAATTTGAGGGCTGTACTAAATTATATAACAAAAAGTATAGAATTAAAGTACTTGAGTGCCAGTCCAGTTACTTTGCCTAGGAAAGATGAAGTCAGCAGTCTGGTGCAGGCAGAATTTCTTCCATTTCCTCCTCCCAATGATGCTTGAGGTGATTGTAGCCGTATTAGTGCAATTTCGACAGAGAAAATTGAGTAAAAAAAGTATCATGGACAGTACTCAATTTTCTCCTCCCAATGATAAAACTGCAACATTAAACGATGGTGGCAAGAAGATGCTGCATCGGGGGTTTACTATATGTCAGTCATTAGTAAACACAGCAAAGAACTGAACAGAGACCAGGATTCAGATTCTGACCCTGGATGATGTGTGAACTAAATAGCTCCAACGTTTTGGTAAGGAGAGCAGATGTAAACATTGTCAACCTGCGTGGGTTTCCTCCGGGTTCTCTGGTTTCCTCCCACACTCCAAAGACATGATGGTAGGTAAATTAGATTCTGTCTAAATTGGCCCTAGTATGTATGAATGTAAGTTAGGGACCTTAGATTGTAAGCTCCTTGAGGGTAGGGACTGATGTGAATGCACAATGTATATGTAAAGCGCTGCGTAAATTGACAGCGCTATACCTGAAAATAATACCTGAAATAATAATAACAATAACTTAGCATGCATGTAATTAAATTTGACCTATACTCGAAGCTTGAAGATTTGCTATGTTATGGTGAACATCTAGATAAGCTAATAGTGCCTAAGATGTTCCCAGAAAATGTTTTTTTTGTCTGGAATTCCTTCTGAAATATAGCAGTTCACGCCCTGGTTTTTGAGTGTGCCTACGCACTCTTGTACCTTGATCATTATAGGTTTATATTCAGACTTTGAGATCTAAGGCACTACTGCCTCTCACTGCTAATATGAGATTTTCAGTGAGCTTTGGTGATGTACTGCTCACTTTTCCCCTTGCTGGAGGCTCTGACGTGAGGAAACAAAGCCATGTCTCTACCCCAAAATGGCCACTTCCAAACAAAGACACAGTGAGCTTCTACAGTTCAGGTCCTCTTTAAAAAGGCTGTGAACTTCTGAAATGAAAAATGAACAAAGGCTATCCTTCTATAGTGTCTACTCATCTCAATCCAAAGCACCAAATGTGATTTCTCTCTTCATTCTCTGTATGAGTACTTCTGATGCACGCAGCAAGTGAATGACAGCCTTGGCTGTCCTTGTTTCCATATTAGAGTGTGTAGAGGGTGGGAGGGGTGTCCATTCCCTCCACTCATGTCACAGATTACACTGAGCCCTCCTCTCTTTTATGTATAGTGTGATCCCTCCCCTCAGCCTTCTGGAGATGAGAGTTAGCCTTTGATTTGTGTGTTTTAGAAAGTTGTAGACAAGTGAGGACTGTAGATAAACAGGTGCAACTTATGTAGGAGAATGAGTTTCATCTTTGTGTACCATCTGAGGCTAGTCACTTCACTGGTATTACAGGGATACAACTAGAGTTGAGCGAACCTCTGGAAGTTCGGGTTCTGCTGGTCCGGCCGAACTTCGGGACAAAGTCCGGGTCCGGACGGAACCCGAACGATCGCACGGACACCGAACCCCATTGAAATCAATGAGGACCCGAACTTTTAGGCACAAAAATGGCTGTAACAAAGTCCTGGAAAGCCCTAGAGGCCTGCAAAAGGAAGTAAAATGGGGGTAAGGGTAGGGCAAGTGCCCTACAAAAAAAATGGGGACAGGGAAATAACTTTAAATATTTTTTAAAAAATAAAAACATAAAAAAACCAAAAATGGAGGTGAATGTGGATCATCTTCAAACTGTGTCTGAAAAGTATTAATTAACGGTAGAAGCCATATAACTGTTCTAAAATCATCTTCTTTGTAGGGCAAGTGCCCTACAAATAAATGGGGATAGGGAAAATAAATTAAAATCAAATAAAAAAATGGGAAGGGGGGTGGATGTGGAGTAGGAGCCTAGAGGTTGACTAGGCCGTGACCGTGGCAGTGTAGGTGGAAGTGGCGGTGGTAGAGGAGTAGGAGGAGGTAGCCAACATGGTATTTTTTTTTTGTATTGAGGCCTATTCAAAAAAAGAAGTATATGAATGGCTGTGTGAGTCCGGTCTAAATGTTTATTCTGCACAAGGTACAGACAAGTCTTGTGGGATCCATGCCTGATTCATTTTAATAAAGGTTAGCTTGTCCACATTGGATGTGGACAAACGGCTCCGCTTGTCTGTGATAAC
>BLSH010449445.1:45542-60901 GCA_018402905.1 Glandirana rugosa | reverse complement strand
CACCTACATTTCAGTGTGCACATTTGGTTTAATAAATTTCCACAGAGTATATTATATTTTACTGCATCTTGATAGTCTATTATAGTATGTTCACAGTAGTTACAAGTATTTTTTAGACATTTTAGACACTTTAAGGGGACCACCCATAGTTCACCTATATGTCAGTGGATATATAAAAAGATTTTGATGTACTAAGAAAGTATAGTCTTTATTAAGGTTTCATCTTTGTTTTAGGAGGTGTTCTATGTGTAAAGATACCAGCAATATATCTGCTAGACAACAAGCAATAAAGATTTTTGAGACAAAGTGGCCTTGTTACCTAAAGTATATACTGAGTTACATCCAAAAAGGTGATACTGGTGTCCTCATGACAAGCCGTGAATGTCAGGTTGAGATCGTTGTCGTTCATATATGAAATCCATTGTTCCGGTGAAACAGAGTTTTTAGAAATAACGAACAACAGATCGTCTATATAACGACCATAGAAATGTGTATCTTGTGGAGGATTTTGTTTCTACTTTGGAATTATTTCTGATATGAAAGAATCATGTAGTTTTAGAAAAATATATAGGTGACTGTATATCCACTTGATACCCACCAGGGGAATTTCACAGATTTTACAGATTTTTTATGAACATTGATGACACTTGTATGATATTATCTGATAGTTCTACGTCATTTTATATTATATGAGACACCTTTAAATAATTTGGTTTACACGTGTGACTTTACATCCACTTTATTGTTTTATTCATCTTACATCAATTGTTTTTCATATTTTTCGTTTTATTTTCACACCTGATGTTTATCATTTTTTAAGACCCACCTTGAACTTTTTATACACTTGTCAACACTTTTTAGTATTTTACTTTTATAAGAGATAGATGTGGATATTTTTCAATTTTTAATAATTGCACTTTAAAGCACTTATATTTTATTATTCATCAGACAGCGCCATATCCGTTTATTCCACTTCACAAGCATTTTTAAGATGGGATAGAATCTTCTGGCCACAAATTAGGCACGTGACTTTAAATAATACATTCATAACATATGCAAACTTTCAAAATATACATAGTCAAAGGAGAGGTCTCTGGTTTATTTACTTACAGTTTTTATGTATCTCTACAACCCAGGACAGATATACATAGGCCATTTACAGAATTTGAGAAATTGTGCCTCTCCTCTGAGCCCCCATCACATACTATATCTAAGATTTTAAAAATATTATCATATTTAGATTCTCCAGGTTTACCTACTTATACGGTAAAGTGGGCTACCGAATTGAGTTGTTTGATTAAGGAAGAGAACTAGGCTCAAATCTTTAATAACACGCATAAATTCTCAAGGGCATGTGATTCCCAGGAACGCAAATTTAAGTTGCTCTCGAGATGGTACCGAATGCCAATGGACCTACATTGCATAGTCCCTTCTTATTCAGAACTGTGTTGGCGATGCCATATATCTAAAGGAGCTTTTACTCATGTATGGTGGGCATGCCCACCAATCCATAAATTATGGGAACGAATCATAAATCTTTTTAATCCAGTTACGGGTGAGGGGGTGCTCAACTCTGCAGAGGTGACGTTATTATCTCTTTTTCCAAACATAATGCCGAAAGTAAGGAAATCTCTTCTAGGATTTTTTATATCAGCAGTTAGACAGTTAATCCCTAGGTACTGGAAGACTTCTAGGATCCCCGCATTTTCAGAGTGGATTGAGAACCTAAATGGGATGAACTGGTAGCAGAAAACAATGACACCATGGAGAAGTTTAAAGGGGTATGGAGGTCCTAGTTGGCATTTAGGGGGCCATAAATGACCCTGATCTTTGGTTGGGTCTGATTATGGTGTAAGTACAAATATGAATTTAAAATCGTCCGCGAGCTGTGGGGTGACGGGGCAGGAGATGAGATGACAGAGTTAGAGGGAACTTCACCTGGCTTCCCCTTTCCTTCCCCTTCTTTCCGTGTTTTTTTTTTTTGTCGTTTGTTTTTTGTTTTGTGTTTTTGTGCTGCCATGTGATGTATGTATTTTGTTAAATTTGAAAATTAATAAAAGAGATATATTGGGCAAATAGGCGGCTGCGTAGGGGCGATGTGGTATTAACGTCTTGTCTATAATTTCATCATTCTCTGGAATGAGGCATGGGCACCATGTAAACCAAAAGGCATCCGTTTATACTGAAAGAATCCTTTGGCAGTAGAGAAGGCAGTCTCCTCCTTTGCCAATTCTGTCAGGGGTATCTGCCAATAGCCTTTAGTCAGGTCTAAAGTAGTTATGTACCTGGCAATTCCCAATCTGTCCACAAGCTCTGAGGCATTGGGTGCACATCAAACTTGGATACACTATTCAACTTTCTGAAATCATTACAGAACCTGATAGTACCATCTAGCTTTGGGACCAACACTATGGGACTTGACCAGTCACTGTGGGTCTCCTCTATCATGTCCAACTCTAACATGGTTTTTATTTCATTTGCAACAGCCTCCCTCCTAGCCTCAGGTATTCTGTAGGGCTTTACATTTATGCAGACACCTAGTTTCGTAATTATGTCATGCTGTATGACTGTGGCCAGTCCGGGTAGGGGAGAGAAAAATCTCTATTTTTACTGACAAACTCTTTAACGTCCTTTTGTTGAGCCATGACACGTCAGGTGTCATGGGGACCCTGTCCTTTTGAGGGGTTGTCTCTGCCAGTCTCTCTGTCCTTCCACGGTTTCAAGAGATTAACATGATATATTTGCTCTGGCTTCCTTTTCCCTGGCTGGTAAACTTTGTATTCAAAGCCAAAAGGTACACCGCTCTAACAACCGTGTCTGGACCCAAAACATTAATCAGCACACATCACCAGGTGCTCTGGCTCAAGGAAGTCTTCCAACTTTCCAATTGATGTCCATTGAAACACAAGAGGGAGAGCCAGCACACTGGAACTGCAATGATCAAGGTTTCTTTATACCATATCGTCCATGTACAAGGAATAGGCTAACATATTTTTCGGCAACAACTGCCTTGTTCACAGCACGGGGATCCACATCTGCGGCTGTATGTCTTGAGGGACAGAGGCAGCCAGTTGAGCCTTTTCATGTCCTCTTTCTTGTTCTTATTCTCTCTCTGTTTTCTGTGTTCCTGAACTTCACCTGTAGGAAGAACAAAAGGCTGGGTGACTAGGACAACATGCTGTCCCAGCTTAGAGCTGCAGCTGTGGCCAGAGGCCCTGGGTGGATACAAGACATACTATCAGACTTATTGCAGAAGCCCAGGCAGGTTTTTCCTGTGCCCTCTTCTAGTCGCCCCCCGTGTTAGGAGGTATATGCCTTGTGAACGTTTCATTCCTGAGATGACATGTCAAGTTCAGTGCCAGTGTGCAAGTCGGGAGGAATCCCCGTCTATGGCAAACCCAATGCAGGATAGTGCCTGTGTGGATGGTGCAGCTGGCTATACAGGCTCCCTGTCTGTGTCTAGTGTGGCCCAGCATGGGAGTGGCAGAGCGGCAGTGCTGGCCAGGGCCCCCCAGTGACAGAAAACGTGGGTGGCAGCTTTCCCCTGTGTCCTGGCATCGCAGAGCATGCACTGTGGATGGAAGGAGCCAGGCATCAGCTGGTGAGGCTTCCTCCATCCCTCACAGAGCCCAGCGTAGGACTAGGAGTGGGAGCACCTGGGGTTTCCGGTGTGGCGGCGGCTGCTGACACCATCAGTCCTTGAGCCTGCTGAGGGGAGAGCAACAGCACAGCTTGGTGAACAGAGTTAGTCTGAAGGGGTGCTCAGCGGCTCTGAAGATGGTGAAATCCTGCACACTGCACGGGGATCCACATCTGCGGCTGTATGTTTTGAGGGACAGAGGCAGCCAGGTGAGCCTTTTCTTGTCCTCTTTCTTGTTCTTATTCTCTCTCTGTTCAAGGAGGCTCTGGGGGGCTTAGTTGTCAGCTCAGCAGGGATGGGGACGAGGGGGTGGCTGGAGATTTGGGGGGCAGTGCTGGGTCCTCGGTCCCTTTTTTGGTGGGGGCCCCTGGCTTGTATGATGTTGTACACACCCTGTTAGCAGGTCTTAGGGAGGTGCTGGCATGCTGTGAAGCTGGGGTGACGTCTGGGGCTTCTTCCTCTCTGGTAGCTGCGTGGTCCACAGCACAAGCTGTCACCTCCAGTGTCAGTGGTCAGGCGGTTAGGGTTACATCTGAGGCTTCAGCTCACCCTCTGGGTGTGGGTGCAGGACAGTTAGATTCAACGGCTGGCGGTGTCTGTGGTAACTAAAGCCGGTAAGGCTTCGGACGAAAAAGTGGCTGACAAAGGTGTCACTGGTGTTGATGTGGTACGTCTGGCTAATGCTGCAAAAATTTGATGTGTGTGTGTGTTTTGAAGGGCTTTTGGGTGCACCTTTAAAACCGGAAGTGAAGGAGTGTATATGGAAGGGCGAGTATTTGGAAATTTTTCGGTTGATTCCCCGTATGTTCTCACACTGGTTGCAGGCATATGCAATGTTAGCTAGTGTCATTGGAGAAAAGGCCCCTGAGAATTGCTCCCCCTTTTTTATTTTGTTATCTGGACTCTATTGGCGAAGCCCAGCGAGCCTATGGTGGGGTTACTTGGTTTCACTATGACGAGCAATTTCGTCAGCGCAAGGCAGTGTGTAATTTGGCTGTTCGGGAACTGTTTTCCCATCCTACTGAAATCCAAAAGAGGAAGACCGCACTCCGATATCCAAGAAAAAAGTAGTCATTTATTGTGAACCAAGAAAAAAAGTAAATCCAGGCAGACAAAACAAAAGCTGTGTACATGGGTTAACGCGTTTCACGGGTGAAGGACCCGCTTATTCATAAGGCTATAAATAAGCGGGTCCTTCACCCGTGAAATGCGTTAACCCATGTACACAGCTTTTGTTTTGTCTGCCTGGATTTACTTTTTGTTGGTTCACAATAAATTACTACTTTTTTCTTGGATATCGGAGTGCGGTCTTCCTCTTTTGGATTTCACATGGATTTGGATAGTGGTCTCTAGACCAGCACCTGACTATCTGGGAGGTAAATTGTCATCACACACCTGGAGCGGGTTCGATCTCTCTCTCTGTTCAGTTCCCATCGTACTGTCCATGGAATTGTGCATGTTCCTTTTTTGGGGCTTTTCAGGTGGGGGAATTGGTACGCCAGAGCAAACATGGTGAGGGTGGTTTAAGTGTACAGAATGTGTGGTTATGGGACACTACATTGGGTATTCTGTTAAAAAAATCTAACACTGATCAGTCAGGAAGGGGTTCTTGGATTGAGTTGTGTGTGGTTCCTCCTTCTCCAGTTTGCCCTGTCCGGGCTGTGGGAGTTATTTCACGGTTTCGGCCAAATCTTCTAGTGGTTTCCTTTATGCTTGCAGATGGGACAGCAATGTCTCAATTCCAGTTTAGGGCGGTGTTCAGGAAATGCCTATTGTCCGCTGGTTGGAGTATAGACAACTATTCTTCTCATTACTTTCGGCTTGGGTCGATGGGGACCTAATAACCAGGTCGTTCAGCGCTTTGGGCGGTGGGAATCAGTCAGCTTTTGTTATTATGTGCGCCCTCATTTATTGTAACCTATAAGGTTTGTTATCTGTTGGGTCGGGCTAAGTGTGTGGTCAGATATAGTTGCCAGGTCTGAGTCGAACATGGCTCGTTCTGTTAAAAAGATCAACAAAGCCAGGATAAAGGTGAACCAGGAGCGGTAACAAGGTTTTTTGACCGAGATGGGGACCTGGCAATATGTCATTGAGAGCTGGAGGATGAGACCTGGGGATATCTGAGAAGAGATGGCATGCATCTGAATGCCATCGGCATATACACATCTGGGATTTCAGGAGGGTGTTGAACGGGCCTTCCGGTTTGGGGGGCAACACATGCATAAGGTGTAACGCTCATGTGCTGTGGCAGGGTGTCTATTGAGCCTTTGAAGGCAGTGCTGGTTAAATAATTGTGTGTTTGGTGCATCTGAGGTATGGGTGTCCCTTCATAACAATACGGTGGTAACATTAGGGTATTAATTAGGTTGTATCTGGTAGTACATAAGTGGTTAATTGTCCCTGAGATGGAGTAGTTGGGGCTGGGGGCCTTTGATTGGGTATCAGATACAACCGGTTAATTGTGAGTATATAGGCCTTCAAAGACATTAGACCGGGCATAAGAGGTTGGTTTATTTGTTATGCATTGACTGTATTATATGCATTAAACTTGTTTTCTCGTGAATGTTGTATTTATTGGTTTGTAATAAAAGGCTGCTATGGCCATTTGACTCAAAATAAAATGTGTCATCTGGTCATTTTGGAAGGGGGGATTGGTCAAGTGGATAATGTTTTATAGATAATCAGAGCCTCTGCATTCTGCAGGTCCCTCAGTCATGTCAGCCATAAAACAGACTATACCAAAAGTCTGGAGCCAGCAATTTATCTGCTTTACTGAAGTCAATAGGAGACCTGACATATTTTTTGTTAAAGAAAAACCTCAGTAATGCTCTATTAGACACTCATAAGAAATGCCTTGCGGTATGGTCTCCCTGGACAAAATATGCCCATCCTAGATACCACCCAGATAGCAAAGATAACTTACTACAAATTTGTGGCGATGTTGAATTTTAAATCTGTTAACTTGCTGCACATTTTCACTGGCAAGTTGTATACTTGCAGAACACTTGAAGCACAATTTCTAGTTGACATTTTTCCAATTTGCAGCAAATTTGCACGGCAAGTCTCTAGCAAGAGCAAAGTTGCAGTGGTGAGTCTACAGCAAGAGCTCTGCAAATCTACAGCATGACAATTCAACCACAGTGACCCCTGTGGTTGAGTGACTATTGCACAACATAAATGAACAAGAACTTGCAGCAAACTTGCAGACTGTTTGCAAAGAAAGCTGATCTGGAGTCATGCAATGTAGGCTTGTTACAATTGTGCAACAAACTTGTGAAGCCTGGAAAGTCTAGCAAAAGCTTAGCAAGTCATTTTCAAACTTGCAGCACAATTGTTTGCTACCTGGGCAATAGCAAGCAACTCCTCCCTGTAGGTACAAAACTGCACCGATCCTGCTTAGGTGCCCTCTATGTCCCTCTCTCTTACTCCCCCCTCACCTCACCCAATACCTTCTTTTTTTACTCCTTCCTTCTCCTATCACTCCATCTATCCACTATCACAACACCCTCCTATGCTTTTCTATATTATATTACAAGAGGGGCCTCACTATTTTCCAGCCCCTACTTTCTTTCCAAAGCAAATTTAGTCCCTCAATGGATCTAGCAATACAATGCCTAGCTGTTTATTAGTTATCACTTTCTGTACCATTTTCCAAGAGCCACTTATTGAAGGTGAAAAATGTGAGATTCTTAGATGAAAGTTGTGTATAAATAGACCCTTTAAAATAACTTTGATGACTTAAAATGAATTCTAACCCTCAGAAAACTCTTTCCACCTATCCACCCATCCTCCCCACTACATGAATAGGGCTGTCTTTTTTTTCCTAAAAAAAGTGTGCCCCCCTCCATGCACCGTGCACAGTGCTCACTTTGCCTCCTGAGATATGCAAGTCACACATCCCAGGAGGCATAGCACTTCATTCAGAAAGGAGGGGGCGTGCCTAGTGCCATGTAGGGCGGTGAAGTGTGGTGCAATGTCTGTGAACACTCAGAGTCCAGATGCAGTAACAGAACTGTATTGTAGTTAAAGTTCAACTACCTGGCGGGAAGTCAACCCAACTGAGTGTAGTCACAGAAGATTGCAGTGAACAGTGAAACAGCAGGTCATGGATGAACTAACAGTGTCTGTGTTAGAGAAATCCTGCTCTTTTTGGACTCTTTAGCGCTAAATGCGTGTTTACGCGCTTGCGCACGCGCCGAAAACGGCGCCAAACGCTCTATTTTAGCTGTGCACGCCCTGCAGCAAGTGCTGTCTGATATACAGCATTTAGTGTGAGTTCCTGATCTACCTGTAATCTGATTATCTGTTCCTGTGACCCGGCCTGCCTGACTTTGCTGATTTCTGCCTGTACCGACCCCTGGATTGCCTACAACCACTCTTCTGCCTAACTCTCCTGTACTTCTGCTGCCCGCCTGTTGACGACCCTGCCTGAACCCGACCATCCATCCGCCTGCTCCTTCTGTACTACACTGCCAGCCAGCTTAATGACCCGGCCTGTACGACAACGCTTCTAGTGCACGAGTGCACCAACGGACTTCTACCAACACCAGTGACCCAGTCCGAACCTCGTGCCATCCTGCACTCCCGAGCCACCTGTCTACTCTACCAGGGGTTCCAGAGTCAGGGTCGCAAGGCAGGTTACCTACTGCATAAGCCAGACTCATCCACCAGGTACGTGACAGTATCAGACAGCCATGTCGGAGTCTGCGCAGGGGGCCTCCCTAATGAATGAACTCTGTACAGACCTGGCTGGCCTTACTAGGGCGGTGAAGGCTCTGCAAGATGATTACATGCGACTGGAAGGCCGAGTCCTGGAGCACACCGCACCACCCGCATCGGGGTCCAACCCCCTTCCTGATCACACCCTCATCACTCTGCCTACTGAACCCGAGGTACCCCTACCCGAACGGTTCACAGGGGACCGTAAGAAATTCTGAGCGTTTCGAAATGCATGTGAATCGTATTTCGCTCTCCAACCCAGCCCCTTCTCCCAAGAAGCCACCAAAGTGGGACTGGCCATCTCACTTCTCCAGGATGGACCCCAGGCCTGGGCTCACTGATTACTTGAAGAAAAGTTCCCTGATACCAGTACCCTAGCAGGCTTCTTCCAGGCCATGGCACGTCTGTATGAGGACCCGCACCAAGCCACCACAGCCAAAGCTATGCTCCATGCGCTCAAGCAGGGCTGCCGCGCGATGGAAGATTATGTGGCCGAATTCCAGCGAAGAAGCGCCGACACCGCCTGGAACTCCGCAGCTCTCAGTTTCCAGTTCCGGTTGGGCTGGTCCCTCCGACCTTGAACGCCTTGATGGATCTGGTCATTTAGATTGACTCCCGCTTTCGGGAGCGCAACTCCGAAAAACAGGTCACTCTCTTCCGCCCAGGCCTCACCCCAGAGGAGAGACTAAGTCGCATGACCCGTGACCTGTGCCTATATTGTGGAGCTGCCGGGCACAGGGTGCGAACCTGCCCAGCCAAGTGGTCTAGGAGTTCTCACCCCGCCAAGGGGGAGGTCCTGTCCCTGTTCATTCCTACGACCCATTTGGCACTCTTCGTCATCCTACAACTGCCTGGCGGAGATGTCCCAGTCCGGGCAATCATAGACTCTGGGGCCTGCAGTTGTTTCATGGACCTGACCTTCACAGCCCAGCACCAGGTTCCTCTCCAGCCTAAGGCGCATCAAATGACTATTCACCTGGCCGACGGGTCCATCATCAGCTCGGGTACTGTGACTCACGAGACTGTCCCCTTCCTGGCCCGCACTCCTGATGGCCACTCGGAGCTACTAGTGCTGGACGCCATTGCATCTCCTCTTTACCTCATTATCCTCGAGCTCCCCTGGCTCCGGGCGCATTGCCCGCAACGTGCAATTTCCATCCACCTACTGCCGTCGCCACTGCTTCCCACAGTCTATGGATCTTGCTCTCACCGTACCCTGTCTGGATCCAGATCCTGATGTAGAAACCCGCCTGGCAGTCCCCACTCAGTACCATGAATTCCTGGACGTATTTAGTAAGAAGGGGGCAGACACCCTGCCACCCCACGACCTTACGACTGCTCAATCAAACTGCTCCCAGGGGCAGAGGTGCCCCCTTTTCTGAGCTGGAGCTGGCTGCCCTTAAGACTTACCTGGAAGACAACTTCAAGAAGGGGTTTATTCGCCCATCCACTTCCCGGTGCCGGGATTTTCTTAGTTGAAAAGAAGGATAAATCCCTAAGACCCTGTATCGATTACAGAGACCTCAACAAGATCACAATCAAAAACCGTTACCCCTTGCCTCCCGGAGTTGCTCCAAAGACTCAGGTCGGCCTCGATCTTCTCTAAATTGGACCTCAGAGGGGCCTATAACCTCATCCGTATCAGAGAGGGGGATGAGTGGAAGATGGCCTTCCGAACTCGTTTTGGCCACTACGAATACTTGGTCATGCCATTTGGGCTCTGCAACGCCCCGGCCACCTTTCTACATCTGGTGAATGATGCCTTCTGGGACTTTCTCCACGTATTTGTAGTGGTATACCTAGACAATATCCTCATTTTTTCCTCATCATTGGAAGAACACCGGGGGTACGTCAAAAGCGCACTGAGCCGCCTCCGCCAACATGGACTGTACGCTAAGGCTGAGAAGTGCGCATTTGAGTGCTCTGACATTTCCTATCTGGGCTTCATACTCTCCGTGTCCAGCATCACTATGGACCACCAGAAGGTCTCTGCTATTGTGGAGTGGCCAGCGCCCACTGAAAGAAAAGCGGTTCAAAGCTTCGTGGGCTTTGCTCATTTGTATAGGAAATTTATTAGGGGGTTCTCAGCTGTCATTGCCCTGCTCACGAAGGAGAACACATGTTTTCGTTGGACTCCTGAAGCCCAGGCGGCTTTTCAAGGACTAAAGCAACTCTTCACCATTGCCCCAGTCCTAAAACACCCGGATCCTACTTTACCGTACATTCCGGAAGTGGACACCTCTGAAACGGCAGTGGGAGCAGTACTTTCCCAGAGACAGGGGCCTAAGGCGGCCCTTCAACCCATCGCTTTTTTCTCCCAGAAACTGACCCCTCTGGAGAGGAACTATGATGTGGGAGACAGACAGTTTCTAGCTATAAAGTCCGCCCTGCAAGAATGGTATCTGTTGGAGGAAGCCACACATCCAGTTCTAGTGTACACAGATCACAAGAAGCTGGAGTGCTTACGAACGGCCAAGAGACTAAAGCCCCGCCAGGCCCGCTGGGCCCTCTTCTTTTCACGATTTCAGCTGCACATTACGTACAGGCCCGGTTCAAAGAATGTGAAGCCTGACGCCCTTTCCAGGATGTTCCATACAACAGGGGAGACTCCCCCACCGGATACGATCCTCCCATCCCGGAGCTTCCTATTAATCCAGGAGGATCTCCTCTCACAACTTAGATGGTCCCTGGCCAGGTCCTCCGTCCCTCAAGACTCCAGGCTGACCCAGCATGACGGGTTGTGGTGGTTTGGTACCAAAGTCTATGTCCCTGACGAACAACGTCCGGCAGTCCTGGAGTTATGTCATGACCTCAAGCTGGCAGGACACTTTGGGGGTCGCAAGACGGTGGAATTAGTGGCACGCTGCTTCTGGTGGCCTCAGGCTGATAAGGACTGCAGGGAATATGTCAAGGCCTGTCCCATCTGTGCCCGCAACAAGGTTGATCGGACCAAAGCCTGGGGGTTGCTAAACCCACTACCTGTTCCGGATCGGCCGTGGTCGCATATATCGATGGATTTCATCGTAGAGCTGCCTCCGTCTGCAGGGTTCTCAACTATCTTTGTGGTCATAGACCGCCTCACCAAAATGGCCCATTTCATCCCCATGAAGGGCACTCTGACGGCTAATCAAACTGCAGAGACTTTCATTAGGGAGATTGTCCGCCTCCACGGCATCCCAGCCAACATTGTAACTGATCGAGGGGTGCAATTTACATCTCGGGTCTGGAAGGCCCTCTGCTGGGAATCGAATTGGCATTCTCCTCCGCTTATCACCCCCAGACCAATGGCCAGACGGAGAGAACGAACCAAATGTTAGAGCAGTACCTCAGATGCTACTCCTCGTTCTCCCAGGACGATTGGTCCTCCCTGCTGCTGGTGGCCGAGTTCCCCTACAACAACGCAATCCACTCTGCCACTAATCAGTCACCGTTCTGGGCGAATCTCGGCTATCTTCCCTCCTTCTTAGCTGACCTGGTCCCAGAAAGCTCGGTGCCTGCTGTCCAGGACATGGCTGCCTTCCTAGTGGAGAACAAGAAGCTCCTGCGGGGGACATTATTCCGGTCGCAGGAATATAACAAACGAACCTTCGACAAGGGAAGGCGAGGGGAACTGGACTTGCAACTCTGCGACCAAGCTTAGCTAGCCACCAAGAACTTAAAATTGGCCTGCCCCTGAAAAAAGCTGGGACCAAAGTTCATTGGCCCGTTCCGCATCAAGAGAAGAATCAATAGGGTGGCGTATGAGCTGAGCCTTCCCCCTTCTCTTCGGGTACACCCAGTATTTCACGTGTCCCTGTTGAAACCTGTGACCAAAGACTATTTCCCGGGGAGGAGATCGGCTCCACCTGAGCCAGTCATAGTGGATGGTGAGGAAGAATACATCATCAAGGCAATCCTCGACTGCAGAGTGAGAGGGGGTGTGACACAATTCTTGATCAAATGGAAGGGGTATGGACCTGAAGAGAACTCATGGGAACCAGAGGAACACATCCATGCCAAAGAGCTTATTCGGTCATTTTGGAGGACTCATCCAGAACTGAAGGCCCGGCTGTTTACGTGCGTCCGCGCGTGCCCGTGCACACACATGCGCCGGAAACGGCGCCAAACAGCTCTATTTCAGCTATGCACACCCTGCAGCAAGTGCTGTCTGATCTACAGTGTTTAGTGTGAGTCCTTGATCTACCTGTATTCTGATTATCTGTTCCTGTGACCCGGCCAGCCTGACTTTGCTGATTTCCACCTGTACTGACCCCTGGATTGCCTACGACCACTCTTCTGCCTAACCCTCCTGTACTTCTGCTGCCCGCCTGTTGACAACCCTGCCTGAACCCGACCATCCATCCGCCTGCTCCTTCTGTACTACACTGCCAGCCAGCTCAACGACCCGGGCTTTACGACCATGCTTCTAGTGCACGAGTGCACCAACGGACTTCTACAACACCAGTGACCCAGTCCAACCCTCGTGCCATTCTGCACTCCCAAGCCACCTGTCTACTCTACCAGCGGTTCCCGAGTCAGGGTCGTAAGGGAGGTTACCTACTGCATAAGCCAGACTCATCCGCCAGGTACGTGACAGTCTGTCTCGAGGGATGAAATGCTCCCTAGTCGGTCTGTGCCCAAATGGGGAGGCCTCCAGGAAGGATAGCATATCTATGCTCTTTCCCTGCTTGTCTGGAACCTCTCCCTACCGCTAATACTGTCCCTGACAGACAGATGACCTGTCCCTACACTACCCACTCACAAAATGCGCGCCAAGCCTGGGATCCATGGTCTTAAATAAACTCAAGCGAAATAAAAAGAAAAGAGGGTGCACCGGCCGAGTGCATTATGCCAAATACATTTCAAAGGTTTACCTTCTTCCTCAGAGACACCTTCAAAATGCATCAGCCAGCAGGGGCCCCTGCATGGTCTCCTTTTTGATCTGAGATTGCTGGTTCCAGGAATGTATAGCCACGGGATAGTGACCTGTATAAGCGTAATTCCGTCTTTATGCGTGTGAGTAGTTTTAATCTTTTTTTTATACAAATTACATTTATTTGGGATAATGTACTAGGCTGGTGCACCCTCTTTTCCTTTTATGTCTCTAGCAAGAGTAAGGAAACCCCCAGTCCTAGTGGACAACAAGGCCAAATACAGTATCCCCCGAGAAGCAGATCATCACTTAATAAAGTGTTGGGCTACCATACTTACAGTATGCGCAAGAGTATTTTTTCTGTCTTAAATAAACTTAGCCTGACCCAAGATGGTTGCTCGAATCACATAGGGCGGCGGCACCCAATCGGATAGCTTCCCCAGTGACCCAGAAAACCATAGAAGTACCATGTTCCTCTTGATTTCCTCTCCCTCTGAAATGTCGCTGCGATTAAGCACCACCTGCAGTGGACAAAATAGACTCTACATGCCTACAGCTGCACCATCAGGAGGCGCACCAGCTGAACCAAGAAGAGTTGGCGTGCCTCTTGATACTGTCACTATCAACATGGCGTCATGGGCCCAAGAGGTGGTAGAAGACAAGTGGATCTTAGTGGGGTAACGCTGGATCTTTTGGGTGGGTGAGTATCGCAACTGTGCATAACAGACCACCCGGTAAACAGGGAAAAAAAAAAGAAAGGAGGAAGGTTGGGTGAAGATTTCCTTTAAAAAGTAAGATTTCCCAGTCTCTCAGCCCTAATCATTAAATACTTTCCAAGAGGTGAACACAAGCTCCAGAATTTTGACATCGCTATGACAGTCAGCTGTTTGGAAAATGAAGCAACACTTAAGGTATCATTACAATGAAAGAAATTCCAGGCAGCTGATGTGTAGCGTGATTTTGTGCATTAGATATGAGGCGTAGGCAGAGTGTAAATAATACCTTTCATTGGTGTGCTGTTGAAACTGAAGCATTCATTGTCTTCTCATAGGCAAAGGGATTTGTGCGGCTGACATGTGCTGTAATTGTACCAGAAAGTGTAAATGGCTTTCATAATCCCTTGTGAAATGATTCCATGATTGCATATTTCTTAAAGGAACTCAGACCTAAAGCAAAAAACCCTGCGTGATTAGGTTCTGATGGAAGCAGCCATTCCCTCATTTATCATTTCACAAAGGAAGATGCAGTGCAGATGGTGCAGAAACTCTGTGCCTATTGCAACCCTTATCAATTTCAATCAATGGTATGGGTGGGGGGATACAGGGATGGGGCAAAAGCTGCTACCTTGCCTTGGGCTCCGATCTGTCTTATATCAGCTCTGCATAACACCAGCATGACAGTCAGGCAACCAGCTTTTTTAGAAGGAGGTCAACACTTAAAGGAGTTGTCAAGCAGTGCAATCATACATCAGTTCTCACGTGTAGGAGACCACCTACTGAAGTTGCAGATTATATATACAGAATAAAATATTTCTAATGGAAGTATTCTGTTCAGCCACATGCAAACAATTCTTTTTTTTTTGCTTTTTAATTTACCACTTTTTTCCCCAGGGCCATTGTCTACTCTCTTTATCCATTTAGTATTGTTCATATGGACTAGATTTAAAAATGTGTGCCTGTTCAATAACTGTTTATGTGCTGGTATAGATAACACATCTCTTATTTCTTAGGCCTCATACACACGGGCGTTTTGGCCGCCGGCGTTTGTAGGCGTTTTTTTGCAGCTCTCCATGTTATTCAATGGCCCTCTAAAAACGCTGGCGTTTGTGGGCAGTAGAGGGCGTCGGCGTTAGTGAGCTGTAGCTAGAACGCGGGACCAGTGCGTTCTGAAGCTGCAGCGTCATGGCGTTTCTTGACGCCGGGCCGGCAAAACGCTCAATAACGTTGCTTAACGTTGTATACACAGCGTTAAGCCTCGTCAGGCGTTCTATTCAAAATCAATGGTTCCCTATGGGAGCCCATTGATTTGAATAGAAGCCGCACCAGAAGTCGGATCGCGGCGATCCGACTTGCGGCGCGACTTGTGTGCCGTGTCTTAAAGGGGAACCCCCGCAAAAAAATTTGCGTGGGGTCCCCCCCCCAGAGCATA
>BLSH010449445.1:14696-33899 GCA_018402905.1 Glandirana rugosa | reverse complement strand
AAACCCTTTTTTTCATTGTTGTCACTTGGGTCACACAGTCCCCACCACCTCCTGAGAGGTTCAGCCCCTTTGGCTGACCGGCTACTTAGGTGTCCTCCGAAACTCGTTTTCAATGTCGACAGAGGGATGGTAGGGTGCCCCACCCCCCTCCATGGTTCGTGTACAGGTCGGACGCCACCACTACGACTGCGTAAAGCAGGAGGTTAGTGCCTGAAGGAGCCTCGGAGGTCCACCGTCGTGTGGCGAACACCTGTAAACCGTCACCTTAGACCGTGGGATAACGACTACCTATGTCACTCCAGGTGGATGTAAATACCAAATTAAAGCTGAAAGTCTGCAGTTAAAGCACATCTTGTTTGTTTCATTTCAAATCCATTGTGGTGGTGTATAGAGCCAAAAAGATTAGAATTGTGTCGATGTACAAATATTTATGGACCTCACTGTATCCATCAGCAATAGGGTGCCAGATTCCACTGCCAAATGTCCACAAGCGGTGTGCTGCCACCTGGAGGCTCCGAGGAAGTCCGTGATTGGAGGACGAAATGCGTCAGCATCACCACCGCAGGCTGGACATGTGCTTGGTACCTCCCCCCACCCCGTGGGATGGTAGGGAGACAGCTGTAACTTTTGCTCAAAGCCTCCTGTGGATTCATCGGCCAGTCGGTTTCCCCGACTTGGAGAGTCCTCCACCACCCCTGACACACTGGGTTCACTGTTGTTACTTTTTTTCCCAAATGAGACACAGTAAACGGAATCACACAATGTTGAATAATCAGTAGTATTTACTCAACGATATGCTGTATCAAGAAGCAACTTTGAATTGACAAGTTATGAAAATCAGTTGTAAATAAATGACAACAGATCACCAATGTATAACACAATGTCTTAACTGTAGTCTAATGATTCTGTACACGAGAGTGGGTACAGGAGACCAGGGGAATGACTACTGTATGTCATACCACTCTCTACTATTCACTCCCCGACAGTCACTTAATGAATAAGTACATAAACATACACACTCAGGTATAACCAAATATCTGGAGGTCAACCAGTATATTAACTGCTAAACAGATATAATTCAATTATCTGTAGGTATAACTTATTCGACTGTGCGTAAAATAGTACAACTCAGATAAATCTCATCTACCTATAAAATCAACCTGTACTACAAAAGAGAGTTCTTAGGTGAATTCTGTTTGTTAGTATTTGAGCAAATATTGAAACCTGCAAAGTGGGAGGAAAGCAGATACAACTGTAATGAATCAATGTTCCTAGATCAAAGTTCAGTGAATCTTCAGCTGGCTCTTTAATTAAGATGACAGATACTCAGAAAGTGACTGTAGTAGCTGCAAACAATGCACTACAATGATGTAAAACACTCTTCCTGCAGTAAAAGAAAGAACTTCACAGTGGCCACTGACTTTGCAAGAAACTACAGCTGACAGCAATGCAGCAAAACAGTTCCAGTGATTATATTCCCGTGTCTCCGGTTCTGTGTTAGTGCTTAAATCTCTGCTAGCAATAAGTATGTGAAATTGGTCTTTATGTGCACAGTACTATATTGATGGGCCTAAGCCCACTCACCCAACAGGAAACGTAACTGTAAGAGAGGAATCAGCTGCTTGGTTTATGGTAACAATGAGGATGGAGATGATGTTAATGATGATGGTGACACTCCAGCCATCTGGCTCCTGGGTTCGACTTCCACCGCCTCTCTCCTGCATCGATTTCTTTAGCTGCACGTAGGTCTCATGAATAAGCTCCGCTGGCAGCAGGGCAGGTCTCCCGGATCATCTGCTGAAGCGCTGCACAGTTGCAAACCACCCGGTCTGTGTGAGTAGGCTGCAACTCAGCTAATAAGAGCACACAGGGTCTTGCTTGATCGATTGCATCGTCCAGAGAGAGCACGCTAGGCCACACCCTTTGCTTAAATAGCCTCACCCACGAGGCACTGCTTCTCCCAGGAACCTTCCTATGCAGCACAGTCTGATGGGAAATACTGTTCTTCTGCAGCACAGTCCAATCAGGAATCCTTGAAAGAACACTACAATCCCCAGAATGCATTTTCTCTAGTACAGTTCATGCCACCACTAATAGACTGGCACTAGAGGGAAACAGCTGCATAATACCTGCAGGCAGGAACTTCTTTATTGCCAGAAGTATAACACTTTCTGGCTACAAATATAAAAAAACAGAAGAGATACATAGGAAGATTAGGTTTAAATCCAATTTACCACTTCCAGACCAAGCCTATTTCTGACACTTGTTTACAAGTTAAAATCAGTATTTTATGCTACAAAATGACTTAGATCCCCCAAAACATTATATATATATATTTATATATATATATATATATATATATATATATATATATATATATATATATATAAATATATATACATATATATTAGCAGAGACTCTGGAGAATAAAATGACAGTCATTGCAATATAGTTAGCCTAATTTTTTGTATATTGTGAAAGACGATGTTGCACCGAGTAAATAGAAACCTAACATGTTATGCTTTAAGAAGAAGAGTAGACTGTAGAAATGGGTGGGACAGTAACAGTCAGACTTGGGAAGTCATCGGATGAAGGTCTCGCCCTCCCTCCCTGAGACAGGATAAGTAGGTTGGAGTTAGGTAGGCATTGAGATGTTTCTGTTGGTGGGATACAAGTGGAGAACCATCATTGGTATGGTGTCCTGTGGTTGGTGTGTTCCAATAAGATGGACCTGGTAGTGGTAGACCTTTAAGGTCTGTTGTAAAGTGTTAATGTCCCTGAGGTGGTGTTTTGCGGCTGGGGACATCTATCTTTGGTTAAGTTACTGCTAATTATTTGTTTTTTTATTACTTATTTTGATTAATAAAAGGCCTGATGGCCATTTAACTCCACATTGTGTTATGTGTTTTATTGGGGCACAGGGGGTGGAGTTTATATGCATTATGTAGTAGTTTGGTGGTAACCTCTGAGCTACCCTGGTCATGACTTTTCCTACTTTAGTACAGTCCTGGAAAGCATTGCAGTTCATTGGTCTATTTTAATAGGTAAAAACATCGAAAATTCAACCTCAACAACAACATTGAGCGACGAATACAACTGATGTAGTCAACAGCCCACACATGCATTAAAATATTAAGCATTCCACTCCTTCCACCTCTTTCAGTAAATCTGTCATCGCTGTTCTCATAAACTGACAGCAGAAAAATACATGTTCCTCTACATGATCTCATGCCACAGTCTGATGGTACTATAAAGTGCCCTTCTATTCACATCATAACAACTGGGAGTAACAGTCACAATAAAGCTTTTCGTCATGTGCTAGTCCCGAGCAGCCAGAGGAGGGTAAATAAGCCTGGGTGCAGCTGGGTTGAAAAGTTTAACAAATTAAGAATTTGGAAGTCTGCAAACCAGAAGAATTTGCTGTACTTTTTGTTCATGCGTGGGTCGATGTCTGGTTGGAATGTTGCGCAATATTATCTTAATTCAAGTCGTATTCTCGTTATTTGCCCTTCCAAGTGAATTAACCTTAAAAAATAAAAATAACCTTCATTTTTGTCCACAAAGTTTTAAGCAACCTATTAACTGAAAATCAAGGATTGCTAGCTTGGTGATTGGTGGTTATTTACCTTGTTTGTGCCATCGAACAATATATGTATTGCAGAGCTAAACTCCAGGCACAAAGCAGCACAGCTCTTTATTCATTAAAGTGTTTGTTCTGTCCCTGTCTGTTCACGTTACCCTATGTATAGTTCAAAATACAGCTAAACCCTCCTATTCTGCAATAAGCCAGAGTGTAATTTTGAAGCTTTATTAACAAAACAGGGTTTGTGAAACTATTGAGAAAAAATAACTACAGATACATATAATCAGTATATGAAGTATACAGAAATTCAATGAATAAGCTGTAGATGGAGATAAGTAATTTTCACCAGCGATGCTGCATTTAGGGGATGCAAGTATTAGTCCAACATGTGCCCTGATAGCTGGTTCCTTCTTTCAGTCTCTAAGTAATAGTCTGAGTTCCCAGGATGCTCCTGTTTCTCCTCCGTAGACTGAAGAATGATGGGAAGTTTGTTAAAGGTGAACAGTTTCTAGTTTCTGCAAAAACAGTACATTTACCATTCCATCTTGTAAATCTGATATTGCAGGCAAAACAACCTAAATAATATCCTGCTAGAGGCAGAACAGTGGTGTTAAACCCAAAAGCAAACATTATATTGCAACTTACTAATTCTTAGATGTGAGGCTGCATTTGTTTCCTTTTTTTAGGTTTCATGTAGACCTACGGTTGGGGGAGTGGCAAATATGCATGGTTCAGTCGTGATTTTGCCACCCTCCAATCGCAACCCCCTTTTATCTAAAATAGGCAGTGGACAAGGGTGTTGACATACCAGTCGCTTCATGCCCGTGACAAAGTTTACCAGAAATGTAGAGATCGACATGTAGGCAGGTTGTAATGTGTTTGCCTTAGTGAGCTAGAGGCTGACCCAGACTGGGGGAAGGGTTAAGTTGTGTGTGCGCTCAGTTCCTGGGTTTTTTGGTCTTAGTCAGCCCACCTGTGATATAAAAAGGAGGAAGGTGAAGGTCCAGGAGTTCCCGCTCTCGGCTTGTGCCTTTGGGACTGCTGCACCTTGAAGTGGTTCCGGAGGACATCCAAGCCATGGTGAATGCCAGTATGGACTACCAACTCATGGAAGTATGCCTGGGCAGCCACACAACTATATTTAGGATTATCGATTGGACATTGTTCATATTGGACTGTTACGTTGGAACCTGTTCAGTAAAGTTACCTTAGCTGTTCCAAGCCTAGTCTGAAGTTATTCAAAGGGGTGCATGTTGGTTCTGGCGTATCTAAAGAACCTGGCTCTGTAAGCATAAAAGGGGTATGAAGTAACAATGTTACAAAAGTGTTAATTTGGCAACACAAGTAAGAGAAATGCAGTTGCTAAGAGTAGCCATGCACAAGTTCAAGGCACAAAGAAACCAGTCCTTAGGCATGGTACATGGTAAGGTGTCAAGTCCTCTGCTAGTGAAGGGGTCATTGTCTATTTCCCTCATTAGCAGTCCACTTCCAGTAACAACTGGAACTGAACCCGCGTTATGGAGATCCATGGCCTGGTCACATAGGTACGGGGAGTGAAGGAGTTAATATCAAGCATGCATGAGGTCCACGCTACGTGCTTAGCGGGACCCTATTCTGCTACTGGGAGTGAGGTAACAGAAGTACGCTGGGTACATGCATACATATAGTCACTTTTCAGAGGAACTCTGCACTTTATTACTGCACACAGTAAAGGCTCATCTCTAAGTCAGGGAACTGCTGTAATGTTAGATTTTTCACATGCTCGCAGTCTCCACCTGGTTCCGGGCATTGATGAGCATGCTCCGTGTAAAACGTACCCCCACGTACAGGGTGAGTAAGCCCCACCTACAGGCAGGCAACAAGCCCGCTGAATGCTACACACTCAAACAAATGGGGAATCTCCACAAACACCCTGCAATTCACGCAGTTGCCGTCCGATTGCTTCTACACACCCCCGGTAACGGCGCCCCCCCCAGCGAGCATGTCTCCACCATGTATTCTGGGCTCTGTTTGCTCATCTGCAAGTCCGGATTGGCATGGCGGGTGCCAGCAAGTGGAGCTCATATCCGCTCTCCTCCCCTTCTTGTTGATGACCCAGAAAATGACGTGTATGATGTCCTGGCCACCCTGTCACTTTCCCCAGCTAGCATAGCTGGGAAGCAATGTATTGCAATGCGATCTAAAAACATTGATTACAATACATATGTTACATATCACCATGCATGCCAGAGTGAGAGCACAAGACCTCCTCTGTAACACTAAAAGGATGACCTATAGGGGGCTTTTGAGGCATCACCTATAGAAAATATAGGGTACTGAAGTTTGTCGTCACTTCGCGGGCGCACACAAATTTAAGGTTTGGCATGTTGGGTATCTATTTACTCGGTACAACCTCGTCTCTATATTTTACCAAAAAAAATAGGTAATTTTGGTGTTTGTTTGCCTTAAAATTCACTTTTGTGTGTTTTTTTAGTGAAATTTTACGTTTCCTATACCTTTGCGGTAATATCATGTGACATAAAAAATTGGAACTACCACCATTTTCTTTCCTGCTTTCAGAAAAGATATAATGTTTTGTGGTTTTGTGTAATCTTCAGGGCTAAAATGTTTTTTTAAACGTG
The DNA here is from genome assembly GCA_018402905.1 of Glandirana rugosa. Lineage (NCBI taxonomy): Eukaryota > Metazoa > Chordata > Amphibia > Anura > Ranidae > Glandirana > Glandirana rugosa. Next base: position 27,695 of record BLSH010449445.1, on the reverse strand, counting down.
TGCAGAAATTGCAAAAACGGCTCTGGCAGCGAAAAGGTTAAAATATATTTAAATGTATTTTTTATGTTTTTGTATTTTTGTTTTTCTATGTGCAATCCAATGTACAGCAGAGTTCAGACTAAGAGAGTGTTAAACAGCTAAAAGTGCCAATCAGGTGTGCAGCAGTGCTCATGTGCTAACAAGGGATAGGAGGAGAGAGCGCAGAGTGACAAAGTTATGATGAGCTTATCAGTGTGCTGCTTCTCTTTTCACTGTCCAGTCACAGGCTGGGGAAGGGACGAGACCTGTAAGTGTTACTTCCCTGAATCAGAGAAACATCTGGTCTTTTGTCTAGGCTGACAGGGCTATGCTGTGTGGCGGGGTTGTATAAATCTCACAACCGGATTAACAAAATTACAAATGCTTTGGGAGGTAAAGCAGCTTCAAGGCTCCTTAACTTCAGTTTCCTTTTTTCGTGAATTGTCATGGCGCGTGCTACTTTCTTCAAATTGTGAAATGGAAAACAATAAATAAAGAGATATGAATATAACCTTCTTCAGTGATGCATTCTTCCAACACCTACCCAAACCTGAAGTTTCTTTTGTTATTTGCTTGAGCGGATCCTTTGAAATACAAAAGACAACAGAACAGAATGGGAAGAGTTCCAAAAGTTTAATCACTTTTGCTTTTCTATTCTTTTCCTCTTTTACAGTTGTTGTCATAATGTGTTGCTCAGTGAACCTTGTGTTTTTTTTTTAGAGAATTTAAGTTAAGCTAGAAGTAATTATATAACTTTTCCACAGCAACAATTGTAACAGAAGGAGTGAAGCCTGAATTGCCGAATCTCCTTGGTGTCAAGAATGAGATAGGAAATGTGCAAGAACAATAGAAACCACGAGATTCCATCTACGGACATCACCAGATTCCATCTACGAACATACTGGCTAATGTCTGCTATGCAACTGGAAAAAACTGTCTGTAAGTAGATGTATAAGAGCAGCCATTTCACACAATATCAGGCTTGGGGCTAAACTTCCAATTTAAACCATGCAATAAAATTTAAAGTGTATGTAGAGCTTACCCCCAAAGGAGCCACTGTCTTTTGGGTGCCCTGTTCCTGTACCCATGACACTGCAAATAGCACCACACTGTTAGGAAAGACGTAGAGCCTGTGTGTCTGTGAGAAGGGATACTGTGCGCAGGCCCAGGCACAAATGAACGCTCGCTACAAACGTTTGTGCTCACGCACGACGGGAGGTGCGCATCCCCATTCGTAACCATTCTTGGCGCCAATGGGACTATTTAAACTGAACAGTGACATGAGTTCAATACTGTTTGGTCTACTACATTCCTGTGATTCCTGCTACCCGTCTACCTAACCTCTGGCTATCCCTGACCATCCTCTTGCCTACTCCTTGGTACCACGCTGCCTGCCCATTGCCAACCCGGCCTGTGCCTGACCATTCTTCTGCCTGCTCATCAAGTTCCTGATCTGCCTGCCTGCTGTCTGATACGGTCTGTCCCTGGCCTTCTCATCCAGCATCACCTGCTTGGTTCAGCCGGACGGGGCTATTGTCAGCTGTTCCTGGGGTTTCTCTACTGCTCCATCAAGCTGCATCTCCAGCCCTGACTGTGAACATCGCACCAGTGTTCCTGTCAAGCACTTGTGCCATTCTGCACTCTTGAACCTTCTGTTCTCTACATCAGGGGTTCCTGAGTCAGGATTGTAAGAGAGGCTGTCCTCAGCAACTGCAGACTCCACCACCAGGTACGTGACACACGCACTCTGAGACACCTGGCTGGGTGGGGAATATTTATTGCAGATGCTTATGCAGTACTGTGGTAACAACAGATATATGAACAACACAGCAAAGGGTTAAACAATAGCAAGGAATATACTGTAGATAGGTGAACAGTAGCAAGAAATATACAGTGAAAACCCCAACTAAACATTATACTGGGGCAATCCTAATTAAGGAGAGCTATGCCACCATAAGGATTCAGCAGTCTGTAATATACTCTTTTCTGCTAGCCACCTCGTTGGGGTCCAACTCTTAAATCAGAGCACTCTGTATAATGTCCACTCAAACACTGATAAAGGCACTGGCTTTGTAATACTTGCAGAAAACATTGCTCCTTTTTGTTAGGGTATAGTTGGATTTGGCCAGCAGCCTCTCACCAACTCCTGTGGTAGCAGGCTATCTCCCTCTGTTTCCTGTTGCTAGCATAACTGGTCAGTATCTGTGGTGTAATTTCCCTTGATCAGGCAGCAAGCTCGATCAGCATTCATGGCACTCTCCAGTGTCCTGGGATGTCTGCCACTATGTCTCTCTCCCTCTCAGGTGCAGTGGAGAGCGGTCAGTTGGCAGCCTGAAACACACACAGTCCATTTGAACATCCTCCATAATATCCTTCTCCTCAGCCTGGGAACAGCAAGCTCCCCATTTTTCTCTCTACCAAAAACTCTAATCACTCTTATTGGTCTGTTAAATAAACCATTGAAAGCATTTTTTATATCTGTAGCATCCTCTAGTGTGTGCTACTGGAATTGTAGTGCAGGAAAAAGCATTGCTGGCTCTGGGTTAGTCTCTGAGTCATTAAATTTGGTCAGGGTTATTAGAGGCCAGAGCTGGATGACTCATCTTGGCAGCTCTCTGGTGCCTCCCCCTGGTATCTGGAAAGTTTGAGAACATTCTGGAACTAGTGGGTGGAGGTGAGGAGGAGCTGCCTTGAATAGTTATGGACTCTCAGCCAATCCCCAGGAGTGGGGTCATCAACAGAACAAAAATAGAGGATAAACTTTACAAGAGTACATTTCCCTCACTTTCCGTCCTGTTGTTTACATAGGACAGGAATTGCAGGACTATCTCCTCCAATGAGACACAGATGGCAAAAAATAATAAAAAACTGACAGGGGTTTTAACCATTACCTACACTATGCAAAATGGAAAAAAAAAGATTTTCTTTAGATATACATCAACTATTTTCTGTGTTAAATGCCTTAATGCCTTTAAACCTTACATTCTAAGAAACCCTTTGTAATACTTCTGTATCAGCTGAGAAGATACACGCTATTTCCAGACACACAGCCATGGTAGGGTAGGGGGTCTATCAAAGGTTGATGCTTTCAGAGATGCAGAGCTGACCAATCAGTGTTATAACATATATCTTGTCTTATGGTGCACCATATACAGCCCATACTCTACCCTGCAGAAGTGTTTAGGTGCTTAGGTTCGCATAAATAGATGAACAAAAACAAATGGTCAAGTAAATGTTTAGAATTTGACTATGGGGATTAAACTGCAACCCTCCTAAAGACAATATTGCTAAACTGAGGAATGTTTAGAACCACCTGGACCACAGATAGTGTCCACCAGAAGGCTTCTTTGTTTGCCCAAACAATAAACAGCTCTTAAAGGGAATTTGAAGGTAGACGAGTAGCATTCAAAATTTTTACTCCACAATGGAGCCTGGTTTTACAAAACTATCCCCCCCCCCCCCCGAACCAAGAAACAAAGCAATGTTTGATCAAAGAAAGAAGGAACATTACTAATAACAGACTAAAGAAAACTTTCATTTGCTTTAATAAAATGCAATAATATGGATGGTAATTTTACTGAGAAGATAAACAGACACAGAGTTGGGTAAAGGTCCTCCATTAAAGCTGTCGGCATGCCTTTCTAAAAACCAGTTGAACTTTCCAGCCTATGCTTGTATAGCTGTGTACATAGTGACCTTCATAAAAACACCAGTTATGGCATGACTAGTTATTACATGACTAACAAGTACAACAATAATTGTCTTTCCTCAAAATCAGAAAAATTCAATAATAAACATTGGTTATATATCGAGCGCCAGCTGTAGTTAACACATCTTTCTGGATTACAACTTCTTTGTAATTTATAACCAGGATCTATTCCAGATTTCAAGCTACGGCATCGTTTAACATGCATGTGAAGTGTGTCCAAGTCGCTCCATGCTAGTTATATTTATAGATCTGCATTAATTTCTGCTGGTTGAAACTAGCTCAAGATTTTGTTCTGCTTGAATAGACAGAAATCATCTTCAGTAAAAATGAATATACTGCATGCTTTGTTATACTTTATCATAATCCATACCCATTCTTACTATTAGATAAAGTCACTTTGTGGGCCATGGTGCCTACTTTGCTTCTAGCTGTGGTGTGGAACTAGCACAGATATGAGTGGATAATAGCAGAAACTCCTAAGACTGGGAGGACAGTCAAGAAACTAAAGTCTATCGCTGATCGGTAGACCTTTTTTGGTCATGCGCCTTCAACAGAAGCTGGCCATACGGCTGGCTTCTGTTGGACAATCTGCCATACACAGGGGCCCAATGTTGGCCGGTTTCTATTGAGCTGGCCAACTTTCAGCCCATATGTACTAGGCTTAAAACTATACCCTTTTAATGTGGCTTTGATTGCAGTATGGAAATACAAATCCTTTCCATACTTGAGGGATACCTGTAGGTTGCACATAGTGTTACAGAATAGTGTGACTTTCACAGACAGCGCCAGTGACACTGTCTTCTGGCATCACATATTCTGAATGCGTAATTGATTTTCTAACTTTTACATTTACCTTGGCTTACATACAGAAGCACCCGATTTTAATTAATTCAAACTTCAAATCCAAAAATATTTTTTTGGGGTAGTTTTGGATGAGACATCTGATTTTTCAAGTTGTAATAGGCCTGACTGGCTGTGCCAATGCCTATGCACTGGAAAGAAGACCCAGCTGGGAATCATGGGGAAGGCAAGTGGGACATTCTTTTCCTCCTGCTCCTATGCCTTCAGTGCCTGGTCTATAAGACCTGTTAATGTCTTTATCATCCAAAATGGGTAGTTATCACTTACCCTGAGCCACTTAAACTCAGAATATACTGGGTAGGAAAACTAGGCCAAACATGTCATGAATCAGGGCTCATCCAGGCCCCCCTACCCCCTTCTGAAAGCTATGACAGCTGCTCAAAATCAGAACTGCATCACTTTTGCTATAGCTTCCATATGGCCCTTCTTTTTCTCATATTAGCCAATTAGACATTCTGCTACTAGTCTCTGTCTATTTTAAAAGAACAAAAAGGAAGTGTAAATAGGCAATGGTTACCAAAGAATGACTGAGCTAGATCTTCATTTTCAGAAGTTTTGAAAAATGAGGGCATTCCCAGTAAGGAGATGGGTGAAATTTTTAGATCCCAAAAAAATATGCTTACATCACGGTTTGAGCAGAAAATGCCATGGAGTACCATGCCTAGTAATATCTTACTGTGCTCCGGTAATCTCCATTCTACTATTTCCTAGACAATCATTCATTTCTGACACTACCCTGCTAAATCACTGGCTGCACATGACAAAGGCCAATTGTGCTCTACTGACATTCATATGTATTAGCTCATGAAGGATTTCCATTAAAATAATTTCATATACAATGCATCCTATTGTTAAGTGAGCCTTTGAACATAATTATGACAGGTAGAGATTACAGGTACTTAGGAAACATCAATCATAACTCACATAAATACATTGTAGGTTTTCACAGGCAGCGACTGAGATTATTGTACATGAACCTCAAAAAATATTAACATGTCACTATAGCTATATAGAGTATATGTGGCACTCTTCCCCTTTGGGTGATGCAGAATGATCTCCTTAGTGGTGTGACAGGCTAACATTTCCATCACAGGGTAGGGATTTTGATTTATGGTGGGGGAAAAAAAGGTGGATGCCAGTCAATTTTGTCGTTTTTACCTTTATTGCTGAACACAATTCTATAAGGGAGGGTTTAAGGGTGCAGCATACCCAAAAAGCATAGGCATTCTTAGTAGAAGTAGGCTTTTTGAGAGCAGCCTCTTGGTAATTTCTGACCCTGTAATAGCAGCAAGACAGATCTATGACTCTGTAAGAGTACAGTAATCACAATATTTTTTGCATTGCAATAGATCTCTGTGTAATAAATCTGGCACTGGCAGTGAATCCTTTCTACAATGTCCAGCACCAGCTTCTATTAAGCTCCTCTAGGACACTCTTTGACAAGAAGATGCTTTGCAATCCCGGCTCCCACTTAAAGTTCCGAGCCCCTAGCACATGCCCCAGGCTGAGGCAAGGCCTAAAGATCCTATCAGGCACACATACACTCCATGAAAAAGGCCATACGATGGAAAACACTTTGAGATGGTAAAATGTTTATTATTTTCCTGAGCCATTCTTCTGAACAGGGACCTCAGGGATTAGAAATTTTCATAACGCTGTGATTGTCATTCTCACACTGAATGCTGGAACCTCATTCACAGTAACAGGAGAAGTAATCAAACCAGCTAAGAAAAAACCAGCAGAGGCTGGAACAATGTAAACAAAGCTCAAGCTGGTTACAGCCTAGTAACACACAGACTAAATTGAATTAAGGATATGACAACATAAGGCAGGGTCCATATATATATATATATATATATATATATATATATACACAGTATCTCACAAAAGTGAGAACACCCCTCGCATTTTTGAAAATATTTTATTATATCTTTTCATGTGACAACACTGAAGAAATGACACTTTGCTACAATGTAAAGTAGTGAGTGTACAGCTTGTATAACAGTGTAAATTTGCTGTCCCCTCAAAATAACTCAACACACAGCCATTAATGTCTAAACCACTGGCAACAAAAGTGAGTACACCCCTAAGTGAAAATGTCCAAATTGGGCCCAAAGTGTCAATATGTTGTGTGGCCACCATTATTTTACAGCATTGCCTTAACCTTCATTGGCATGGAGTTCACCAGAGCTTCACAGGTTGCCGCTGGAGTCCTCTTCCACTCCTTCATGACGACATCACGGAGCTGGTGAATGTTAGACCTTGCACTCATCTGCCTTCCCTTTGAGGATGACCTACAGATGCTCAAACGGGTTTGGGTCTGGAGACATGCTTGGCCAGTCCATCACCTTTACCCTCAGCTTCTTTAGCAAGGCAGTGGTCATCTTGGAGGTGTGTTTGGGGTCCTTATCATGTTGGAATACTGCCCTGTGGACCAGTCTATGAAGGGAGGGACTCATGCTCTGCTTCAGTATGTCACAGTACATGATGGCATTAGTGGTTCCCTCAATGAACTGTAGCTCCCCAGTGCCGGAAGCACTCATGCTGCCCCAGACCATGACACTCCCACCACCATGCTTAACTGTAGGCAAGACACACAAGGCACAGTCTTTGTACTCCTCACCTGGTTGCCACCAAACATGCTTGACACCATCTGAACCATATAAGTTTAATTTGGTCTCATCAGACTACAGGACATGGTTCCAGTAATCCATGTCCTTAGTCTGCTTGTCTTCAGCAAACTGTTTGCGGGCTTTCTTGTGCATCATCTTTAGAAGAGGTTTCCTTCTGGGATGACAGCAATGCAGACCAATTTGATGCAGTGTGCGGCGTATGGTCTGAGCGCTGACAGGCTGAACCCCCACCCCTTCAACCTCTGAAGCAAGCACTCATACATCTGTTTCCCAAAGACAGCCTCTGGATATGAAGCTGAGCACGTGCACTCAACTTCTTTGGTCGACCATGGCGAGGCCTGTTCTGAGTGGAACCTGTCCTGTTAAACTGCTGTTTGGTCTTGGCCACCATGCTGAAGCTCAGTTTCAGGGTCTTGGCAATCTTTTTATAGCCTAGACCATCTTTATATAGAGCAACAATTCTTTTTTCAGATCCTCAGAGAGTTCTTTGCCATTAAGGTGCCATGTTGAACTTTCAGTGACCAGTATGAGAGAGTGAGAGTGATAACACCAAATTTAACACACCTTCTCCCCATTCACACCTGAGACCTTGTAACACTAACGGAGTCACATGGCAGCGGGGAGGTAAAATTGCTAATTGGGCCCAATTTGGACATTTTCACTTAGGGGTGTACTCACTTTTGTTGCCAGCAGTTTAGACATGAATAGCTGTGTTTTGACTTATTTTGAGGGGACAGCAAATTTACACTGTTATGCAAGCTGTACATTCACTATATTACGTGGTATAAATATTCAGGAGGAGAGCAAAGTTTTGCTCTGGCCTGGGACTCAGGAGCTGTCAAGCCTGAGAGAGCTGATGAACTGCTGTTTGCTTTGTGACTGAAACAAAAAAGGTTTGCACTGTCTTTGTTTTGTGGGTGACAGAGAGAAGCCTGTGACCACTCAACCGGGAAAACTGAAATGTTTAGTAGGAGCCTGGATGGCAAGGATTTATTTTCTATTTTGCTTGTTTGATTTTCATCTTTTTAGAAAACCTGCCGTTGGACTACCTTTTCACCAGGGAAGGTGACCCCCATTTAGCTATCCCCCCACACATGGTGGATTTTCGGCGGTCATCTTCCTAAGCAAGTGGAAAGATGGAAGATGTGTTAAAATCCCTGCTGCAGGCCACGGCAACCCAGCAGGAAACCAATCGCCACTGCAGTGCAGCACGAGACACATCGCCGGCAGCATGAGGCGAATCGCAGGCCATTGCAGCCCAGCAGGAGGCGAATCGCCAGGCCATTGCAGCTCGGCAGGAGACGAATCGCCAGTTTGCAGAGGCCCTGGTGGAGTTAAAGAAGGGGTCCGCAAGTCCTTTACCGGTGGAACAGAAAATGGTGCGTGCCACCTATTTCCTGCAAAAGATGACACCTGCAGATAATGTGGAAGCGTACCTAGCCACTTTTGAAAGAGTCGCTGTTCGAGAAGGATGGCAAAAAGGGCAGGACTGCTAGCGCCCTTTCAGACAGGAAAACCCCAAAATGCCTATTATGTCCTGGAGTGATAGGCTGCCCAGTATTATGAGACATTGAAAGCCGAGATGCTTGCACGCATGGGCATCACCATTGTAGTCTGGGCTCAACGGGTGCATCGCTGGTTATACAGTACTGACAAGCCACCCCGCTCTCAAATGTTTGATTTGATATGCCTCGCCAAGAAATGTCTGCAGCCAGAGACTTTGCCAGGCCCTAAGATTGTGCAGCGTGTGGTCATGGACCATTATTTACGGGGGCTCCCTGCCACTTTGAGGAAGTGGGTCAGCCATGGGGACACTAAGATGTCAAACCAGCTGCTGGACCTGGTGGAAAGATATACTGCTGCCGAGGACTTGTTTAACCCATCCATGCCCCACTCCAATGTCTCTAGGGGTGAAAAAATGGCCGGAGGATCCGGTAAGACTGTTCCAGGGTTCAAGGGCATGGGGAAAAATTACAAGTCTGTTGCCACAGATAATGAGAATATGGGCTCAGGACCTAGAGACTGGCCAAATAAGTCAGGAAGGTCTCTGAGGCCATTTAGAGGACAGGGTACAGAACATATAAAATGTTTTTGCTGCCATGCATTTGGTCATATTGCTACTGTAGTGCCCTTCACGCTAGGTAGGTGTAGTGAGAGATTTTTGGTAGGTAAGGTAAAATTTAGTCAGGCCTGACTGAGTGCAGGCCTGATTATTTTGATTCTGGGCAGGGAGTGGCTCAGATAGGATTGAGTGATTCACAGATTGGTGTCATCAGGACCTTCCACTTCTTTCCAGAAAGCTCTGGTATTTTCTGGACAGTGAGCTGGGAGGGGAGGTGTAACCATCTGGGGTGTTCTAAGGAGCCCTGACCAATCCCTAATCTGGGTTGGCAGGGGGCAGGCCTCCTTATATACCCTGGGTCAGCCCAATCTGAGAGGAGAAGTTCGGGTGGAAGTCTGGAGATGGAGTAGTGTGGGCTGTTGCGGCCAGGGGAAGCTTCCAGTCTGGGGGGGTGACCCCAGGCCTGGAGTGCTTGGGTGCGCCCGGGAGGAGAGAGGAAGAGCGGAAAGGACAGCTGGAGAGAGTGCTATCCGGGAGAGATCTCCAGTGTGGAACTACAAGTGTCAGGATGTCAGTGAGCAACATACCCTGGGAAACTGGTCAACGGTGGTCTGAGGAGGGGCTGTGCCCCGGAGCGCATTGTCAGGATGGCAGCCGCTGGCTCTCTTTGCCTTCATTGCTTGCGGTTCACCATCGAACTAGGCCTCGCTTTGGGCCCGCAGTCTCCAGGTGGGTGGCATCACGCTCGTTGGCTACCACCTGCCTGTCCATGCAGTGGCTTCGGCCCGGCTCCTACCTCCTCTGTGCTTGACTCACTGTCCCTCCCCAAAGCCACATTCAGAGGAACCCAGCTCTTTCACCTGGCACTGCTCCATCCATGTGTGAGTGAGCATCTGCTGATCCACCAAGCGGCTGCATTCCACCCTCTGGGTGATTGAGCCTGCTGACCCTCACCTTCCATCAGGCTTTGCCTTCGGCTTCCTTGTTTTCTCCACAGTGGAGCTGTTTTGTTTGCCGAGGAGACCAGTTTCATCCCCGCAGCACAGTGCCACCTAGCTGGCTCATCTTCCACCACTCACAAAGGTACTATATCTATTGATGTTGAATCTGCATTGCACTGTAGCACGAAGAGTTCTATTGCTGGCTTCCTATCATACCATTCTATTATTGCTATTTTAATAAATTTTATAGTGGTTTTATACTATTGAATGGTTCAGAGACTGAATTTTATGACCAAGGTATTCATCATCCTTTCCACCCAAGGGTTCTCTCATTTAGCGCTCATATATGTGTTGTTTTCTGACTGTAAGCAGAAGCCAGTATGGGAACCTTATGTTGCTGTGGTAGTGGAGAAGGCCATGGAAGCTGAAGGGGCCTGGAGGAGGATAGGCTGGGAGTAGTAGTCCATCAGGCTAGCTGGCATACAGTACTTTGCTACACAATGGAGGCTATTTACCTGTAATGGGTTGTCCGGAGGCCCTTCTCCAACTATAGCAGGCCTCACCATGTGCTTGCTAGGCCAGAAGAAGATGTAATAGAGGCCCGATAAATATCTTTTCAGGTCTCACCTGTAGAAGCAAGAGTTGTGCATTAGAGAGGAACAAGGAGAAGTAAGTGTTGTGCTGGAGAGAAGTACAAGGAGTGTAACGGTCAGCAACTGATGTGTTGGAGGAAGATGGAGAGATGTATATACTGGCGAGTGTATATAGCCAGTCCCATGTACAGAACTGTTCAATTTCTGGGCATCCCATAATCATCCCTACCCCATCCAAGTGCAATTCCCCTAATAAACAAAAACAAAGTACCAGCCTGTTTTGTGTCTCCGGATGTGCGTAAAGTGTGATTGAGGGCAGAGTGATCAGGTGAACCACAACACTCAGCCACCCCTAAGGGAGCCATTGGCTATACTGCTAACTGTTCCCTAAATGATGAACTAATGTAATATGATAATGCTTACTTGCTTACTCTTTTTGCACAGGTGGCATGTACTGCAACATGTCAGGAAAGCATGGAAAAGCAAATGTGTGTAATTTCAGTTGATGGAAAGCCAGTCATGGCTCTGCTAGATTCTGGTAGTGTGGTGACATTAGTCAAAGGAGATTGTGTAAATCCCGCAAAGTTACACCCTAGAATTATTGGAGTTATTTCCATACATGGTGACCCACGTGACTACCACAAAACTAGATATTTGGGGGGAACACCCTGCCAAACGCATGGTGCTGCTCGTAACGACCAATAAACAGAAAATGTATAAAAGTTACAGCGCACACGTGACTACCAGACTGCTGTGGTTGAGATCGATACCCCTTGGGGCATGGTGACACATTCAGTGGGGGTGGTACCCTTCCTGCTTCATGAAGCCCTAATGGAGAGAGATTTTCCACACTTTTGGAGTTTTTGGGAAAACAAAAGGAGTCGGGAGGACAGAGCTCCTCCTGCTGAGGAAACACTGGAACTCACTCCAGACCCTTTTGATTGCAAAATTGGAGGGGAAACTGTTTTTGTGTCCAACGGAGGTGAAGGTATTTTTACTTTTTCTGTACTGGCTGGGGAGCAGGAGGAGCTGGAATCCAGCCCCCAGCTGGAGGGTAATGAACAAGAAATCATCTCTGACTCTAATAGTGAGTGTGGACAAATTGTGGTGCCTGACTTAGAGGTCAGGAAAGATGATTTTTGTATGGAACAACTAAAAGACGCCACACTCAATAGAGCCAGAGAAAAGATTAAAAGGGTCTGCTCTGAGGGACTATAGTGCATAGTCCCTAGTCCATCTCAGGAGGGAGCAAGAAAAGGTGGCTACATTCCTTCATACAGTGGGACTATGGAGAATGAGCATAAAAAAGGCATTTCGCTATTTGGAGGAGGCTGTTTTATAAGGTACTTTTTGAGTCAGGAATTTATACTTGAATATAATTGTATTTTAACTCAAAATGTATTGTCACTTTAATTTATCCTGTACATACCCATATAGGCATATATAATCAGAATAATAGGCATGCAGCACAGGTATTGCTGCAAATACTGTTTCATTTTTCATCAATTAAAATTCTGTACACAGGAACATCAGAACATATTTTGTTGTTGTCCCTGTGTACAAAATTTTGATTGATGAAAAATTCAAGTGGTTCTAAAGGCAGAAGGATTTTTACTTTTATGCATTCTATGCATGAAGTTAAAAACATTATACAGACAGCTTCCCTCCCAGGCCCCCTCCCCCCCCATATACTTACCTGAGACCAATCTCAATCCAGGGATGTGCAGTAGAGGCAAGAGTTTCTCAACTCTTTCTCTCTCCTCATTGGCTGAGACATAGGAAATGGGGGGGACGGGGCCGACTGGCTCGAGAGTGAGCACACATGAGTGTCCCCATACCAAGCTGTTTGCTATGGGGCACTCAATGTGGCGGGGGGCCCAGAGTGTCAGTGGGGGACCCAAAAAAAAAGAGGATTGGAGCTGCTTTGTGCAAAACCATTGCACACAGCACGTAAATATAACATGTTTATTATATTTATAAAAAAATGTGCCTTTACAATCACTTTAAACAATATTCACAGAAATACTTGTGTGTCATTCTTATTATTCTGAATATACAGTGTGTGTATATATATATATATATATATATATATATATATATATATATCCTGTATAATAATAATAATAATATATACATATATATGTATATATATATATATATATATATATATATATATATATAT
>BLSH010449403.1:261131-275089 GCA_018402905.1 Glandirana rugosa | reverse complement strand
AGTGGTTAAAGCGATACTAAAGGTTTTTTTAGTCATACTTACCTCCTCTGTGCAGCGGTTTTGCACAGAGTGGCCCCAATCCTCCTCTTCTGGGGTCTCCCAGAGGCGTTCCAGGCCTCTCCTCTTCTCGAGTGCCCCGTCAGGAAAACTGGATTTTTTTGACTTACTGTAAAATCCCTTTAGAGTTCGTAGACAGGCACAGCGACTCTTAGGACTAAGTGGGTTATACTGCCCTCTTGTGGAGTTTACTAGGCAGAACAGGCAGTTCTAACAGCAAAAAAGAACAGTAACAGATACAGCCCTTCCCAGGGGGCAGTCCCCACTGGCAGATAACCCCACACCCAGCTGCTGCTAGCTCAGTTTTTTCTGCCTAGTGCAAGGAGTTAGACCTAGGCTCCCTGTTGGGATCTGTGGTACCGCTCTGGTCCACTTTATCTGTCCTGGGACAGCCTCACACATGAAGACTACAATCAAGCAGCCGTGCTGGGTGACAGGCTGGTTCTTGGATCCAGGTAGTCTCCCCAGCCGGCCATCACGCTTAGACCGGATGCTTCGCGCTGGGTCGACCGCGACAAGCCCTGACCAGATGGGGTGGCACTGTGGGTTAAATGCCCCGCCATCGCACGCTGTGCGCCCAGGGCCGACAGCTCCCTCCAGCCTAGCCGGGAGAGTGTAAGATGTCTCAGGTGGGATCCCCCGCACCGCCCGACTAGATGGGGTAAGTACGTCCCCCCTCCCCTTCAGGGGCCCGGGGGGAGCTGGCGGGTCCCCCCTCTGGGGTGAGCGCAGTGGGTGGTCTTCCCCACCCCTCTTCCTTGCTCGTGCCCCTTCCCCACCCCTCCGGTACTCCACTGTTGCACCCCCCTCCCCCTCACCGAGGCTCCCAGGGCGTAATGGGTGTATGGGCCCTAGCTGGTCCCACTCCGCCTCACCCTGCCCCCCTACTCTTGCCCTGGCCGGCATTTTCTTGTAGCCGGCCGCATTTACATGCAGGGGATCGTTCAGCGGTCATTTTGGTGTAGCCGTGGCGCTGTTACACGAGGTTTCAGCCTCTAGTGTGCATCGGCGGCCATTTTCCTGTGGTTTCTACACGTGGAAGGCCTGTGTGTGCTGAGGGGTGGTCCTGGCCATTTCTGCCACCGATTTACCCCCCCAGCACGGCGCGGATCTCCCTGGCGGCGGCTCTGGGCACAGCAGCAGTGTGGGCAGCAGGAGCGGTGAAGGCAGCGACAGAGGCAGACAGCAGCAGCAAGTGGCTCCTCTCTGGTTGGGTGGTGAGTCCTCCTGGGGTGCCCCCTGTGACAAGCCTTGCGCAGCTGTGGGGTGGGGGGTGCAGTGGTCTCCTGGCAATAGGCCTCATTTTTCTGAGGTGGCCAGGGTGGGTGACAGTATGGCAGCCGACACAGGTGCTTCCCCACCGGACCTCTCGGTGCCTGCAGCCAGCACCTCAGGGGCCCCTTCCTTTGTAGACGCCATGTCCAAGGTTCTGGAGAAATTTGCCTCCCGGGTAGAGTCGCTATTGTACCACAGGGACACCAAAAGTGTCCCTTGCCCCCCTTCTTCTGGGGAGGACTCGGACCCCGAGGGGGGGCTCCTCCGTTGCGGGGACCCCCCTTAAGCTGTCGGACGGCGAGATCCCAGACGCCCCTGATAGCGGGGATGAGTCTGAGGCGTCCACTGCTGCGCACAAGAAGGCTTTTGTAGACGCTCTGATAACCTCGTGAGACCCTGCAACTGGGAAAGCAGCTGGACCCTCTCAGAGGGTGCTCGTCCCCTTCAGGTCACATAGACCGGGCCCTGCGGCTAAGCTCTTCCCGTATGTGGATTTTCTGGATAAGTTTGTTTATAGGGACTGGGCTCGGCCCCAGAACTCCCTCCCCGTTCCAAAGTGTTTTGCTGTGCGTTATCCCTTTGAGGATAGATTATTGAAGAAGTGGGCATCACCCCCCGTGGTTGATCCCCCTGTGGTCCACCTGAGCTAGGTGACCACCATCCCGGTGGATGGCACGCTGTCCTTTAAGGACCCGGCTGACAGGAAGGCTGAAGCTTGCGTCAGATCCCTATTTGTTCTAACGGGGTCTGCCATGCGGCCCATTATGGCTTCTGTGCTGGTGTCGCAAATGCTCACTGAGTGGGCGAAGCTGCTACACAGCGAGTTGTGCAAGATGCAGGCGTCTCCTGAGTGTGTGGATCTTTGCAGATCGCATGATCCAAGGGGCTCAGTATCTGTGCGATGCAGCCCTGGACGTGGCCCCCCTGATATCCAAGGCATCTGCGGTCTCGGTGGTGGTCAGGCGGTGGCTTTGGCTGAAGTGTTAGTCCGCGGACCAGGTTTATAAGAAGTCCCTGGCAGACTTGCCTTTCCAGGGGGGCGGCTCTTCGGTGACCCCTTGGGTGAGATGATCAAAAATCTCATGGGAGGGAAGAGCACCTTTCTCCCGGAGTCTAGGAGGAGTTCGGACCCCCCGTCGCCGACAGGGCCCCTCCTTTATTGCCCTTAGGCGACCTTTTCATCCCTTCCGTTCCTCGGGCAAGGGTTCACAGCCCACCAGGGCCCCCGCGGGTGGACAGAAGCGTTCCTGGCCGCATAAGCGCGCCAAGCCAGAGGACAAGGTCTACTCCGCATGAGGGGTTGCCCCCGCCCGGTGTTCGGGTGGGGGGATGTCTCCTGGGGTTCGCAGACAGGTGGTCCTCCCGCATCTCGGACCGCTGGGTGCTCAAGGTGGTCTCCTCGGGGTACAGCATAGAATTCCGTTCCCGCCCCCCAGACAGGTTCTTTGCCTCCAACCTGCAGCTGCCTGCGGGCCCTGTTCGGGGCTGTGCAGGACCTGCTGGGTCAAGGCGTGATTGTTCCCATTCCACGGGCGGAACGTTCCCAAGGGTTTTATTCCAACCTTTTTGTGGTTCCAAAGAAGAGCGGGGTTCGTCCCATCCTGGACTTGAAGGACCTCAACAAGTTTGTGCAGGTCCGCCGCTTTCGGATGGAGTCGGTCCGCTTGATAGTGGCGGCCCTGCACCAGGGCGATTTCCTAGCCTCCCTCGACATCAAAAATGCGTACCTGCATGTTCCCATCTGCGCCCAGCACCAGCGCTTCCTGCACTTTGCGGTTGGGGAGGATCACTACCAGTTCGTGACCCTCCCGTTTGGCCTGGCATCAGCGCCTTGGGTTTTCACCAAACGGCTGGCCCCGGTTCTGGCTCTGCTGAGGCAGAGGGGCATTGTGGTTGTGGCGTAGCTCTGGACGACCTACTCCTGAGAGCGGAGCCTGCTCCAGCGCTCAGGGACAATGTGACGATCACCCTGCATACTCTGCAGGTGTTCGGATGGGTGATCAACCTCCCGAAGTCGGTTCTGATTCCGTCTCACCGCCTGGAATATCTGGGGCTGATCCTGGATGCAGCCCAGGCAAAGGTTTTCCTTCCGCCAACCAAGCGGCAGACGCTTCAGTCAGCAGTTCGGTCCCTGCTGTCCCAGAAATTGGCCTCACTCCGGTTTTGCATGCGGGTCCTGGGCCTCATGGTGGCCTCCTTTGAGGCGGTCCCTTACGCTCTGTACCACACCCAGGTTCTGCAACAGGAGATTCTCCTGAGATGGGACAGGTCCCCATCTTCCCTGGATCAGGTGATCAGGATGGATCCCCAAGTAAGGGCCTCGCTGCTCTGGTGGCTGCGGTCCCTGACTCTTCAGTCGGGGAAGTCCTTCCTCCCCCTTCACTGGACAGTGATCATGACGGACACCAGCCTGACAGGCTGGGGTGGAGTCCTGGGGCTGCTCTCAGCCCAGGGACGGTGGTCTCTGGAGGAGTCTCGTCTCCCGATCAATGTCCTGGAATTGCAGGCGATTTGTTGCTGCCTTTCCCATTGGACGTCGAGACTACACGAGTGCCCTGTCCGGATTCAGTCGGACAATGCCACGGCCATGGCATAAGTGAACCACCAGGGCGGGACGAGAAGCTCGGCTACGGCCTCGGAGGTAGCTCCCATCCTGCGGTGGGCAGAAAGCCACGTTCTGGCAATCTCTGCCGTCCACATACCGGGCGTAGAAAATTGGCAGGCGGGACTATCTCAGTCGTCAGCGCCTGGACCAGGGAGAGTGGTCCCTGCACCCGTATCTGTTTCATCAGATTTATCTGAGATAGGGTGTCCCAGACTTACTAGCTTCCTGGTTCAATCTGAAGGTGCGGACCGTCGTGAGCAGGACAAGGGACCCCCTAGCGGACGCTGTGGATGCTCTTGTAGCTCCGTGGGCTCGGTATCGACTCATCTATGCCTTTCCTCCTCTGAAACTGCTTCCTTGCCTTCTGCGCAGAGTAGAAGCAGAGGGTTTACCGACCATTCTGGTAGCCCAAGATTAGCTACGGCGTCCTTGGTACGCAGACGTAGTACGGATGGTGGTGGACGTTCCCTGGCAGCTCCCGCTTCGCGAGGATCTTCTGTCCCAGGGACCTGCATCCTGCTTTACCCTCTCTGGCTTTAACGGCCTGGCTATTGAATCCCAGGTGTTGAGGGATCGAGGGGTCTCTGACTCGGTGATTCCTACCATGTTGAAGGCCCATAAAGCCACTTCACGTAAGATTTACCACAGCACCTGGAAGGCTTACATCGCCTGGTGCAAAGCCGGGGGGTGGAATCCTCGTTCTTTCTCGTGTCTCGAGTTCTGGCCTTCCTACAGAAGAGCCTCGACCAGAAACTGGTGTTGAGCACTATCAAGGGTCAGGTTTCTGCTCTGGCGACCTTTTTTCAGCGTCCTTTGGCGACGCATTCATTGATTCGTACTTTCATGCAGGGGGTTTGGCATGTTGCCCCCCCAGGTACGGTCGCCTTTGGTGCCATGGGACCTTAATTTGGTCCTCTTGGTGCTTCAGAAGCCACCCTTTGAGAATATCAGGGAAATTTCTCTGCAGTTGCTTTCGCAGAAAGTGGCTTTCCTGGTGGCTATCACATCCGCCGGCAGGTGTCTGAGTTGGCGGCTCTGTCTTGTAGGTCTCCTTATCTTGTCCTACATAACGATAAGGTGGTCTTGCACCCGTCACCTTCTTTTTTGCCGAGGTGGTGTCATCTTTCCACATCAATGAGGACATTGTCCTTCCTTCGCTTTGCCCACGCCCGTCTCACCCTAACGAGGTTGCTTTGCACTCCCTGGATGTCGTTCGGGCACTGCGGGTGTATCTGGTGTCCACGACCTCCTTTCGGAGGTCAGACGCTCTTTTTGTCCTGGTGGATGGCCCACGCAAAGGTTTGGCAGCCTCCTCGGCCACTATCTCACGTTGGATTAGACAGACAGTGACCTGAGCCTATGCTGTTCGGGGTCTGGAGCCTTCCTTTCCGGTCACGGCTCACTCTACCAGGGCGATTAGCACTTCCTGGGCTTTTAGACATCAGGCGTCTGTGTCTCAAGTGTGCAAGGCGGCTACTTGGACCTCTGTGTACACCTTCTCAAAGTTTTACAAAGTTGATGTTTTAGCATCCTCGGATGCTGCGTTTGGCCGCAAAGTTTTGCAGGCGGCCGTGTGAGACACGTGTGGTTCCTCACCGAGGGTTCAATTGAATGTAGTTCTGTTGTTGTGCTGTTACCCACCCGTGATTTTTGGATGTCCCACTTAGTCCTAAGAGTCGATGTGCCTGTCGACGAACGAAAGAGAAAACGGGATTTTTTTAACTTACCATAAAATCCCTTTCTCTGAGTTTGTCGACAGTCACAGCACCCACCCCTCTGGATGTTGCACTGCTTGTTACGAACTGAGCTAGCAGCAGCTGGGTGTGGGGTTATCTGCCAGTGGGGACTGCCCCCTGGGAGGGGCTGTGTCTGTTACTGTTCTTTTTTGCTGTTAGAACTGCCTGTTCTGCCTAGTAAACTCCTGAAGAGGGCAGTATAACCCACTTAGTCCTAAGTGTCGCTGTGCCTGTCGACGAACTCCGAGAAAGGGATTTTATGGTAATTCAAAAAAAATCCCGTTTTCCTGACGGGGCACTCGAGAAGAGGGGCCTGGAACGCCGCTGGGAGACCCAAGAAGAGGAGGATTGGGGCCACTTTGTGCAAAACTGCTGCACAGAGCAGGTAAGTATGACATATTTGTTATTTAAAAAAAAAAACCTTTAGTATCACTTTAACCACTTCAGCCCCGGAAGGATTTGCCCCCTTAATGACCAGAGCACTTTTTACAATTTGGCACTGCACTGCTTTAACTGGTAATTTGCGCGGTCATGTAATGCTGTACCCAAATGAAATTCGGGTCCTTTTTTCCCACAAATAGAGCTTTCCTTTGGTCGTATTTGATCACCTCTGGGATTTTTATTTTTTGCGATTATAAATGAAAAAAGACAGAAAATTTTGAAAAAATAATGATTTTCTACTTTTTGTTATTAACCGCTTGCCGACGGCTGATCGGCATTTGACGGCGACAGTGTGGCTCGATTGCGCGGATCGCCGTCATATGACGGCGACCGCAAGATTGAGCGCGCGCCCGCGCGCTCACTGTGTCCGGGGAGGGCCAGGGAGCGGGTGCGGCAGATTCGATCTCCGCCGGCCACCAGCGATGCCCCCCCCGGAGTGAAAGAACGGAGGTCCGTGTAAGTAAACACGGACCTCCGTTCTGTGAGAGGGGGAAGGGCTGTGATCACAGCCTTCCTCTACATGGAGGCTGTGATCACTTCCCTTCCCCAGCTAGGGCAGTCCCCACACAGTAAGAACAGTAAGTATTTTAGCAAAAAGTAAGAAATTTGGATTTTTTTGCAAAATTGTCGCTTTTCTTTTGTTTATAGCGGCGATCATAAATGACGCAGCAGTGATCAAATACCACCAAAAGAAAGCTCTATTTGTGGGAAAAAAAGGACGCAAATTTAGTTTGGGTGCAACGTCGCACGACCGCGCAATTGTCAGTTAAAGCTACGCAGTGCCGAATCGCAAAAAGTGCTCTGGTCCTAAAGTGGGAAATCCTTCCGGGCTGAAGTGATTAAAAATGACGCACACCCGCACAGCGCTGACAAACTATATGCAGTTTTAAAAGCCTTTACAGGTTGCCTGTTAGGAAAAGACTGGCCATATTTTTGTGCCTGAAGTAACCTGGCCATTTTCTGCACTTTTTGCCATTTTGGGCGTGTTCGCGCGTGCTCCCCGGAAACTGCGCCAAACAATGCTATTTGAGCTTCCTAACCTGTCAGCAGGTGCGGTCCATTCTACAGCGTCTGAGTACCTGTGACCTTCAACTCTGTTCCCTGAGACCTGTTCCTGTGTTGTTCCTGCTTCTGTGATCCGACCCGGCTTGACCTGACCTGCTAACTATCTGCCTGCACCGACCCCGGCTATCCACAACCATCCGTGATCTCTCTGTACTTTGCCGCCAGTCTGTTAACAAACCCTGCTTGGACTTTGACCACTCTTTGCCTGACCCTTTTGTGCCTCATTTGCCCGCCAGTTGCCGACCCAGCCTGCACGACCATCCATCTCCTGCACATCTACCTGAAGCTTCATATCACCCCCAGTGACCATCCAGCCCTTGTGCCATCCTTCACTCCAGGACTTCCTGTCTATACTACCAGGGGTCCCCGAATTGGGTGTGTAAGAGCGGTTGTTCCCTGCATAAGACAGACTCCACCACCAGGACCGTGACAGTAACAGACAGCCATGTCCGAGTCTGCACAGGGAACACCCTCTCCCATGGACGAACTGTGCGTCCACTTGGCCGGGCTCACACAAGCCATAAAGAACTTTCAGGATGGCTATACCCAGCTGCAGGAACAAGTGCGAGAAATGTGTGAACTCGCCGCACCATCTGCATCTGGAAGCGGAGCTGCAGCTGCCATCGGAGCCTAAGGTCCCCCTACCTGACAAGTTTGCAGGGGGATCAGAGCAAGTTCCGGGCCTTTCGCAGCTCCTGCGAGTTGTATTTTGGCCCACAGCCATGCACTTTCTCCTTAGAAGCCACCAAGGTGGGCCTGCGGAGGACTACGTGGCAGAGTTCAGGCGTTGGAGTGCTGACACTGCTTGGAATGACGCAGCACTCTGCTACCAGTTTCGCCTTGGACTATCAGAGCCACTAAAGGATGAGCTTGCCCGTGTCGGGGTGCATAGCACCCTGGGAGCCTTGATTAACCTGGCTATTCAAATAGACCGGAGGCTCAGGGAATGCCGAGCCGAACGTGCTGCAGGCACTCCTGCGGGACCCCGCCTAACCTGGATGATGCCCCGGGTTCCCAGCCATGTGGCTCCCACACCAGCGCCATCCGTGCCATTGGAAATGCCCGAGCCTATGCAGATCGGCCTCCTGCGCCCATCCCTCACCCCAAAGGAGAGACAGCGATGCCGGGTGCTCAGCCTATGCCTGTATTGCGGTGAACCCGGACACATGGTGAGGACCTGCCCTGCCAAAGCCGGTAAGTGGCACCACCAGGCCAACCAGGAGACCACATCTGCCAATCACAATATGTCTCCCCTGACTCTCCTTATCTCTTTACAGTTTCCCGGAGGGAGCGTCCTAGTTCCGGCGATTCTTGATTCGGGCCGTGTAGCTGCTTTGTGGACCAGGCTTTTGCTACACTACACCAGGTGCCCCTGCGTCCCAAAGCTCATAAGATGACCATCCGCTTGGCCAATGGGACGGCCATCAAATCGAGCCAGGTGTCAATGGAAACCCAGCCAATTCCCATATCCACCACTGAAGGGCACCAGGAGCTACTTATTCTTGACGTCATAGCGTCACCCCTGTTCCCCATTATCCTGGGGCTGCCTTTGTTCCGGGCACACAGCCCCAACATAAACTGGTCCTCTGGACTTATCCAATTCCCATCTCCCTACTGTGGCCAACACTGCCTGCTTCCCTCCCGGAATGTGGGCCCTTCTCTTCTCAGCTTGGACTCTGAACCAGACCCAGAAACACGCAAAGCGGTGCCTCCAGTGTACCACGAGTACCTGGATGTTTTCAGCAAAAAAGGGGGCAGACCAACTTCCACCGCACAGACCCTAAGACTGCCCCATAGAGTTAATGCCAGGCACAGAGGTCCCTTTCGGCCGCATCTATCCGTTATCGGAACCTGAGTTGGCGGCCCTCAAGGCCTATCTGGATGAAAATTTGGCCAAAGGGTTCATCAGAGCATCTACTTCTCCCGCTGGGTCTGGTATCTTCTTTGTCGAAAGGGAAGATTACTCCCTCTGTCCCTGCATAGACTATCGTGAGCTGAATCAGATTACGGTCAAAAACTGCTATCCTTTCCCGCTTGTTCCGGAGCTTTTTCAAAGGCTTGGGTCGGCCACTGTGTTTACTAAACTTAATCTTAGAGGGGCATATAACTTAATCCGCATCATAGAGGGGGATGAATGGAAGACCGCCTTCCGGACTCGTTTCGGCCACTAAAAGTACCTTGTTATGCCCTTCGGGCTCTGCAACGCCCCTGCTACTTTTCAACATCTAGTCAATGATGTTCCGCGATTATCTGGACATTTTTGTCATAATATACCTGGACGATATTTTAATTTTTTCTCCTTCCCTGGAAGAGCATCGGAAACGTGTGTTGTGTCCTTAGCCGCTTGCGGCAGCATAGACTGTATGCGAAGGCTGAAAAATGTGCCTTTGAGCGCTCTAGCATCCAGTTCCTCGGATTGATCTTGTCGGTCTCAGGGGTCACCATGGATCCACAGAAAGTTACCGCTATCCTGGATTGACCGGCACCTGTGGATAAAAAAGGGGTCCAATGGTTTGTCAGATTTCCTAATTTTAATAGAAGATTCATCAAGGGATTTTCGGCAATCATCGCCCCCATTACTCTCCTCATGAAACAGGGTCAGCGGTTCCATTGGTTGCCCGAGGCACAGGACGCCTTCCAGGCTTTGAAAATACTTTTTACCACAGCACCCATCTTAAAACATACGGATGCCACTCTGCCCTATGTTCTGGAGGTAGATGCTTCGGAGACGGCGGTGGGAGCTGTCCTGTCCCAGAGACTGGGAGCAAAGGCACTCCTTCATCCGGTGGCCTTCTTCTCCTGCAAGCTCACTGCTCCGGAGAGGAATTATGATGTTGGAGACAGGGAGCTGTTGGCCATCAAGGCCGCGCTGGAGGAATGGCGCTATCTGTTGGAGGGAGCCCAGCACCCCATTCTGATATATACGGACCATAAAAATCTCGAATACCTCCACATGGCCAAAAGACTTAGACCTCGCCAGGTGAAAACCATTTATCATTTTCCTTCCACTTCACAATTATGTGTCACTTTGTGTTGGTCTATCACATAAAATCCCAATAAAATACATTTACGTTTTTGATTGTAACATGACAAAATGTGGAAAATTTCAAGGGGTATGAATACTTTTTCAAGGCACTGTATGTTGTAATGATTTACAACATCTCTGATTTATGGATCATGGGAGCAACCGATGTTTATGTGAAGATAAATAAATCGGTGCTGCAGCTGAATGGCATACCTGAAAAGCAAATAATGATTAACAATAAAACACAGTAAACAGTAACATAAAAAAATGTACAAACCTGCAAAGAAAACATTATAAAACACAGTAAACCGTAACGTATATATAAAAAAAAGACATACCTGCAAAGAAAACATGATAAAACACAGTAACAATAAAACATTACAGGTAAGCAAAAAAAAAAAACAGTAACAGAGAGAGAACAATAGAGAGAAAACAATAGAGATAGAAGAACAAGAAAATGACAACTGTTTTTGGCTTTTTTATTTTATTTTTTGTATTTATTTTTGTACACTTTTATTTGTAACTTCCACTGTAAAGGTTTCTTTGGAAATCCTGTGAAAGTGTGCCCTATGCCTGTGTCATGCTGTACCCTACGCTAACACTCCACTAGTGTGTGGTAGCGACGGAAATAGATGCAGAGACCAGGCTGGTTAAGACAGGAGGGACAGTAATAAAGAATGCGTCGTCTGCAGACACAACATCTTTTTTGGGATGTTCTTTGGCCTGAGGTACCACAGAGGCCTTTTGGGAAGTGCCTCTAATGCAGCCCGCTCATTGCATTTGCATTGGGAAGTTGGGTAACAGCACCGTCTGGAAACAGAATGGCTGTGACGATCTCTTCCTGGAGTTTAAGGAAGGATCCAGTCCATCCTGACACTTTGTATAGCACTTAAGGGTTGAGCAGAGCCAATTGAAATAAGTACACAGACACTTTTTTTGTACCAGCGTCTGGCCTTACGGGCAATTAAGTACTGCACCAATAACTGGTCGTTGAGGTCCACTCCTCCCATATTAAGGTTGTATTTGTGGACACAGAGGGGCTTCTCGACAACACCAGTCGCCGTTGGAATTTGGGCTGCTGTGTCTGTGTGAAGGGAGGTCAGAACGAAAACTTTACGGCTGTCCCTCCTCTTCACTGCGAGCAAATTATAACTTCTCAAACAGGCTCTCTCCCCCTCGTCTAAGTCGGGATTCTATAAGCTGTCGGGGGTAGCCCCGGCAATTAGATCGCACGGTGCTATGTGCCAATTCCTTGATTAAAAAGTGTCACGCTTGTTTAATTGTCCACGTACAAGTGGTATCCCTTTCCGAATAAGGACACCAAGTCCCAAACAATCTTTTCAGTGCGCTCCATATGTTGTCTGGGCAGTCGGGGGGCTCCACATGACTAGATTTTCCCTTGTGAACCATAAAACTATATGTATAGCCTGTGGCCCTGTCTCAGAGCTTATACATCTTGACCCCGTATCTGGCACACTTGCTGGGGAGAAACTGTTTTGAAAGCAAGACGGCCCGAAAATTTAATCAGGGATTCGTTTAAGCAGACAAATTGATCAGGAATACAGGTGGTCCCGGGTTACAAACAAGATAGGGACTGTAGGTTTGTTCTTAAGTTGAATTTGTTTGTAAGTCGGAATAGGTACATTTTTTAAGTGTAGCTTCAGCCAAAAAAACTATTTTTAAGCTTTTTGGATAGCATAGGGAAGGGTTAACACCCCTGTAATGTTTGTTTTGCTGTCTATGTTTATGTTCAGAAGATTTCACCTCACTTCCTGTCCCAATGATAATTGGATTTTGAAAATTTTCGGCTGTTGTGGAAACAAATCTTGGTGATAAAGCTTCAATGGAGACACCTTTTTCCCATAATAACTCTTACAGGTGTGAATTTCCGTTCCTAGAGGTAGACTTTCTCTTACTTCCTGTTGTCTCCCTCCGTTTGTAAGTAGGAGTCGTTTGTAAGTCGGATGTTTGTAACTGGGGGACCGCCTGTAAACAAGACTGCAAATTGTTTGTTGAAGTTTTTTACGAGGGGCCGAATTTTGTGGAGCCAATCGTATTCAGGGTCACCCCGAGGACGATTGTCGGAAAAGAACTCGGGGAAGAACTGGCAGATTTTCCAACATCCAATATGGCCACGCTGATCCGCGCAGGTGCCGTAGCAAATGGCCTTCAGTGACGAACGTTCGTTCACGACGGTGAACGTGCCTTCTAATAGCGTGGCATACGTATGAACGTTCGTCCGCAAAACGTGCCAATTACCAGGGAAGACTGGCCTATATAAGTACACCAGTGACCTTGACAAATTATTAGGTAGCCAGGTAGGTGCTATACGAGCTTACAGACTGTGTGTTTCATAGGCACTTGTGGTATATGTATACACAATAATCTCTGGATATGGTCTTCTGAAGGTGCATACCTATGGGGTTATATATGGGACATGCAGAGTGTTCTCAGTAACATACTGACATTGATTTTCCTCCCCCGCTGTTTTTCCCCCCCCGGCGGTCTGGGAGTACACTATTGATTACTGATTTTTGACAACTTCATTGTGATTACTGTTCTTTCACATGGAAGAGGAGTAGCAGTAATTTTTGAAAATCGAAAAGGAGGGGCCATGAGCTTGGCAGCATCAATGATTGTTAGTCCACACCCCAATGACCAGTGGGCGGGCCCTCATTGACCTCACCCCCACCTGTGATGCAGGAAGTGTGCTATAAATTGGAAGCTCTAAACACAGCTAGTTAGGCTCTGAAGAAGAGGCTACGGCCTTGAAACGCGTTAGCCATTCCATCCAGGCCACCAGTCGGAGACAGTTGACGGTGGAACCTTTGTCTTACTGTTTTTGCGTTTTGTACCAAGCTGTTTGTGAGTATGTTTTTATGCTTTTAATTAAACTACATCATCAAGGATAATGCGCTAGGCCAGTGCGCCCCTCTGTGCCTCTTTGTTTTTTCAGTTTGGGACGAACCCAGTCCATCAGGTGGCAGCAGGCCAGCAAGTTATCCTAGCTTGATTACATTGATCATCCCCCTCCCTCACCACTACAGAGAAGATCTTCCCCTGAAGCGCGGAGAAATAGTACTTATTTTGCATCTTTTGTTTGGGGTATCCAGCTGCTTAGGAGAAGCTCTCTGTCACCAGGGTGAGCAGAAGCGTTGCCACTTAGACCAGGCCTCGACAAACCCCGGGCGCCAGGTCGCCATGGCGACCAGAAATCGCGTCCTGGCGAGTGACAGCCGTTCCTTCTATCTGTGTTAAAACAGCGTGTCAGATTCAGCGAGAGCAGAGAGCCGTTCTCGGCTTAATCTAACAGCTGTTAAATTTGGCCGGCTGCCTGGAATTGTTTGTTACTTTTCTTCATTCTAAGTAGAAACAACAGGCTGCCTGGAATAGTTGTTGAGAGTTAGAAGAATAAACAAGCAACAATGTTATCTTCTTCTTTCAATGCAATGATCTCCAGGCTATCAGGAAAGTTTAACCATTTAAAGACTAAACCCTTTCTCACATTAGTGGCTTAAAATTAAATATTCAGTGTTTTCTGCTAGAAAATGACTTAGAACCCCCAAACATTATATATTATTTTTTTAGCAGAGACCCTAGAGAATAAAATGGCGGTTGCTGCAATATTTTATGTCACATGGTATTTGTTTTCATTGTTTGTTAAGGTCCGTCGGCCGGTTTAAATTGTCGACAATCTAATTCGGCTCTTGCCGAGAGACGAGAGCGACTTAGACTGTGCGACAAAATTGTGTCT
>BLSH010449403.1:232016-253999 GCA_018402905.1 Glandirana rugosa | reverse complement strand
AAAGTTTTAAACCACTGTTTTACACTGAAAGTGGACACTCCAAGCTATTTTCTGAGAGTATTTTGCAGATCTCACATTTTGTCACCAAATTTTGAAATTTGAAAAAAAGTAAAAAAAAAAAAAAATCTGTTTATTTCTTCATTTTCCAAAACAAATGAGAGCTGCGAAATACGCACCGTGCCTCTTAGCAAATACCTTGGGGTGTCTACTTTCCAAAATGGGGTAATTTGGGGGGGGGGGGGGTTTGTGCTACCTTGACATTTCAGGGCCTCCAAAAACATGATGGGTACTGAGGAGTTAAATCACCATTTTATGCCCCTAAAAAGCCTGAAGGCGGTGATTGGTTTTTGGTGTTCTGTACGCGGCTGGCTCCCAAAAAGTCTCACACATGTGGTATCCCCATACTCAGGCGAAGCAGCAGAATGTATTTTGGGGTGTAATTCCACATAATACCCATGGCATGTGTGAGCAATATATCATTTCAGTGACAACTCTGTAAAAAAAAAAAAAAAAAAAATTGTAATTTCCCCGAAACTTTTGGCAAAGTATAAAATATTTCATGGACTCAACATGCCTCTCAGCAGATAGCTTGGCGTGTCTACTTTCCAAAATGGGGTCATTTGGGTTTTTTTCTTTTTTTTTTGCGATCTGGGCATTTCATGGCCTCCGAAACCTGGATAGGTAGTGAGGAGTGAAGGCATAAATTTTCGCCCTTAGAAATGCTGAAGGGGGTGGTTGCTTTTCGGGGTCCTGTACGCAGATAAACTCACAAAAAGTCTCATACATTGGGTATCTCCATACTCAGGAGAAGCAGCAGAATGTATTTTGGGGTGTAATTCTACACATACCCATGGCATGTGTGAGCAATATATAATTTCAGTGACAACTTTGTGTAATTTTTTTTTTTTTTGTAATTTGACAAACAAAATATTCCATGGACTCAACATGCCTCTCAGAAAATAGCTTGGGGTGTCTACTTTCCAAAATGGTGTCATTTGGGGGGGGGCTTTCATCTGTCCTGGCACTTTATGCCCAACATCACCCACTCTTCTTTTCTGACACTTTTTGTTTACATGAAAAAACACTTTTTTTGCTAGAAAATTACTTTGAACCCCCAAACATTATATATATATATATATATATATATATATATATATAAAGCAGAGGCCCTACAGATTAAAATTGTGGGTGTTACAGTTTTTTTTCACAAAGTATGTGCGCAGCGATTTTTCAAACGCAATTTTTGGGGAAAAAACGTTTTTGAATTTTAATGCACAAAAACACTATTTTGCCCACATTTTTGGTGAAATATAAAAGTTGATCTCATAGATCTGATCAGATCACAGATTTTGATCAGTTTAGATACTATACTAGTAACGGACCTATCAAGTGTGTGTGTGTTCAAGTACCTGACTAATCTGACCCTGCCTGGTATTTATGCTGACCCTAACTGATTCTAAAACCTAACTGATGTCACCGCAGGGCGATCAGGGGGTTAAAACCTTCATTAGGCATATATGGCGGGTAACCTGACGAAATAAAAAAACGAAGTAGGTAGCGTTACCTGTGACACTAATACAGTGATCACTGGCGAAGGGGCGATCAAGAGGTTAAAACCTTTTATTAGGAGAGTTCATGGGGGGCACCTATACCTACCTGGGCCTACTACTACCTACCCTAAGGTGATTTAGCAACTTAAGTACAGTGATCGGTGAAAAATCTGATCACTGCACTGTGACACAGTGACAGGAGTGCAGAGGTTAACTGGGGGGGGGGGATCAGGGGGAGATCAAGGGGTTAATTATGTGCCTAACGTGTACTGGTGCTAGTGTAGTGTCATGCAACCCACTTTTAGATGTCCTCTCTCTCTGCGCTGGAACCTAAAAGGGCTCCAGGAGGGTAGATGTCATCACTTCCTGCCTGTGTTTACATTTCACAGGCAGAGGAAGGATTCCATTCGCCAGAACCGATCAGCAGGTCCAGACCAGAAATCATTGGTCTGGGTCTGTAGACTGATTCTGTAACAAATCAGATCATTGTGGGCACTGCGGGAGCGCGCCCCACGCTCCCTACCCGTGGGTGTAAGCGCCGTACAGCTACGGCCATTAGCGCAGCAGTGCCAACATGTTGCCGTGTAATGATGGCGGGCGGTCGGGAACTGGTTAAATATATGATTATTGATGGTATATCTTGAAATTGACAATGGGGAAATGGAGAACTCAATTTAAGAAGATGGGAGGTTTCTTGGATCCAACAATTAGGAACTTTGATCCCCAAGGAGTTAAGCTCTGATTTTGATTTGTATTTATTTCTGTAGAAGATGTACTTAGAATAATAATCTCTTTATTATTATTATTATTTATTTTTATTATTATACAGGATTTATATAGCGCCAACAGTTTACGCAGCACTTTACAACTTGAGGGTAGACAGTACAAATGCAATACACTTAAGTACAGTAGGAATCAGAGGGACCTGCTCGTTAGAGTTTACCATCTAAGGAAGGTCAAGATATACAAGAGGTAATAGCTGTGGGGGATGTTCTAATAGAGAAGATAAAATGTAGTAGTTTGGTGGGAGCCAGATAGGCTTCTCTGCAGAGATGAGTTTTCAGGGATCGTCTGAAGGTGGACAAAGTGGGAGAAAGCCGGACAGATTGGGGTAGAGCATTCCAGAGGATGGGAGAGGCTCTGGAGAAGTCCTGGAGGTGAGCATGGGAGGAGGTGACAAGGAAGCTAGAGAGCATGAGGTCTTGTGAGGAGCGAAGAGATCGATTTTGGTTGGTAATTTGAGAACAGGTTAGTGATATAGCTGGGGGCCAGGTTGTGAATTGCTTCATAAGTTATTGTTAGAATCTTGAAATGAATAGGTTGGTTGAGTGGCAGCCAATGGAGGGATTGACATAGGCCTGTAGCAGATGCCGAGCAGTTTTTAAGGTGGATGAGCCTGGCGGCAGCATTCATAATGGACTGAAGTGGGGATAGGCTATTTAGAGGTAAGCCAGTGAGGAGGGAGTTGCAGTAGTCAAGGCGAGAAATGACCAGGGAGTGGATTAGAAGCTTGGTGGTGTCATTGGTTGGGAAGGGGCGTATCTTGGAGATGTTGTGGAGGTTGAGGCGGCAAATTTTGGATAGCGATTGGATGTGGGGCCAAAAGGTTAATTTGGAGTCCAGGATTACACCTTGGACCCTGGCGTGGGGGGACGGGTTGATAGTTGAGCTGTTTATTTTGACAGAGAAATCTGGGTAAGTGGCGCGTGGGGGAGGTAATATCATAAGCTCGGTTTTGGATAGGTTGAGTTTGAGGAAGTGATGTGACATCCAGGCTGATATGTCTGTTAGTAAGTTGGTGATGTGTGAGGAGACATATGGAGAGATCTGGGGGGTTGAGAGATAGATTTGTGTGTCATCAGCGTAGAGATGATACTGAAAGCCATGGGAGGCAATCCACTTATCCAGGGAGGCGGTGTAGATTGAGAAAAGGAGAGGTCCAAGAACAGAACCTTGGGGGACACCGACAGAGAAAGGGAGAGGAGAGGAGGAAGTAGAGTTGTAAGTGACGCTGAAGGAGCGGTGGGATAGGTAGGATGAGAACCAGCAAAGAGTAGAGTCACGGAGACCAAAGGCGTGGAGTTTTTTGAGGAGGAGGGGGTGGTCACTGTGTAAAAGGCAGCAGGGAGGTCCAGCAGTAGTAGTACAGAATAGTGTCCGTTGGTTTTAGAAGTTACTAAGTCATTAGTGAATTTAAGGAGAGCAGTTTCTGTAGTGTGCTGAGGGCGAAATCCAGACTGAAGGGGATCAAGAAGTTTGTTCATGGTCAGATGGTCACTCAGTCGGTTGTAGACTGTTCTTTTGAGGAGTTTGGAGGAGAAGGGGAGTAAGGAGATGGGGCGTAGGTTGTTAATATTGGTGGGGTCCAGTGACGCCTTTTTGAGAATAGGGGTGACTAGGGCATGTTTTAGAGAGTTTGGGAAGATGCCAGAAGAGAGGGAAAGGTTGAAAATGTGAGTTGGAGAATGTAGAATCGAGTTAGAGGGTGAGCGTAGCATTTGCGAGGGAGTAGGATCCAGGGGGCAGGTGGTTAGATGGGTTCAATAAAAGTTTAGCAACCTCGCTAATATTGGCAGGGTTGAATGTGGAAAGTAGTGATTGTATCTGTGGATATGGGGTGTTGAGTGGGGGTGGTTTGTGTCCATTGGAGATTTCCTCACGAATGTTATCAATCTTAGTTTTAGGCTTCATGCACACAGGACATTATTTGACTGTTTTTCAGCAGCTGTTTTCAGCTGCAGATGTTTTTTTTTCTACAGTCAATAAACCCTCCATTATGTTATCCTATGTGTTCATGCACACATAGGCTGTTATCTACTGTTTTTAGCAGTGACTTTTTTGAGCTGTAAAAAAAAAACCAAGACCAGAGGGTTCTTTTGGACATTTTTCAGCGGTAAAAACGTTCAAACACTCAAAAATGCCCAAAAACGGCGATCCCCAACGTTTTCGGATGAATTTTTTTCACACAAATAGAGCTTTCTTTTGGTGGTATTTAAGAACCTCTGGGTTTTTTATTTTTTTGCGACATAAGTGAAAAAAGTGCGAAAATTTTGAAAAAAAAAACACTTTTTTTTTTTAGTTTCTGTGTTAAAATTTTTCAAATAAGTAATTTTTGTTCATACATTTGGGCCAAAACCTATACTGCTACCTATCTTTGGTAAAGATAACCCAAATAAGTGTATAATATTTGGTCTGTGTGAAAGTTATAGAGTCTACAAGCTATGGTGCCAATCATTGAAAATTGATCACACCTGATGCACTGATGGCCTATCTCATTTCTTGAGGCCCTGAAATGTCAGCAATGTACAAATACCCCCCAAATTACCCCATTTTGAAAAGTAGACATTCCAAGGTATTTAGTAAGAGGCATGGCGAGTTTTTTGAAGTTGTACTTTTTCCCACAATTCTTGGGAAAATTCAGAAATTATTTTTTTTTTTTTGCACAAAATTGTCATAACAAGAGATTTCTCACACACAGCATATGCATACTTCCAATTACACCCCAAAATACATTCTGCTACTCTCCCCGAGTATGACGATACCACATGCGTGAGACTTTTTCACAGCCTGGCCACATAGAAAGGTCAAGCATGCAGGGAGCACCGTCAGGCATTCTAGGAGCAGAAATTTCACATCTAATTTCCTAACCACCTATTACACTTTTGAAGGCCCTGGAGCACCAGGACAATGGAATTACCCACAAAATGACCCCATTTTGGAAAGCAAACACCCCAATGTATAATCTATGAGGCATTATGAGTCTTTTGAATGGTTCATTTTTTTCCACAAGTCTTCGAAAAACGTGGAAAGAAAATTAAAACGCTTTTATTTTTACACAAAGTGGCCAATTTATAAGATATTTCTAATACATAGCAAAAGTTACCCCCCAAAATATATTCTGCTACTCGTCCCGGGTATGGCGATACCACATGTGTGAGACTTTTTCACACCCTGGCCACATACAGAGGCCGAACATGCAGGGAGCACCGTCAGGCGTTCTAGGAGCATAAATTACACATAAAATTTCATTCATACCTCTCACACTTTTGAAGGCCCCAGAGCACCAAGACAGTGGAATTACCCACAAAATTACCCCATTTTGGAAAGCAAACACCCGAGGTATATTCTATGAGGCATGGGCTGCAGATAGGTACTCGGGTACTCTGATGGGCTGCAGATAGGTACTCCGGTATTCTGATGGCCTGCAGATAGGTACTTGGGTACTTTGATGGGCTAGAGACAGGTACTCGGATAATCTGATGGACTGGTAAAAGGTACTTGGGTACTCTGATGGGCTGCAGATAGGTAATCGGTTACTTAGATGGGTTGGTGACAGGTACTCGGGTAATCTGAAGGGCAGGTGACAGGTACTCTGGTACTCTGATGGACAGGTGACAGGTACTCGGGTACTCTGATGGGCAGGTGACAGGTACTCGGGTACTCTGATGGGCAGGGGACAGGTACTCGGGTACTCTGATGGGCAGGTGACAGGTACTCGGGTACTCTGATGGGCAGGTGACAGGTACTTGGGTACTCTGATGGGCTGGTGACAGGTACTTGGGTACTCTGATGGGCGTACTCGGGTACTCTGATGGTCTGGTGACAGGTACTCAGGTACTCTGATGGTCTGGTGACAGGTACTTGGGTACTCTGGTGGTCTGGTGACAGGTACTCGGGTACTTTGATGGGTTGGTGACAGGTACTCGGGTACTCTGATGGGATGGTGACAGGTGCTCGGGTACTTTGATGGACAGGTGACAGGTACTCAGGTACTTTTATGGACAGGTGACAGGTACTCGGATACTTTGATGGACAGGTGACAGGTACTCTGATGGGCTGACAGGTACTTTGATGGGGTGGTGACAGGTACTTTGATGGGGTGGGGACAGGTCCTCTTTATAGGGGGGTGTGTGACAGGGAGAACCGCGGTAACAGCTCATTACCGCGGTTTGTTTACATCACATGACCGGCCGTGATTGACACAGCCGGTCACGTGGTAAAGAGCCGAGGGACAAGCCTCAGCCCTGATTGCCGCGCGGGGGCGTGCACGTGGAGGTCGGTAGTGACCGGCTGTGATTGGACACAGACGTTCACGTGGTAAAGAGCCAATTTTATTGGCTCTTTACCCCGATCGGGGAGGGGGACATGACCCCCAGGCATACGATTGATCCGTCATCGCCGCTCTGCGGGCCCCCAGGGGCCCGCAGTAGCGTCGAGAAGCGGCCAACGTCATATGACGTCGGCCCGGATCGACAAGCGGTTCCTGCCTACGTCATTTTAAAATGACTCGGTAGGGAACTGGTTAAAAACACGAAAAAAACGGCAGTAATATAACGCTGGTAAGAGCTGAAAACATCCCTGGTAAGCTACTGACGTTTTTTTGGACGTTTTTTTAAAGTCCTGTGTGCATGAAGCCTTAAAGTGATTGGCAATCTCCTGGGTAGTGAGTGAATTAGAGGGTGGAGGACAGAGTAGAGTGTTAAAGGTTGAGAAGAGTTGACGGAAACTGGATGATAATGCGTTAATGAGTGTGATAAAGTAGGTCTGTTTGGCAGTTTGGAGGCAAGAATAGTATTTTAGGAGGGCAGATTTGTAATGTTTGAAGTCTTTTTGGAGCTTAGTCTTATGCCACAGATGCTGAAGATCGTGGCTATGTTTTCTAAGACTTCTGGTGTTGTCTGTTTGCCAATGTTGTAGCGGCAAGGGTCTGATACTGTGTGTAGGGAGGGGGGCGAGCTTGTGTAGGGGGGGACAAGTGCATTGTAGACGAGTGTGGCTAGGTTGGGGCAGGACAGGGGTGAGATTTTGTCATAGAGGTGGTCATTCGCAGAGTAGAGAAGAGAAGGGTTGAGGTGGTTAAGGTTTCTACAGGTAACTGTTACGCGAGAGAGGGAAACTTATAAGGTAGTGATTAGAGAGTGCGAGATGATTGTTGGAAAGGTTGTACGGAGTGCACAGATGAGAGAAGACAAGGTCTAGGGTGTTGCCGTTGGAGTGAGTAGGAGCCTGTATCCATTGCTTCAGGTCGAGAGATGAGGTTAGACTGAGAAGTTTAGAAGTAAGAGTAGTGATAGCATTAATGGGGATGTTTTAGTCCCCAAGATTGATTGTAGGGATTTCAGAAGAGAGAAAGTGGGGTAGCTAGGCAGAGAAGTCATCAAGGAAAGTTCATACTGGGCCGGTAAATGACAGCAACTCTAAGAGGAATAGGAGAAAATAGACGGATGCAATGTGCTTCAAAAGAGGAGAGTGTCAGAGAGGGAGGAGGGTGGAGTACCTGATAGGTGCTGCGTGGTACAAGAAGGATTCCCACTCCACCTTCCTTCCGTCCACTTGGTCTAGGAGAGTGCGTCCAGAGAAAGCCACCATGGGAGAGGGAAGCATGAGCAGTATTGTCAGATTCATGAAGCCAGGTTTCGGTAATGGCAAGGTGGTTGAAGGAATTAGTGATAAAGAGGTTGTGGAGGGCAGTGAGTTTGTTGCAGACAGAGCGGGCATTCCAGAGGGCACAGGAGAAAGGGGGGCTGGTATTAGGAAGAAGAGGAATAGAGACTAATTTCTGTGGGTTGCGGCTGCTGCCAGAGGGTGTTGGGAGATGGGAGCGTTGGGCAAAGACGGATGATGGAGGCTCAGGGTTTGGGGATCTATCACCAGAGGTTAGGAGAAGCAAGAGTTGGTGGGAGCAGTAATAGGGAGAGGACAGAAGGTGGGGTGATGTATAAAAGCTGGGTGGTGAAGAAGAGGGGTAAAGGTAAGAGAGTTTGAGGAGAGAGGACTAGAAGGAGTGGTAGAGAGTGCATGTTATAGGGTTGAAGGAGAGCTGAATAGAGGGACAGGGTCACCTGCAGCCTGTTGGGTGTTTGCTGTGCAGTTTGCTATGTATAAATCGCTTTGTGCAATCTCTTAAGTGCAGAGCATGAAGTGCATATCACTTGTAGAAAGCATCACTTCGAGAAAGAAGCCCCTGCAATGTGCTTCCCCAGCAATGTAGTCAAATTTATACTGGTGAAAGGGTGGGGGTGGAAATTTGTTAATTAATCATGAGTGAGTATAAGGATGCCTAGCAATCAAGCAGACCTTTCACTTAAGACAGACTAGAGATGGCCATAAAGATAACAGCACATAAAACATGGGTAAGACACTACAGAGAAACAAAACATTATAATATGCACACAGGGCAACAGATGGAGGAGGCCACATACCATAACAAAGGTACATAGAGATTAAAGTAGAGTCCAGTCAAGGGTAGATGAGTTGCTTCAGCTGACACATACCATAGCAAAGATACATAGAGATTAAAGCAGAGTCCAGTTAAGGGTGGATGAGTTGCTTCAGCTGACACATACCATAGCAAAGATACATAGAGATTAAAGCAGAGTCCAGTTAAGGGTGGATGAGTTGCTTCAGCTGACACATACCTGTGAAGGGACAGAGAATAAATGTTTACATGATGCAGAGCATGAAGTACATATCACTTGTAGAAAGCATCACTTAGAGAAAGAAGCCCCTGCAATGTGCTCCCCCAGCAAGTATTGCTTATGTTTTTTATTTTTCATAATGTAATTGGCTTTGGATTGGATCGAAACATTTAGTTATGCTGCAATTTTATGTTTTTATATTTAGGTTAAGGTTTCCTTTTTCTCGATAACAGGTGCCCTACCGATAGTATCCTCATGAGGTGTGGGGAATTCACAACACTTGATGATTTTTCGTTTCTACACTCTGTTCATTTATATGTTAAGTGTTTTTTTTTTTTTAATCAATTATTGTTTTCTCCTATCGTTCACTGACAGACACAGCTCTCCATTACGTGTGGGCTTTATGCTGGTCTCACTAGGAGTTAAATAGGCAGGGAAAAGAAACAGCTGGCCCCTCCCATGGGGGCCGTCCTGTCTTCCCACATAAAACCCCCTCATAGCATAGCTCTTCAGTTTCAATGCCTAGTTTGCAAGGAGTTGACCTGGCTTCCCTTCAGGGGAATTGCGGTCCTGTTTGTGACCGTTTTTTATTCAATTTTCTTTTACTTTTATTTGTCTTCTATCAAGCAATTGATCTGCTATCAAGAAGCCGGTCGGGGCATAGAGAGTCCATGGGCTCTGTACTTTCCCCAGCCTGGCCGACCGATGCGAGCCAGTCCCGCCGTATGTGGACCCGCCGCATCGTGCCCGTTCTGTGCGGGCGGCCTGGGGTGATCCCCCCTTACGCCCAGCCCCGGATGCGATTCGGGAAGAGCGACTTCTGGCCTGCAGCATACCGCTCAAGCAGAGGCGGAAGGTCTGTGACTGGGTGGCTACCCATGGTGTCGTCCGGAGTGGTGAGTGAGAGTTCCTTCCTTCCCCCCTTTTTAGGGACGGAAAGGGGGACCGACGACCCCAAAAAAAAAAAATTTTTGCTGGGTAGCCGCCGGTAGGGGCGCGTGGAGCCCCTGTTCACCTCCTGCACACACCCCCTTCCCCCCCGCACCGCACCCGATCATCTAGCGCCGTTCGGTCATTTTTTGCCGCCATTTTGCCGTAGCCGCAGACATATTGGGCCTATGGGGCTTTCCCTCTAGTGCTCAGAGCGGCCGTTCCCTGCATGTGTTTTTAGGCCTCTAGTGTTCAACGGCGGCCATATTGGAATCCCTGTTCATGCAAAAACGTGTCTACAGCCTTTTTAACTTTCACTTTGGAACGGTGTGTGCTCCTGACGGCGCGGCTCTCTGACGATCCTCAGGGTTATGGCAGCAAACAGCAAGTATAGCTGGGCTCTCCTGTGGGTGCTGGTGGCAGCGGGTGCAGTCCTCCTGGGTTCCCTGGTGCACTGTGGGGCGGTGGTGTGCGGCTGTGTGGGGGTGCCTTTAACTTTTTGTATGCATTTATGTGTTCCTATGGGAGCTGAACATGCTAGGAGCGCAATCTGCGCAAGGGGCTTTTCTGGACCAGCTGTGGCGGTCTTTAGTGAATTTTCCCAGTGCGGATATCACCGACAGGCCCCCCAAGAAGCGTCCCCCTCCTCCTTGCTTTTCAAGGGAGGATTTTGACCCTCGGACGGAGAAGAGGATCGGGACGGCAGCTGCGCATTAAAGAGCGTTTAGTTTCCGCCATTATAATTGGTATTGCACTACGATGCAATTGAGCCAGGATGGCGAATCACTGATTTCTGCGCATGTGGTGTGGTCCTCCAGGCCCCCTAGGCCGCTCAAGGCTTACCCATATGATCCTTTTCCTGATCGCCTTGTTTGTTGTAAATGGCAGCGTCCGCAGCATTCCTTTTAGCGCAGCACAGTGGTGTAGTGGGACTTGTGCCTGGCAGCATAATGTTGGTGGCTCAGATCCTAACCATGACCTGCCTGAGGTTTGCGTGTCCTGCCTGTGCATGCGTGGGTTTCCTCCCGGTGCTCCAGTTTCCTCCCACACTCCAAGGGACTTAGGTCCAAACGGTTTGCTGCTCGCTATCCCTTGAGGAAAGCTTTTTTAAAAAACAAAGACAGAGGCGGTTTTTAAGGTCGCTTTTCCTAGTGGCAGGCTCTGCTCTGCGGCCAGCCCTGACGTTCGCCATGGCGGCGCACTATCTGTCTGACCGTATGGCGGAGCTCCAGAATCTTCTGGACTGCGGCCGCCTGCTGGGTACGCCGCAGAGGGCTGACTTTTTGCTCCGGGGTCTCAAGTACCTTGGTGATGCGGCTGTTGATTTACTGCCTATGTGATCCAGGGTAGCGGTGTTGCTGTATCCTTAGACGGGTACTCTGGTTGCGTTTTTGGTCCGGTGACCATGCTTCCAAAAAAAAAAAAAAAAGGTCTCGCAGACCTTCCCTTTCAAGGTGGACGTCTATTCGGTCCACGGCTGGGTGAGATCATTAAGGATTTCACAGGAGGTAAGTGCCCTTCCTCCCAGAGCCCCAGAGGCGTGAGTTTCGCCATAGACAGGGGCCCCTACCTCAGGTCAGAAGAGGTTTTTTTGCGCCCCGGGTAAAGGGACCCGCCCCGGTAAGGTCGCTGCAGGGGCCGGGTACCGGCATTGGCAGCGCAAAAACAACAAGGCGGAGGACAAACCTCAGCCTGATGGGTTGCATCCACCCGGGCTTCGGGTGGGGGTCGTTTCTGAGTTCAACACTCTGCCACCAGTCAGGTTCTTCCCTTCGACTTAGGGCTCCCGCAGGCACGCCGGGAGGCCCTCTACAAGCACTCGAACCAAGGGGTGATCGTGCCAGTGCCTCCAGCGAGAGGTTTCAAGGTTTTTTACTCACATCTGTTTGTGGTCCCAAAAAAGGGGGGGGGGTCCGGCCAGTACTGGACCTGAAGGCCCAGAACCAGTATGTTAGGGCGCGGAAATTCCGGATGGAATCTATCCGCTCGGTTGTGGCCGCCCTCCATCAGGGGGAATTTCTGGCTTCTCTGGACATCAGGGATGTGTACCTGCATGTACCCATTTGTCCACGGCTTCAGCGCTTTCTTTCGCTTTGCAGTGGGAGACCTCCATTATCAATTTGTGGCACTCCCTTTCGGTCTAGTTTCAGCCCTCGAGTTTTTCACGAAACTGGTATTGGCGTTGCTGCGACAGAGAGGCATTGCGGTAGTAACCTACCTAGACGACCTGCTCCTGCGAGCGGAATCCGCCTCGGCTCGGGAAGAGAATGTGAGGATCACAATGACCTCACTGCAGGACTTTGGCTGGTTGCTCAACCTGCAGAAGTCGACGGTGTCTCCATCCCGTCGCCTGGAGTATCTGGGCCTGTTCCTGGACTCAGAGCAGGCAAAGGTTTTTTCCTTCCTCCAGCCAGGTTGCGGTCACTGCAGTCGGCAGTGCAAACTTTCCTGTCGCACCGACGGTCTTCATTACGAGCGGGGGCTGGGGCTCATGGTTTCGACTTTCGAGGCGATACCATACGCCCAGAGTCACACTCGTCTCCTTCAACAAGCAATTTTGGCTCGGTGGGACAGGTCCCCTTGGTCCTTGGACCTTCTGATCCGTCTGAGCTCCCAGACAGGGCGTCTCTGACCTGATGGCTTCGGGACTCAGCGTTGATTCAGGGGAATTCGTTCCTGCCCCTTCAGTGGGTGATCATCACCACGGATGACAGTCCTTTGGACTGGGGTGGGGTCCTGGGACAGCTGTCTGCCCAGGGCCGTTGGTCGGGGAGGCTCGCCTCCCCATCAATGTACTGGAGCTGAGAACAATCAGATTGTGCTTTTTTTCTCTGGACAGTGAGATTGCAGGGTCGTCCGATTCAAATTCAGTCAGACGATGCCACAGCAGTGGCGTATGTGAACCATCAGGGTGGCACAAGGAGTCCAGCAGCTACGGCAAAGGCAGCTCTGATACTGCGTTGGGTGGAACGTCATGTTCCGGCAATCTCCGCCGTTTACATTCCAGGTGTGGAGAACTGGCAGGCGGACTTTCTCAGTCGCCAGACGCTGGACCAGGGAGAGTGGTCTCTCCACCCAGAGGTGTTCAATCAGATTTGCCGCAGTTGGGGGACGCCGGACGTGGATCTCGTGGCGTCTCGGTTCAATCACAAGGTGAAGACCTTTGTGTCCAGAACGGAGGATCTGTTGGCAGTGGCCATGGACGCTCTGGTGGCCCCCTGGGGCCGTTAACGCCTTCTGTACGCCTTCCCTCCGATAAAACTGCTTCCGCGATTGATACGCAGGATAGTGGCGGAGGGGATACCAATAATCCTAGTGGCTCCAGATTGGCATCGGCGCATTTGGTACGCCGATGTGGTGCAAATGGTGGCAGACGCCCCTTGGCGGCTTCCGCTGCGAGACGACCTACTATCTCAGGGACCCATCCTGCACCCTGCTGTACCCTCGCTGACCTTGACGGCTTGGCTATTGAGTCCCAGGTGCTAAGAGACAGGGGAGTCGCTGACTCAGTGATCCCTACATTGTTGAAGGCTCGCGAGTGTACTTCTCGCAAGATTTACCACCGCACCTCGAAGACTTCTATAGGTTGGTGCGAGGCGGAGGGTCTTAACCCTCGCTCTTCTGTCGTGTCCAGGGTCCTGACTTTTTTGCAGCAGGGCCTGAACAAAAAACTGGCTTTGAGCACTCTCAAGGGCCAGATATCGGCTCTGGCAATTCTTTTTCAGAGACCTTTGGCTTTGCACTCGTTGATCGTACCTTTGTACAAGGTGTGCTACATGTGGCGCCTCGGGTGAAGGCTCCGATGGCTCCGTGGGATCTGAATTTGGTGCTTTCTGTACTAAAGAAACCGCCTTATGAGAATATCAGGGAGATTTCTTTACAACTGCTGTCGCAGAAGGTTTAGTTGCCATCACTTCCGCCAGACGGGTGTCTGAATTAGCAGCACTATCGTGTATAAGGATAAGGTGGTCTTGCGACTCTCTCCT
The DNA here is from genome assembly GCA_018402905.1 of Glandirana rugosa. Lineage (NCBI taxonomy): Eukaryota > Metazoa > Chordata > Amphibia > Anura > Ranidae > Glandirana > Glandirana rugosa. The sequence goes on along the minus strand of BLSH010449403.1, from coordinate 240,115 downwards.
TCATTCCTTCCGAAGGTGGTTTCTTCCTCTCACATTAATGAAGATGTTGTTCTTCCTTCATTGTGCCCTCATCCATCGCACCCAAAGGAGTTTGAGTTGCATGCTTTGGACGTAGTGAGGGCCTTACGAGTGTACTTGACTGCTACAGCTTCTTTTCAAAAAGCTGACGCCTTGTTTGTGCTGTCAAAGGGCCCGCGCAAAGGGTTGGCGGCCTCGTCGGCTACGATTTCTCGTTGGATCAGACAGACCGCGACCCATATGTATTCTGTTCGGGGCAAGGTCCCCCCTTTTTCCGGTCACGGCTCATTCTACACCAGGTTGAAACGGCCCCAATCCTGCTATGCCTGGACTCTGACCCAGACCCTGAACCCCGCCGGGTCGTTCCACCCATGTACCACACCTTTTTGGATGTGTTTAGTAAGAAGGGCGCGGACAAGCTTCCACCTCACAGGTCTTATGATTGCCCCATCGAGCTCCTTCCCAGAACGGAAGTCCCCTTCGGACGTATTTTTCCTCTTACCGAGCTCGAACTGGTGGCCCTCAAGGCCTACATTGACGACAACCTAAAGAAAGGGTTTATCCACCCGTCCACATCCCCAGCAGGAGCAGGAATATTCTTTGTGGAAAAAAAGGAGCATTCCTTGCGACCCTGCATTGATTACAGGGAACTTAAGATTACGGTGAAGAACCGCTACCCTCTTCCTCTTGTACCTGAACTTTTCCAACGGTTGGGAGCGGCTACAGTGATCACCAAGTTGGGCTTGCGGGGAGCCTACAATCTGGTCCACATTAAGGAAGGCGATGAGTGGAAGACCGTCTTCCGTACTCTGTTCGGGCACTACGAGTACCTGGTTATGCCCTTCGGGCTCTGTAACGCCCCCGCAACATTCCAACACTTTGTGAATGATATCTTTAGAGACTACCTAGACCAGTTCGTGATCGTCTACCTAAACGACATTTTGATTTTTTCTGTCAATCTGGACGAACACCGTCAACATTAGGCCAAAGTATTAAGTCGCTTCTGCTAGCATGGGCTCTACGCCAAAGCGGAGAAATGCGAATTTGAGCAATCCAGCATCCCCTTCCTGGGATTAATCATATCCGTCAGGGGAATCACCATGGATCCGCAGAAAGTGGCCGGTACCAGTGGATACGAAGGGAGTCCAGCGGTTCGTTGGATTTGCCAACTTCTATAGAAAATTTATAAGAGGGTTCTCAGCCATCATCTCACCGATTTACCCAGCTTACTAAGCAAAATACACGGTTCCAGTGGTCTAGCGAGGCACAGGCAGCTTTTGAGAAACCTAAGAGACCATTTACTTCTGCACCTATCTTGAAGCACCCGGATTCAACCCTGCCATATGTCCTAGAAGTGGACGCTTCAGAAAACGCTGTGGGAGCTCTCCTCTCGCAGAGACATGGCCCAAAGGCGTCACTGCACCCAATGGCCTTCTTTTCTCATAAATTATCAGCACCAGAAAGGAACTATGACGTCAGGGACAGAGAGTTACTGGCCATTAAGTCGGCACTAGAGGAGTGGTGCTATCTACTCGAAGGGGCTGCTCACCCCATCCTCATTTACACTGACCACAAAAATCTAGAGTACCTGAGGACAGCGAAGAGACTAAGACCACACCAAGCCCGGTGGGCACTCTTCTTCTCTAGATTTTCTTTTCACCTTACATACAGGCACGGATCAAAAAATACAAAACCCGACGCCCTGTCCCATATGTTCTGTGACCCGGAAAGTCCTATCCCACCAGACCCCATTCTCCAACCCGGCAACTTTTTTACTAACCCAGGAAGACCTGTTATCCCGGATCTGACGATCCCTAGCCGGGATCACCATTCCTCCCAACCATGGGCTAGTAATGAACTATGGATTGTTGTGGCATAGTAACAAAATTTCCGTGCCTGAGGACCTACGAGTGTTCTCCAGACCTGCCATGACCAAAAACTGGCCGGGCACTTCGGCACCCGAAAAACATCAGAGCTGCTTCAGTGGTCTTTCTGGTGGCCACAGGTGGATGGAGACTGCAAAAAATACATCAACGCCTGCCCCACCTGTGCCAGGAACAAGAACAGCTAGACTAGAACCTGGGAGCTGCTAAACCCACTCCCTATACCTGAGAAACCATGGGCAATTTTATTGTTGAACTGCCCTTGTCAGAAGGATACTCCACGACCTTTGTAGTGGTCGACAGGCTAACAAAGATGGCCCATTTTCTTCTGATGAAGGGCACACCGAATGCACCTGAGACAGCAGAGGTTTTTGTCCAGGAAATCGTCAGGCTTCACGGAGTCCCCGTAAAATATAGTATCGGATCGTGGAGTCCAGTTTACCTCCAGGTTCTGGAGGTCTCTGTGTGCCTCCCTAGGCATTGGACTTTCTTTCTCTTCAGCCTGTCACCTGCAGACCAATGGTCAAACTGCAAGAACCAACCAGACCTTGGAACAATACCTGCAATGTTTCTCCTCCTTCTCACAGTATGATAGGGCTTCCTTGTTACCATTGGCCGAGTTTGCATATAACAACACGGTTCACTCCGCCACGGGGCAATCCCCATTTTTCGCGAACTACAGCTTTCATCCATCCTTCATCCCTAACGTAGTCCCTGAAAGCCTAGTGCCAGCTGTACAGAGCACAGTGAAATTCTTCGAGGATAACACTAAGCTACTGCAGGAAACCATGGCCAAGACCCAGGAGTGTTACAAGGAGACTTTCGACAAGAAAAGAAGGGGGGAGCTGAACCTGGAGCCCGGTGAATGGGTTTGGTTGGCAACAACCAATCTGAAAATGGCCTGCCCGTCCAAGAAATTGGGTCCTAAGTTCATTGGACCTTTCTCAGTCAAGAGGAGGATTAATAGGGTGGTCTATGAGCTTGAACTCCCCACCACCTTGAGAATCCACCCGGTCTTCCATGTGTCACTGCTAAAACCTGTCGTTCCAGACCCCTTTACGGGCCGGGGCACTAACCCCCCCAGAACTAGTGCTGGTTAATGGGGAAGAGGAGTTTGAAGTGGAGGCTGTCTTGGACTGCAGGAAGAGGGGCAGTGGCATCCAGTACTTGATCAAATGGAGGGGAAGGGGAGGTGAGGGGAAGAGAATTCTTGGGAGCCAGAAAACAACATCCACGCGGAAGAATGCCTTAACACCTTCTGGAGAAACAACCCAGCCAAGTGTGCCCGGTTAGGGGGGGGGGGAAATGGTCAGGAAAATGGCCATTCCGGACTGTCCGCACGCGCGCCAAACAGCCTATTTAAGCATCCTACTCTCTGTAGCAAGTGCTGTCTATTCTACAGCAAATTTGTGTTCCCGAGTGACCTGTTTCCTGTGCACTTCCTGTTCCTGTGACCCTGGCTTGACCTGACCACCCGTGCTTTCTGCCTGAACCGACCTCTGCCTTGCTGAAGAAGCTGAGGGGTAAAGGGGATGGACTTGCCAAGCATGTCTCCAGACCGAAATCCTATTGTGCATCCTCAAATGGAAGGTGGAGGAGCGCAAGGTCTCTAACATCCACCAGCTCTGTCATGGAGGAGTGGAAGAAGACTCCAGTGGCAACCTGTGAAGCTTTAGTAAACTCCATGCCCAAGAGGGTTAACGTAGTGCTAAAAAATATTGGCCACACAAAATATTGATACTTTGGGCCCAATTTGGACATTTTCAGGGGTGTACTCACTTTTGTTGCCAGTGGTTTAGACATTTAATGGCTGTGTGTTGAATTATTTTGAGGAGACAGCAAATTTACACTGCTATATACAAGCTGTACACTCACTACTTTACATTGTAGCAAAGTGTAATTTCTTCAGTGTTGTCACATGCACAGATGATATAAAATATTTACAAAAATGTAGAGAGGTGTGCTCACTTTTGTGAGAGAGTGTGTGTGTGTGTACGTATGTATGTATTGTACAGGATGCCAAGGTTGGGTCCTGGATGGGTGCTATATAGCCCCAATATTTGGTTTGTGGTCCCTTTAAGGGAAGGAGGGTGTAAGTGCTCAGGGGGTCACCCGAGGTGGGTGAGAAATTCCGGGGATAGCAATATTATAGAAAGGACTGACTAGCAGTTCCCCCTGTGTTGATAGAGAGGTAGTAGGGACCCTTAATTTCGGAGGCCCTAAAGTGATCTTCGGGTGGGATGGGGCCTCCACCCCTGACTACAGGGACTCCAGCACACACGGGGTTAAGAGTGTCCAGGAAGCAGCTCTTAAAGAGAGGAAATGGTGTTAGCTGTGGGGGTGAGGAGGAGCTATGAGGAGACACCTGTGTTTGGAGAGCTGCATGTGTGCTGGAGGCTGCTAAAAGAGCTAACAGGGATTGTGCAAAGTTTTGGGATGAAGATCCTTCAACAAACTGTATGTGTCTTTTTTACTTTTATATTTACCTTGTGCTGAAGACAAGCGGACTTTCTTTTGGCATGTTTTGGCTGGAAGCCTGACTTTAATTTACTTGCTAAAATATAAAAGCCTCTTTGTTTCAAGTATACTAGCATTGCACTCGATCCTGTGGAGCTACAATCCCCCCAAACTTTACAGTATGTATGTGTATGTGTGTGTGTGTATGTGTATATATATATATATATATATATATATATATGTGTATGTATTAGTATTTTTTTGTTTTTGGTTTCTTTTGTATAATGTCAGTTTAATGCTGACCAGTTGGAGTTGTAGCCAGCCTAATTTGCCCTGTATTGTATCTAAACAGCCAGTCTATAGTGTGCCTAGGATTCTGTAGTTATCATATACATTCATCAGCCAAACATTCTCTTTGTGCAGCAAGTAGTCTGCAATTGAGGCAACATGCATCTCATGCATTGTTACTCTTGTTCATTACAGAGAATAAAAAAGGACAGCTCTGCACGTTTGGAAGAGGTGATGCACAAAACTGTTTGCTGTAGAGAATGGTTTGTGCACATCATTCCTAGCGCAAAACGACTTTTACTTTATCAATACATATGAGGCTGGTGCTGTATATCGTTTTTCAGGGATTTGCATTCATGAATGATTTTTTTCCTTTTTTTTTTTTTTGAACACCACCAGAGGAGTCTTCTGGCCAACCTGATTTTTTTTTTTTTACTGGTCCTGGCAGACTTACCGCCTGTGCTGCAGCCTTGGTGGATCCCTCTGGCAGGCGGGAGGGTAAGGTGCCAGGTGATCTTTCGCCCCCCAAGGCTGAGTCCTGGGCTGCCTTTCCCCTCCCTGCCAGGGCGCGAGGGCTCGATCGGTCATTAAAGTGCTACTGAACCCAATAATTTGAAAATACTTCATCTGCCCCCCCCCCCACAGTGCCCACAGTGCCCACAGCTTATCAATCATCTTTTCTTTTTCATACATCAGGGGACACAGTTGGGCTAATATTCATTACCTACTGGGTTATACTCCATTATCAGGTGAATGGACACTGGTAGACAAAGTTTTAGACAGACAGGAAGTGATCCCCTATATAACCCCCCTCCCATACAGGAAGTACTTCAGTTTTTTACCAATGTCTGCAAGGTGGATGGGTATGTTTGTTTGAGCTCTCTGAGGTCCAGGTCTCTAGTCCCAAAAATGGTTCTTGAATGAATCAACTGGTTGACCTATTGGATCCATTTGATACAGGCTATATGCTTAGATAAATGGTACCCGAGGTTCGCAAAGAAGACACAAGGATCCTGCAAAGTTTTGCCTGTAATGCGACCTCCAGGGCGCTGGACCCTGCAAAGTGGAATCCTGGACACCACAGAGATAAAGCATTCCTGCAGAGTGCTGTACAGGTCCAAGTGAGTGGACCCTAAAGCATGCAAAGGGTACCCAGTCCGTGAAGGTCCTCAAGTGACAGGAACCCGCCATGATTGGTGAAGATTGGGCTCTTAGTTCCTTTGGCTGCCCTGCACCTGGATGGGTAAGTGAAAGCCCCCTTATTTACTTATTGTGGTATGCCCCAGTGATTGTAACAATCAGTCAAGCTAGCTAGAGACTGGACATCTGTGTGCGATGACTACAGGGGCGATTAAATTAAGAAAATTAGATCTATACTGACCCAAAAATTTAAATGAAATAAAGAAAATGAGACATATACTGGGGAGAGTTTTGGGCTAGCTGTGGGTGTTTGCAGAGTAGTTTGTTTGTATTGTTGTCTGGTTGTTTTTACCTTAATGGTCGTCTGTGCACGAGGAGCGCCATTGCGCATCTCAATTCGCCATGGCGCACATGCGATCACATAATGCGAATCACCATGGTGCACTTGTGATCGCCTGATGCTTGGAAGTTTGTTGGCAGCCATGGTGCACACGGCTTCTCCACAGGCATTGTGCGCACTTGGACCCGCAGATGCGCCATAGCCTAATCTGAGTGAGCAAAGATTCACGTCATAGGCGAATACAGCCACACGCGTTTGCCGGGACCACGCACTTGTACGTTAAGCTATTTAGGCCAAGCACGCAGTGCTTCCAGGGGATAGCTGTGGGACACAGAGCAGGCTCTTAACCAGGCATTTTCAGCGGTTCATTTCTCCTTACCCAGGTCACGTGAGCCACCAGGTTTTGCTTGGCAGGCTAAGGTGCTTAGCAGGATTATTGCATAGGGGCTTGGTGAGCACTATTAAAGGGTCTCTCTTCAGGGATATGTAAATGCTAAACCCAGATACTCCCTTTTTTTTTTGGCTTACAATGTCTTCAAACAAGAGGAGCGGGACTAACACTAAAGGGAAGGGCATATCCATGTCAGTAGCTCCTGAGGAGCCTAGTAGAATCCCTAGTGTTGTATCCCCTGAAAGACCAGTGGCTTCTGGGCAATCAGATGCTGCACCTGTCTGGTATTATGCCTACAGTCAATGCTGCTGCGTCACCCTTTCTAGTTACATAGTTACATAGTAGCTAAGGCTGAAAAAAGACAACAGTCCATCCAGTTAAACCTGTGTAGGTGTACTCTTGTCAGTACCCATATCCCTGTATGTTGTACTTATTGAGCTATACATCCAAGTGTTTTTTAAATATATCCATACTCCCCGCAGTCACCACTAGTTGTGGAAGAGAGTTCCACATGCTTATTGCCCTGACAGTGAAGAACCACTTACAAATTCTTAGATTAAACCATTTCTCTTCTAGTTTCAATGTGTGTCCCCTTGTCCTCCTACATTCCCTGAGACTGAACAGTTCATCTTTCATCACCAGGAATGAACTGTCCTCAGCCCTAGCCAGGTTGGAGCACAGGATTGCTGGCATGATTGCCTCCATCCCACAGAGTGGCATTTCCCCCTCCCCTGAGCCTCCTGATTTTGAGCAGGAATGGGTTGAGGATGGGAAAGAGCTAGATGCTAAGGACTCAGGAGATGGCCCGGCAGATGAGTCTGCGTCTGAGGAATCTGGGCCAGAAGATGTCCAGTTGGTATCAGCATTACCGAAATGGTTTGTTCTGCCTTTAAGTTACCTCTTGCAGAGGTTTCTGAGCCTCCCTTGTCCTCTTTGGGGTCCCTGAAACCTCCTCAGGCTGCACTGGCTTTCCCCTTGCACCCGATGTTGGAACAGGCGGTGTATGCTGATTGGGAACATCCTGACAGGATTTTCGTTCCTCCTAAGAGGTTTTCCCTTTCATATCCCATGGAGGAAAAGTTTGCTAAGAATTGGAGCATGCCAGCCTTAGATGCGGCAGTCTCTTCCTTAAACAAGAACTTAACATTTCCAGTGGATAATGCACAGGGCTTGAAAGACCTTGTTAACTAGAAATTGGAGTCATTCCTTTTCTTTGGCCAGTTCAGCTATTCAACCAGCTGTCATAGCAATGGGTGTCTACCAGTCCTTAAAGGATCAGGTCAGATGGCCTGACAGGCCTAACCAGAAGGACGATCTTGTTGAAAACAGGGCAGATATTCCTCGAGCAATGTGTTTTGCTGTAGACGTCTTAAAGGATTCTGCTCGGTGCTCTCTGAACGACATGTCTTAGGAAATTCTGCAGATGTCGTTTTGTGTAACGAGCTCCTTATAGACGGGACAAAAGTTGTTCTAGCAGGAAGACCAATCCGGACAGTCCGGTAGACTGGACTAGGAAATTCCTGACCATCTGTGGGTAACGATACTGTCGACCAACTTATCGACTTGACCGGTTTCTTTTCCT
>BLSH010449403.1:198983-215208 GCA_018402905.1 Glandirana rugosa | reverse complement strand
ACAACCCCCCCCCCCCCCCTTTATCTGCTGGACGAATCACAATATTTTTTCTTTGTTCCAAATCTTTGATACTCTTGTATATATTTGTTTTCTTCTTTCTCTCATTTGGCTTTATTAGTTTAATATCCTGTTGTACCATGGATCTGAATACCTCCAAGTATTGATTGGACGTCTGTTTTGGATTGAAAGTAGAGTGGTTTCTCAGACCACTGTTAACGTATCCATTGGTGCTCTGTGCAACCACTGGGGGCTTGCCCTCAAAAAAAATTTTTATTTTTAGTTTCCTTATAAATTTTTCAACATCTATGTGGGCATTGAATTTATCAATGTCCCTACCCGGAGCAAACTTGAGGCCTAGTTCTAGCACCTTCAGTTCCTCCCTAGAGAGGTTTTCACCACTCAAATTAAAGATGCCAAGACCTACTACTCTCTTTTCCTTTTGGTTCTTCTTTCCGCCTCTTCTTCCTCTCCTTCTTCGCTTCTTGTGACCTCCTGTCTGCGGGGGGTCCTCGGTTCCATTGTTCCCATTGGGGGGTGCCAATATCCTCCTTGTGAGCCCCATTGCTGGCGTTGGGATGGAGGTGGTCTGTAACCTCCCCGGCCTCTCCAATTTCCCCTAGGGCCCTGAGGTCCCCTTTGATGGCCTCTTCTCGGGGGGTCCCCATGTCCTCTCCTGAAAAAATCCCTTCCTCCATACGTCTCTCTGTATGGAGGTCTATCATCTTCCAAAGGGTGAAATCTATTTTGAACTGGTATGGCATAGGACTGTTGATACCATCTAGGATCCGAAAAGCGATCTCCCCCTTGGGTGTCATATCTGGGAAATCTAGGGGTTCTTGGGGTTCTTCCACCCTCCATCCCTGGTTCTCCATCCCTGGTCGATCCTGTTGCCCCAAGGGGATGGGTGATTAGAAGAGTCTTTAGGTCTGGGAGTCAGGCCCTTTGCTGTCTCACTCAGCGCCTCTATGCTTCCATGTTCCTTATCTTCCTCCATCGTACCCTCTTGTAATTCTCCTGTGGGGTTTTCCTGCCATTTGTATACCAGTTTGTTTTCATAATCTTTTAGGTCTCTTTGGTATTTCTTAACTTTTTTGGTTTTGGTATTTTTATCCAATTTCTCCAGATATTTTTGGATTTGGGCGTTTTTCTCTTTATATTCAATAGAGTCTTTAAATGGGGTAAGAAGGTCTCTCAAATCATTGTTTTTCTTTGCTAATATCCCCAATTTTGTTTGCCTTCTAGATATTATTAGAAGCAAGAGTTTTTGCTCACGAAGGTTTAAAAAAGTTAAACCATTCTGCGCCCAGCTCAGGTAATTCAAGACCATCATTAGGCCCCAAATCCCATCTGAGATGTCTGGGTGTCATCTTGTTTTTAACGTATTGTTCTAAAGTGGCAATGCCCAACTCACTCTTATTTTTTTGTCCATGACCTTTTTTAAATTTCTAAAATGCTGTTCTAAATCTTTGTGTGGGGTCCTCCACTGTGGAAAAAATATCACATAAATCTGAATGTCTGTTGCTCATAAATTCAAAGACGTCCATTGCTGCAGGAAATAACTTATGTCTATGAGGTCAGATATGAAAAATAAAAACCAGCGCAACAGAATATATATGTACACTCGTGTATAAGTGAATAAATTAAAATAATTGGTTAATTAAAAAAGATTTTTTTTCTCGTTTTGGATTAATTTTTCAAATTTCTTCTAACATATAAATTCCTCCAGATATTGTAGCTTGAATTTCCCCCCAGTGGGGGGTGCTTCTTTGGATTTAATTCAAGAGACTCAAACATAATATGAATTTTTTACAACTTTTGTCCCATACACAATGTTTCTTTTTCATTACTTTTTTTTTAATTTTATTTTTGTAGTTTTTTCAGACATTTTTCATTCATAGTGGTGGTGTACATTCGATATGCTTTTCCACCACTGGAGGGAGCAAACCCCACATATTAGTATATTGATACGGTTTGCTGCATACTCAGATTTTATTTCTACTATTTTTATTGTCATTTTCATTTTTAATCATTATATAAATTCTTTATAAGGATTCCATATTTTGAGGTTCCTATCAATTTTTGTGATTTTGTCCAGCTGGTGGGACTTCAACTAGATAAAGGTTAACAGTGGACCGGCAGCCAATGAGCATGAGTAGTTGGCTGCAGGTGACAGTGGGGCCCTATATATAGGAAGTGATGAGACATGGATCACATGACCCCTTGATGACGTCAGCTCGTACGCTGATGAAACGCAGCGTCGGGCAATGTGATCTCGTCACTTGAGCTGTCAGCAACGCAGGTGGATAGCAATCGGCATCCCCTGCTTTTTAAACTATTTTTTACACTGCACCGCTCGTAAACTTTTTGAATAAAAAAATGTACTTCACGATCGGGCTACCCATTCTTTGGTTTCCTTTCCTATATCCGATGTACTGGAGCCTAGGAAAATCTTCTTATCCCAGCACCAGCTGTTCCAGGATCGAGGAGGACCAAGCACACATCCACTACCACAAGGCGTTTGTTGATTCCTGTGATGGGAATCCACCTCATCTGGTAAGTGGGATGTGTGATCAGGGTGCCTGGTGAAGGATCACTTCAGGGTGGTAAAGCGGTTTGATTCTAGGTCCATCGTGTGATGCAATTACCCTTGTGACTGTTCATTTGGAAATTGGATAAATCCACTGTCCATTCTAGACCGGTTGGAGATCGGACTATCCTGGCATTTGCACATTGTTTTTGCACTGTTTTGCACTATTTGCATGGACTACCTCAGAGACTTTCTTTGCACTTTGGTCAATTTTGCACCTATTTTATGCACCTTATATCAATGATATATGTTTATTATACCATCAATGTTGATTAATATTTGGTGTACACCACAGTATTAGATAGCACTAGCACTTTATTCTGTATGCACATTGTTTACATTCTGTCTAGGAGATACCTTGCATAGGTGACCCTTAATGCTCATGGCAGTCAGGAGGAGCGCGGTTCTTTTTCTTTCTTTACTTTGTAGGTATATTTACTTATACACGTGCGGCTCTTCCCCTTTTTTAATTAACCAATTATTTTAATTTATTCACTTATACACGTGAGTGTACATATATATTCCGTTGCGCTGGTTTTTATTTTTCAGGTAATGAATATTAGCCTAACTCTGCGTCCCATGATATATGAAAAAGAAAATAGGATTTTTTCGTCATACTTACCTGTAAAATCCTTTTTTTTAACCACTTCGCCAGCAGGCCAATTCTGACATTTCTCTCCTACATGTAATAATCATCGTTTTTTTGCTAGAAAGTTACTCAGAACCCCCAAACATTATATATATATATTTTTTTTAGCAGAGATCTTGGGGAATAAAATGGTGGTCATTGCAACTTTTTATGTCACGCGGTATTTGCGCAGCAATTTTTCAAACGCTTTTTTTTGGGAAAAAAAGTTTCTTGAATTAAAAAAAAAACAACAGTAAAGTTAGCCCAATTTTTTTGTATATCGTGAAAGATGATGTTACGCCAAGTAAATAGATACCCAACATGTCACACTTTAAAATTGCGCCCACTCAGGAAATGGCACCAAACTTTGGTACTTAAAAATCTCCATAGGCGATGCTTTAAAAATTTTTACTGGTTACATTTTTAGCGTTACATTGGAGGTCTTGGGCTAGAATTATTGCTCTCGCTCTAACGCACGCGGCGATACCTCACATGTGATTTGAACAACGTTTACATATGCAGGCGCGACTTACGTGTGCTTTCGCTTCTGTGCGCGAGCTCGTGGGGACGGGGCGCTTTAAATATTTTTTTTATTTTTTTTTAATTATTTATTTTACCTTTATTTTTTTATTTCTCCTACGTTCACTGACAGACACAGCTCTTCATTGACTTGTGGGGTTTATGCTCGTCCCACTAGGAGTTAACTAGGCAAGGAAAAGAAACAGCTGGCCCCTCCCATGGGGGCCGTCCTCTCTTCCTACATTAAACCCCCTCATAGCATAGCTCTTCAGTTTCAATGCCTAGTTTGCAAGGAGTTGACCTGGCTTCCCTTCAGGGGAATTGCGGTCCTGTTTGTGACCATTTTTCTTTTATTTTTTTCTTTTATTTTCTTCTATCAAGCAATTGATCTGCTATCAAGAAGCCGGCCGGGGCATAGAGAGTCCTTGAGCTCTGTACTTTCCCCGACCTGGCCAACAAGATGCGAAGCCAGTCCCGCTGTACGTGGACCCGCCGCATTGTGCCCGTTCCGTGCGGGCGGCCTGGGGTAACCCCCTCTAGCGCCCTTTACCGGATGTGATTCGGCACGGGCGACTTTCTGGCCTGCAGCATACCGTCCATGAGAGGGCAGAAAGTCTGCGATTGGGTGGCTACCTGCGGCGTCGGAGTGGTAAGTGAGAGCCCCTGCCTTCCCCCCCCCCAGGGGTGAGAAGGGGGGCACAACGGCCGCAAAACAAACCAAAAAAAAAAATTTTTATTGCTGGGTAGCCACTGGTGGGACGCGTAGAGCTCCCGTTTACCCCCCCCCAGCACCTCCGCGATTGTTGGGCGTTCGTATCGAAAATTCGCCGCCATGCGGCGATCGGCCGCCATTTTGCGGAAGACCGCCGCCATTTTGCCGTAACTGCAGACATTTTGGGCCTATGGGACTTTCCCTCTAGCGCTCAGATCGGCCGTTTGCGGTACTGCACGTTCCCTGAAGGTTTGTTTTGGCCTCTAGTGTTTAACGGCGGCCATTTTGACTGCATGCCCTGCAAATACACGTGTCTGCAGCATCTCCCTTCTCTGTGGAATGGTGATGATCGGGCGGCGCAGCTCTTCTGACGATCTGCACAGAAACAGGCAGCAAACAGCAAATATAGCTGGGCTCTCCTGTGGGTGCTGGGGGTGGTGGGTGCAGTCCTCCTGGGTTCCCTGGTGCACTGTGGGGTGGTGGTGTGCGGCTGTGTGGGGGTGCCTTTAACCCTTTCTATGCATCTATGTGTTCCTATGGGAGCTGAACATGCTAGGAGCGCTATCTGCGCAAGGGGTTTTTCTGGACCAGCTGGGGCGGTCTTTAGTGATTTTTCCCCAGGGCGGATGTCACCAACAGGCCCCCAGGAAGCACTCCCTTCCTCCTGGCTTTTCAAGGGAGGATTTTTTTGTGAGAGGATCAGGGGACGGCAGCTGCGATTTATAATTGGTATCGCACTGCGATGCGATTTAGCCAGGATGTCGAATCGCTGATTTCTGCGCATGTGGGGTGGTCCTCCAGGCCCCCTAGGGCGCCCAAGGCTTACACATATGATCTTTTTCCTGATCGCCTTTTTTTTGTTGTAAATGGCATCCGCAGCATTCCTTTTAGTGCAGTGGAATTTACGCCTGGCAGCATATTGCTTGCTGGCTCAGTTCCTAACGTGACCTGCCTGAGGTTTGCATGTCCTCCCTGTGCATGTGGGTTTCCTCCCAGTGCTCCGGTTTCCTCCCACACTCCAAGGGACTTAACGGTTCACTGTCCCTTGAGGAAAGTTTTAAAAAAAAAAGAGAGAAAATAAATGGTTGTCGCCTTGGTGTCCCGCCTATGGTCGCTTTCATAAGAAGGGCCCCGCTACCAAAGACAGAGACGCTGTTTAGGTCGCTCTTCCTGGTGACAGGCTCTGCTCTGCGACCAGCCCTGACTTTCGCCATGGCGGCGCTATATCTGTCTGAGCTTATGACGGAGCTCCAGAATCTTCTGGACTGCGGCAGCCTGCTGGTTACGCCGCAGAGGGTTGTCCTTTTGCTCCGAGGTCTCCAGTACCTTGGTGATGCGGCGTTGATCTACTGCCTATGTGCTCCAGGGTAGCGGTGTTGCTGTATCCTTAGACGGGTACTCTGGTTGCGTTTTCTGGTCCAGTGACCGTGCTTCCAGAAAAGGTCTCGCAGACCTTCCCTTTCAGGGTGGACGTCTGTTCGGTCCTCAGCTGGGTGAGATCATTAAAGATTTCACAGGAGGTAAGTGCCTTCCTCCCAGAGCCCCGGAGGCGCGAGTTTTCGCCGTAGACAGGGGCCCCCTCCCTCGGGTCAGAAGAAGTTTTTTTCGCGCCCTGGGCGCAACAGGTAGGGACCCGCTCCGGTAAGGTCGCTGCAGGGGCCGGAAGATGGCAGTGGCAGCGCAAAACCGAAAAAGGCAGAGGGCAAGTCCTCCTCAGCCTGATGGGTTGCCCCCACCCGGGTGTCGGTGGGGGAACGTCTTCTGGGGTTCGCAGACCAGTGGCTGGCTCACATTTCCGACTGCTGGGTCCGGGAAGTGGTCTCCACCGGGTACAGGATAGAGTTCATCACTCTACCCCCAGACAGGTTCTTCCCATCGAATTAGGGCTTCCGCAGGAATGCCGGGAGGCCCCCTTAGGGGCGGTACAAGCATTCTCAGACCAGGGGGTGATCGTACCAGTGTCCCCAGGAGAGAGGTTTTGAGGGGTCTACTCGAATCCTTTCGTGGTCCCCAGAAAAGGGGGGGTTCGGCCCGTACCGGACCTGAAGACCCTGAACCGGTATGTCAGGGCGCAAAAATTCCGGATGGAATCTATCCGCTCGGTCGTGGCCGCCCTCCATCAGGGGGAATTTTTTGGCACAGGGATGCGTACTTTCCATGTACCCATTCATCCACGACATCAGCGCTTCCTGCGCTTTGCGGTGAGAGTCCTCCATGTTCATTTGTGGCACTCCCCTTCGGCCTGGCCTCAGCACCTTGAGTCTTCTCAAAGTTGCTAGCTCCGGTGTTGGCGTTGTTGCGCCAGAGAGGCATTGCGGGTAGTGGCATACCTGGACGATCTGCTCCTACGAGCGGAGTCTGCCCCGGCTCTGGAGGAGAATGAGTATCACAATGGCCTCACTACTGGACTTCGGCTGGTTACTGTACCTGAAGAAGTCGTCGGTGTCTCCATCCCGCCGCCTGGAGTATCTGGGTCTCATTTTAGACACAGAACAGGCGAAGGTGTTCCTCCTTCCGATCAAATTGCAGTGTCTACAGTCAGCAGTGCGCACCTTCTTGTCGCACCGTCAGTCTTCGTTACAGTTTTGTATGCGGGTGCTGGGACTCATGGTCTCGTCGTTCGAGGCGATACCATTTGCCCAGAGCCACACTCGTCTCCTTCAGCGAGCAATTCTGGACCGGTGGGACAGGTCTCCTCGGTCTTGGACCTTCTGATCCATCTGAGCTCCCAGACCAGGGCGTCTCTGACCTGGTGGCTTCGGGACTCGGCCCTAACTCAGGGGAAGACGTTCCTGCCCCTTCAGTGGGTGATCATCACCACGGATGCCAGCCTTGCGGGCTGGGGTGGAATCCTGGGGCAGCTATCCGCCCAGGGCCGTTGGTCGGCTCAGGAGTTTCGCCTCCCCATCAACGTTCTGGAGCTGAGAGCAATCAGATTGTGCCTTTTTCACTGGACAATGAGATTGCAGGGTCGTCCAATTTGAATTCAATCGGACAATGCCACTGCGGTGGCGTATGTGAACCATCACGGCGGCACGAAGAGTCAAGCAGCTGGAGCGGAGGCAGCTCTGATACTGCATTGGGCGGAACTTCACGTTCCGGCGATCTCAGCCATTTACTTTCCAGGCGTGGAGAACTGGCAGGCGGATTTTCTCAGCTGCCAGACGCTGGACCAGGGAGAGTGGTCCCTCCACCTGGAGGTGTTCAATCAGATTTGCCGCAGATGGGGGACACCGGACGTGGATCTCATGGCGTCCTGGTTCAATCACAAAGTGAGAACCTTTGTGTCCAGAACGAAGGATCCGTTGGCAGTGGCCACGGACGCTCTGGTGGCCTCCTGGGGTCGTTATCGTCTTCTGTACGCCTTCCCTCTGATAGGGCTGCTTCCAAGATTGGTACGCAGAATAGTGGCGGAGGGGATACCAATATTCCTGGTGGCTCCAGATTGGCCCCAGCGCACTTGGTACGCCGACGTGGTGCAAATGGTGGCAGACGCCCCTTGGTGGCTCCCGCTGCGAGACGATCTCCTGTCTCAGGGACCCATCTTGCACCCTGCTTTACCTTGTTAAAAGCTCGCAAGTGTACTTCTTGCAAGATTTATCACCGCACCTGGAAGGCTTACATAGTTTGGTGCGAGGCGGAGGGTTATAACCCTCGCTCTTATGTCGTGTCCAGGGTCCTGACTTTTTTACAGCAGGGCTTGAACAAAGAACTGGCTTTTAGTACTCTCAAGGGCCAGATATCGGCTTTGGCGATTTCTCTTTCAGAGGCCTTTAGCTTCGCACTCACTGATTCGTACCTTTGTACAGGGTGTGCGACATGTGGCGCCTCGGGTGAGGACTCCGATGGCTCCGTGAGATCTGAATTTGGTGCTTTCTGTTCTTCAGAAACCACCTTATGAGAATATCAGGGAGATTTCTCTACATCTGCTGTCACAGAAGATGACCTTTTAGTGCCATCACTTCTGCCAGGCGGGTGTCGGAATTAGCAGCACTTTCGTGCAAGTCTCCCTATTTAGTCATACATAAGGATAAGGAGGTCTTGTGAACCTCTCCTTCCTTCCTGCTGAAGGTGGTTTCTTCATTTCACATTAATGAAGATCTTGTTCTGCCTTCTTGTGCCCTCGTCCATCGCACCCAAAAGAGTTTGAGTTGCATGCTTTGGACGTGGTGAGGGCCTTACGGGTGTACTTGGCTGCTACAGCTTCTTTTTGAAACGCTGATGCCTTGTTTGTTTTATCAGAGGGCCCGCGCAAAGGATTGGCGGCCTCTTCGGCTACGATTTTCATTGGATTGGGAAAACCGTGACCCATGCGTATTCTGTTCGGGGCAATGTTCCCCCTTTTCCGGTCACGGCTCATTCTACCAGGGCGGTTAGCACTTCCTGGGCTTTCGGACACCAGGCCTCGGTGTCACAGGTGTGCAAGGCGGCTACATGGGCCTCGGTTCACACTTTTACTAAGTTTTATAAGGTTGGTGTGTTTGCATCTTTGGATGCTGCTTTTGGCCGCAAAGTTTTGCAGGCGGCAGTGTAGGCGCGTCTGGCGCCTCCTTAAGAGGTTCAGTTGGGTACTGTTGTTAGCGTTTACCCACCCCTCTTTTTGACACAGCTTGGGGACGTCTCCACAAGTCAATGAAGAGCTGCGTCTGTCAGTGAACGTAGGAGAAAAAGGGATTTTATTAAAACTTACCATAAAATCCTTTTCTCCGAGTTCACTGACAGACGCAGCACCCACCCCTCTGGGCTCTGTTTTGGTACGGCTTGTGTACGAACTGAAGAGCTATGCTATGAGGGGGTTTAATGTAGGAAGAGAGGACGGCCCCCATGGGAGGGGCCAGCTGTTTCTTTTCCCTGCCTAGTTAACTCCTAGTGGGACAAGCATAAACCCCACAAGTCAATGAAGAGCTGCGTCTGTCAGTGAACTCGGAGAAAAGGATTTTACGATAAGTTTTAATAAAATCCCTTTTTACACTTTCTCTTTAATTTTTTTTTTTTGATCACTTTTATTCCTATTACAAGTAATGTAAACATCCCCTGTAATAGGAATCTTGCGAGACAGGTCCTCTTTATGGGGAGATATGGGGTCAATAAAACCCCACACCTCCCCTCTAGGCTGGAAAGAGCGAGATCAGAAAAAAAAACGAGTGATCTCGGTCTTTTCCCCCGAGTTCACGGCATTGTTTACATTCCGTGACCCGGACGTGACGTCATACATCGCGCCAGGGCCTCCAAGGCACATAGAGATGACTGGTGACCATCTGGTCATCAGTTATCACTACGCTCAGCATCCGCCGGCGACGGATCTGTTCTCCGGGCTGCCGATGGCACAAGCGGTCCGGGAGAATCACCGGAGGGCGGCGGGGGGGAACGTACCCTCCCGCTGCCGGTAAGAACGATCAAGCGGCTGAACTGTCCGTATGATCATTCTTATGGTGCAGGGAATCGCCGGCGGATAAAAATTATATCTGAATGATGCCTGTAGGTGCCAGCATCATTCAGATATTACCACCTGAAGACAAGGACGTCTATAGACGTCTGGCGGTCGGGAAGTGGTTAAAGTGGATGTAAACCCACCACTCACCCAGTATAAACTAATGGCACAGTATTAATGTATATGTACATGCAAGTCTCCTGCATGTATCCCTACCTTGCAAATGTCAGCCCTTTCAGCAGTAGCAGACTTGCAAAACACTGAAGTGGGTGTCTCTCTTTGCTGAAGCTCGTGGGTGGAGTTGTGATGTCACCAGACTCCCTACCCAGCTCTATACTGAGAGCTGGAGGAGGTGGGAGGGGGGAGTGTAAGGCTTTCTTTGCTCAGTGCAGGAGATAGGTCATATTCTTATCAGTCATATAGCACAGGATGAAACAACACCTATTTCTCCCTCAGTCGGTTTTTTTCCTACTGAAAAAAGATAAGGGTATTACTCAGAGTTGGATTAACTCTTCGTGGCAAAACTGGGCACAGATGACATGATATCCTCTCCTGTACAAGGTGGAGGTGTCAGTAATATTTTTTTTTTCGGGTTTACATCCACTTTAAGTATATCATGGGACACAGAGGTCCCTCCCCTCTTTTTGAGGATTCAGTGCTTGCTACAAAACTGAAGTACTTCCTGTACGGGAGGGGTTATATAGGGGATACCTTCCTGTCTAAGACTTTGTCTACCAGTGTCCATTCACCTGATGATGAAGTATAACCCAGTAGGTAATGAATATTCGCCTAACTCTGTGCCCCATGGTGTACTTAAAGAAAAGGATTTTACAGGTAAGTATGATGAAAAAAATCCTATTTTTACATTAAAATGCTTCCACTATATACTTTTTTGGCTGATCTGTATACCATGGTCATATGATAAACTGCAGGGTCTGCCCAGGGCTCGGTTTTCAGGTAGGAGATTTCCACTATAGCCTGTATACACACCCACATGTGTGATGTCAATATCATGTGACCTGGCTAGCCTTGAGAACAAGGAAATGCTCTCTTCAGCATTAGAGACCAAACTGAGCATGTGCAGGAGGACTACCCTCACTGTGTATTGTCTGGCCTTGCCAAGAGACAGTGCAGGACTGAAGGATCTGTCCATATAAGATCAAAGAGCCTTTTTACACAATGCAGAGGATTAACCCCTCTCCACAGTGAGTATAACAAACATGCTATTCTGCATATGCAGACTGATTTTACTGTTGTGGGTTTAGTAACATTTTAACCACTTCAGTCCCGGAAGGATTTCCCAGTTTAAGACCAGAGCACTTTTTGCGATTCGGCACTGCGTCGCTTTAACTTACAATTGCGCGGTCGTGCGACGTTGTACCCAAACAAAATTTGCGTCCTTTTTTTCCTCACAAATAGAGCTTTCTTTTGGTGTTATTTGATCACCTCTGCGTCATTTCTGATCACCGCTATATACAAAAGAGCGACAATTTTGCAAAAAAACCCAATTTATTACTTTTTGCTAAAATACAAATCCAAAAAAAAATAAATATAAAAAAACATTTTTTTTCATCGGTTTTGGCCGATTTATATTCTCCCTCATATTTTTGGTAAAAAAAATCGCAATCGACGCTTATTGATTGGTTTGCGCAAAAGTGGCCGCATTTACGGATGATGAGAATTAATTTCTGGGGTTTTTTTATTTATTTATTTTTACTAGTAATGGCGGCGATCTGCGATTTTTAGCGGTACTGCGATATTGCAGCGGACATGTCGGACCATTTTGACACTTTTTTTTGGGACCAATGACATTTATACAGTGATCAGAAATTTAAATGTCCACTGATTACTGTATAAATGTCATTGGCAGTGAAGGGGTTAACCTGCAGGGGGTGAGCTAGGGGTTAACTCTGTTCCCTGGGCGTGTTCTAACTGTGGGAGGACTGGGCTACCATGGGCATAAGAGATGTAACTAATCCCAGTGACAGGGATCAGTAGATCTCCTATGCCCCTACAGAGCGGGGAACCGCCGTGTTTACATCGGCAGTTCCCCATTCTGTGGCTGTGGCCGCTCATCGCGGCTCGCCGGCGGACTTCGGGTCCGCCCGAGCCGTGGGCACACTCCTCAGGAGTACGGCGTGCGCGCGCCACACTGCCGCCGTGAATATACGGTAGGCGGTGTGGAACCGGTTAAGAAGGGCAATGTTTTTTTCTATGTTGGTGCTGGCGCCATTGACAATAGCATAATGAGCTAGTATGCACCGTATACTAGCTCATTGTGAAATACCTTGAAACGAAGATCCGACTGGGCTACTCGGTCCCCTCTGAGGGAGCTGACATCTTCCCTCGGATCTTGCTTCCGGGTACGCGGCTCCGGTGCTGTGACTGGCCGGAGCCTTGAGACGTCACTCCCGTGCATGCGCGCGGGACCTGTCTTTCCGGCAAGTCCGGCCCTATTGCCGGGACATACACGGTGCATGCGCCGTAATGCAGCAACAGCTTAGAGGAGGACCATCTCCTAAACCGTACAAGTTATAGGCTTACCTGTAGATAGAAGTCCAAAAATCGGGTAGACAACCGCTTTAACTCCTATTCAAAACAAAACAAAAAAAAAAGTTAAATAAAATCATGTGGACTTTAGCATCCTCCTTATTGTGCCCATGATAAATGCATATTCTTTGTTTTGTTACATATTCTTTACAAACTAATATATTTCATGACCTTTGTATGACTTTTTTTTTTTTTTTGTTGGCAATTATAGGTAAACAAATTAGAACAAAGTTGTCTCAAGCCTTTAACCATTGGCTTAACGTGCCAGAAGATAAAACACAGGTACTTTCTTTTTCTCCAATTATGTAATGTTCTGATTTATTTACCTTTGTATGAAAGTGAAACATATAAAATGGCCCCTTTCACACTATCTGCCCATTCGAATCCGTCTGTCCGGTTTTCAGGTGGATCCGAGCGGGCCACCCATTCACATCTATGGGCAGGCGAATGTCAGCAGAGATGTCTCCGCTGACACCCATCTGCCATCCGATTTGACAAGATCCGCTCAAAACAGACGGATAGTGATACGTTCCCCCATCCTTCTAGCGAATGGGATCGAATAAAAATGGACACACAGTCCATTTTCATTCAATCTTCCCATCTAATACAGTGGGGCTCTGCGAGCAAAGACGGACCTGTCATCCACCGGCTCAGCAGGGATCAACGGAGCGATCTTCCACTGAGCTGGCGGAGTCCGTTGAGCGGATTCTCCTAGTGTGAAAGAAGCCTAACAGTATGGAGGTTTTATTTCATTTATAATTGTAAAACTTTCATAAGTATAATAGAACAATCGTATAAAACAATTTAGTCTGATTAAAAATACTAAATATATTTTCTAAAACGAATAGACATTGGGCAAATAACCTCGGGTCCCCGGAAGTAGATTTGCTTATAAATACCCCTAAAATACCCTTATTTCATGCTCCTCTATATACAGTTAATCCCCAATGTACAAAATATACTAATAGCTATATCTATAAATAAACAAATTAATAAATATGTAGCTGTTCATCCAGAAATGTATTGAGCTGATAACTTAAACTTTCTGTAATATCTCTTATCTGGACTGTTATCAATTAGCATTGTTCCTTCTATCTCTGTTGGCTGCTGGTAGTCAACCGGTATTAAAAGGGGAGGGAGGTGTTATGTAGCCCTAACGTTGTCACCATGGGTCAGGAAGTCCATTAATGGCAGGCTTACCATGTACCAAAATTAAAGGAAAAATACAGCCAAAGCTCATTTGGCTGTATTTCTCCTATGGATCACAGGAGCGCAGTCCATTCTGCACTCCTTTGACCCGTTTTCAGCAGACAGTGGGCTGAAGTCACAGAGCCGGACGGGAAAGATCGCGACCTAGAACGGCACCTGGCTTAGCCCCTCAGCGAGCCACCAAGAGCCTGAGCCAGCCGCTCCTGTGGTGTGAAGACAACTATTTCAGCCACTACATCTAAGAGCAGGTACGCAACAATCCTTTAATTTTTAAGGGTTTAGATATGCTTTAACCACTTGCCGACCAGCCGCCGTCGTTTTACGGCAGCAGGTCGGCTCATTCCCGCAAAACTCTGTTATTGTACGTCACTCGCGAGAACATGTGGTGTGGGCACGCATGCGCTGCCGGAGGCACGCTCACTGGTGAACGGGGGGAGTCAATCAGCGGGCGGGGAGAACTCAATGTCCGCCGGCCACCCACAATCGCTTGCGAGACAGGCAGAATGGGGATCTGCGAATGTAAACAAAGCAGATCCCCATTCTGACAGGGAAGTTGAGAGAGATTGTCTGTTCCCAGGAACAACAATCGCTCTCCTCCTCCAGTCAACCCAGCCCCCATACAGTTAGAAACGCCACAGAGGGAACACACGTAACCCCTTGACCGCCCCCTAGTGTTAACCCCTTCCCTGGCAGAAACATTTACACAGTAATCAGTGGCTATTTTTAGCTGTGATAGCTATATAAATGTCAAAAGTGTCCGATCTGTCCACCGTAATATCGCAGTCCCGATAAAAATTGCAGATCGCCGCCATTACTGGTAAAAAAATAATAAAAATGCCATAAATGTATTCCCATAGTTTGTAGACGCTATAACGTTTGCGCAAACCAATCAATATACGTTTTATTGTGATTTTTTTTTTTTACCAAAAATATGTAGGATACATATTGGTCTAAACTGAGGAAGTTTTTTTTTGTTTTTTGTTTTTATTATTTATTATAGCAAAAAGTAAAAAACATTGTTTTTTTTTTTTTTTTTTTTTTTCAAAATCTGCGCTCTTTTTTGTTTATAGCCAAAAAATAAAAACCGCAGAGGTGGTCAAATACCACCAAAAGAAAGCTCTATTTGTAGGAAAAAAGGACATCAATTTTGTTTGTGTACAATGTTGCACGACTGTGCAGTTGTCAGTTAAAGCAATGCCGTGCCGAATTGCAAAAAATGCTCTGGCCAGGTAGTGGGTAAATCCTTCCAGGGCTGAAGTGGTTGAAGGGGGTTGCTAACCCTCGTTTTTAAAAAAATAAGAAACATGTCTATACTTACCTGCTCTGTGCAACCGTGTTGCACAGAGAAGCCCCGATCCTCTTCTTCTGGGGTTCCCCCCCCCCCCGGTGCTCCAGGTCCCTCCTCTTCATCGGTTGCCCCCATGATAAGCCGTTTCCCTGGGGGCACCTGTGCGGGCTCGCTCCGGAGTCCTGCTGCTGCTGCGTCCATTGACACAAACAGCAGGGCTCGCCCCCCCGTCCCGTGTCACTGGATTTGATTGACAGCAGCGGTGGCCAATGGCTATCAATATGTCCAACCAGGAGAGAGACAGCAGCTGGAGCCGCTGTGCTCATGCACATCGCTGGATCGGATCGGGCTCTGGTAAGGAAAAGGGGGCATCTGGGGGGAGCTTCAGCACAGAAGGTTTTTCACTTTTATGCATAAAATGCATTAAGGTGAAAAACCATGAGGCTTTACAACCACTTTAACCACTTGCCCGCCGCAGCGTGACGCAGACAAGGTGGCTCGTTATAGCCGCGATAACTAGTATTGTGAGCGTGCGCCGCCAGAGGTCCGGGGTGGGGGAGCGGGTAGGGCGGACTCGATCGCCGACGGCTACCCGCGATGCCCCCCCCCTGCAGTGAAAGAACGGAGGTCCGTGTAAGTAAACACGGATCTCCGTTATGTTAGAGGGGGGAAGGGCTGTGATCACAGGCTTCCTCTATATGGAAGCCGTGATCACTCCCCCCAGCCAGGCCAGCCCACATACAGTTAGAACACACTGAGGGAACACAGTTAACCCTTAGAGCGCCCCCTCCATGTTAACCCCTTCACTGCCAATGGCATTTACACAGTAATCAGTGCATTTTTATAGCACTGATCGCTGTATAAATTAGGGATGCACCGAAATTTCGGCGGCCGAAACATTTCGGCCGAAAATGGCATTTTCGGCACTTTGCCGAAAGAAAAAAAATGCCGATAATGAAACCAAAAAAGGGGCGGGGTCACGCAGGGTCGCCCCACCCCGCTTCATCCTAGCAGAGTCCTCAACTCCCTCCTCACGATCTCACTCTGTCACGGAGCTGCATTAAATCACTGGGCAGCAATGTAACAGTGTCCCGCCTCCTAGGCAGCCTCTTGTATTGGACGGCACAACGATCCAATGTCAGGAATCATTGTGCCGTGTGTCAGAGGAGGCTGTCCAGGAAGGACATTGTTACAGCGCTGCCCAGTGATTTAATGCAGCTCCGTGACACAGAGTGAGATCGTGCTAGTAGGCACAGACATCCAGGGCTCTTCCTGGACACCACAGACACTGGGAGGGAAGA
>BLSH010449403.1:159959-165099 GCA_018402905.1 Glandirana rugosa | reverse complement strand
CTCCCAAGTGGTGTTCCACGTTGGTAAGTATTCGGACCTCTTACCTTTTAGGTCTACTCTGAAACGGTTTTTTGTATATTTTTTCAGTCTGGTCGAGACCCTTTCGTAAGGAACCTGCCTACTTTGATTGTAATTATTCATTAAGATTAATCATATTAAAGGCGCGAATCCTTTATTTTGGTCGACAACGGAGGGGTTTCTCGAGGTGATCATCCTCATCATCTAAACTATCTATGTCAACACAAGTTTTAATAAGTTGGGGGTTACGACATTTACCAAAAGCCCTTAAATCACATGTAAACATTAACATAAGACTTACTTTAGGATGTTCCTGGTTTTATTTCCTAAGCGCGGAAATTATACTAATTAGAATTACTTATTAATGTTAGTTTCATCCGTCCAAGGAATGCTTTCCCAGAGCTGGTCTGACTTTTTTATATGTTTTTTGGCAAAGTCTCATCTGGATTTTCCATTCTCCAGGCTTATGAATGGTTGCACCTTGTGGTGAACCCTCTGTATTTGCTTTTGTGAAGTCTTCTCTTGATTGTAGACTTTAAGGCTTCATGCACACAGGACGTTAAAAAAAAGTCCTAAAAACGTCAGTAGCTTATCAGTGATTTTTTTCCGCCGTTTTGTGGTGGCGTGATTGGGCGTTAGTGAGCGTTTTTTAGCGCTGGCGTTTTTAGCTTTTTTTTTTTTTTTTTTTCAATGGATACAAAACGTCCAAAGACGTTGGTGAGCTGCGTTTATTGAGCGTTTTTGGGCGTTAGAGCGTTTTTACAGCTGGAAAACGTCTTCAGAACCCACTGGTCTTGGGGTTTTTTTTACAGCTCAAAAACTTTACTGCTCAAAACGTCAAAAAACGTCCTGTGTGCATGAGGCCTAACAATGATATGCCCACCCCCTGGAGAGTGTCCTTCACTTGTCTGGATGTTGTGAATAGGTTTTTCTCCTTAGTTCATCGACGGACACAGCGCCTCCTTAATCTTGACCAGTAGGTTATATCACCTTTGCAGGAGTAGGACTAAGCAGAACATAAATCTTGGCTACACCCCATGCGCCATCCTAAGTGAATATATAACCCCCTCCCTGCTCTAGGTATTCAGTGTTTTCTGTATAGTCAGGAGTAAGGACTTAGCTCCCTGCTGGGATCTTTTTTGTTCCTAGCAATTGTTTTTTCTCCTTCCATGCATCTTTTTGATTTTTCTCCTGGGTGATAAACAATCAACTGCTGGGCTGGGCGACAGGCTGGATAATCTAGATCTAGTGGTCTTCCCAGTCCAGCCAGAGTGCACGTGTAGACCGCAGCTATGCACTAGGTCGGCCATGACCTAGCCTCAACAGATGGAGCCTGGCCTGCGAGTTAAAGATTTCAGGGGGTCGCATACAACCGGGCTCTGGTCTGAGTCGTCCCCCTGGCCATCAGCCCCCCACTCCGGTGGCAAGGGTCTTGTCTGGAGCGATACCTGCAGCCGTGGAAGGGCAAGTACAGTCCCCCCTCCTGTGCGGGGGTGGAATGGACACAGGTACTCTCCAGGGATGGTCGGACCTGCTTGCAGCATCCCTCCTCATCACTCAGTTAAACTGGGGGACTCATGTGCTGCTATGTATACTGCCTTACTAGCTGGGGCTGCAGTGTCTGGAGCCATGGGGGTCCCAGTGCAGCGTTTTCCCCTCCACCCTCCTGGGGGTGTTCCCTGGGGGGCTCATGTGCCAGTGTCGGTACAATACCTGAAGTGGGGTTCCAATGCAGAGGGTGCAGCGAAGGCTTCTGTGTGCTCTGGGAACCATATGCTAGCATTTGGCGGCCATTTTCCCTCAGCTTGTTTGGTCTTCAGCTAGCGGCTATGTTGGTGTAGTCTGATGTCACAGCCTGTGGCCATTTTCCCTTGGTTTGGAGACAAACAGAGCTGTGCAGAGACAGGCTGAGCAGGTCACATGATGTACAGAGCTTCCGGGCTCCTCCTCTTCCTCCTAGGATACATGTTAGAGCACATGGCATACTGAATGCTCTGATCCGGCATTCTCCAATCTGGTGTGGTGAATCCCTGGGGTTCCTTCTGTTTACTAGCAAGCACCTTCAGTGGGGGCGGGAACCATAGCGGTGCCAAAAATGTATTTTGTGCTGCAGGGTCTCCCTTACTCCATGGCGCCTCAGGGTCGCATCTCCCCCACTGATGCCCTCATGGGGGCGCCTGATCCCTCGGAGCCCCAGCTCCCTATTAATGCTCTGACTGCGGTCCTAGAATCCCTAGTATCCTGGGTGGAAGTGGCATGCGGACAAAGATCTGGCAGGAAGTGTCCTCCGCCTACTTCTGCTCAGTCTGTCTCATCTGACTCCGATGCTGCTGTGGACATGGCCTGTCCAGTGGGCGTTGATACCACACTTCCTGATCTGTCTGATAGCGACAATGACTCCTCCATGGTCACAGCAGCAAAGGAACAAATGCTGATGGAGGCACTTGTTACTGCAGTGCGAGAGACTTTAAAAATGGAGGATGTGGCTATTTTGGTACACAAACAAGGCACCTCGTGCAGCTAAGGTGTTTCCTTACCTTCCCTATTTTGACAAGTTTGTCTATAAGGAGTGGGGGCAACCAAAGCAACTTTTTTGTGGTCTCAAAACGTTTTGCAGTACGTTACCCCTTTAAGGAATCACTTATAAAAAAAGTGGACCGGTCCACCAGTGGTGGACCCTCCTGTTTCCAGGTTGAATAAAGCAACCATGATTCCAGTTGAGGATTTCCCGTGCTTTAAAGACCCGGCCGATAGGAAAGCGGAGTCTGTGGCGCGCAGCATGTTCACTATGGCAGATTCGGCAATGCGACCGATCCTGGCCTCGGCCCTAGTGTCTCAGACGCTGACTGAATGGGCCAAGCTTTTGCGCCAAGTTCTAAAGAATGAGCAGGTTCCCGCTGCTTATGTTGATCTGTCGGACCAGTTGGTCCAAGGGCTGCGGTTTGTATATCATGCATCTTTGGATGCGACTCCCCTGCTGTCCAAACTTTCAGTTTCAGTGGTAGTGATTAGACGTGTGCTACGGCTTAAGTATTGGTCTGCAGACTAAGCCTCTAAGCAAGCGCTCATTGATCTGCCCTTTCAAGGCGATCGCCTGTTTGGGGCTACCCTGGATGACCTCATTAAAGGTGTCACATGGGGGAAGAGTACTTTCCTGCCACAGTCTAAAAATGGGAAGGGGCTCGTAAACGTGGGCCTGCCTTCTCAGCCCATAAGAAATTATTTTGGGCCCCTGGGACTGCAGACAAGGGAAACAGATCTCTCAAGTCTGCCTCGGGAGGTTCCAAGCATTATTGGGCTGGAAAGCCTAGAGCTGGCCTCTCTTTTCCCGCCGACAAAACCCCTTCAACATGAAGGTCTGCCCTCACCCATTACTGGGGCGTGGGGACAGCTTCGTGGACCTCCTTCGTAAGTGTCAAGGGAATCCACAAGATGATTCTTTTAGGGGTATCCAGAAAGTGGGATAAAGTTTGTCCATCTCGGGGTTTTTAGTCACCTAATCTCCTTGTGTGGATATAATTCCTGCAAAGGTTCGGGTAATGTCCGGGCTACCTAAGGTCCCCCCTATCCCTGTCCAGGGAATAGGATTACCTAAGTCTGATTTGTATTCACGGGTGCCTGTGGTAGATGCTGCAGTCATCCTAGTGCCACTGCGAGGTCAACACCTCCCTCTTTTTCTGTTGTGCCTGCGAATGATCGAGGGCGTAAGTCTTCTGCTCATCCTCGCTCCTTTTCTCGGATTTTGGCTTTTCTTCAATGGGGCATTGAGCAAAAATTGGCCTTGAGTACCATAAAGGGCCTTAGCAATCTTCTTTCAGCGACCCTTAGCCACGCACACTCTTTGGTTCATACCATCATTCAAGGAGTCTGACACGTGGCTTCACCTTTACAGTCTCTTTTACCACCATGGGATTTGAACTTGGTACTTCCAGTTCTCCAGAAACCTCCATTTGAGAATATTCGGGAGATTCCCTTACCTACAGTGTCCCAGAAGGTGGCATTCTTGGTGGCCATTACATCTGCCCGTAGGGTGTCGTAATTGGCAGCATTATTCTGTCTTACTCCCTATTTAGTGGTCCACAGAGACAAGGTTCTTTGTCCCTCTCCATCGTTCCTACCTAAAGTGGTCTCATACTTCCATCTGATTGAGGACACTGTGCTGCCTTCATTGTGTCCCAAGCCGGCTCATCCTAAGGAATTTGCTTTGCATACCTTGGATGTGGTTTGTGCGATTCAGGTGTACCTGGCAGCCATGGAGTCTTTGTGGAGGTCAGACTTGCTTTTTGTGGTTACACAAGGACCAAGGAAAGGGTTGACAGCTTCTTTGGCTACCATCTTCAGATAGATCAGACAGACGGTGACTCAGGTCTATTCTATTAGACCCTATCTTTCCCTCTCATGGCGTTTTGTACTCAGGCACTTAGTACTTCTTGGACCTTCCGTCCTCAAGCATCAATATCACAGATGTGCAAGGCGGTCACTTGGTCGTCGGTGCATATAGAAAGTAGATATTTTGGCATCTGTGGATGCTTCTTTTGACCACAAGGTTTTGCGGGCTGCTCTTTAGGAGGGGCTGTTCCCTCTTGAGGGGTGTTTTTCTTTCAAATTCTTATTTTTCAGATGGGGTTCCTGTGACCCGATTAAGGCTCCTGTGTCCTGGTTAGGGCTTTTGTGGTTAGCTTTGGGTTATTCTCCCCACCTCTCATTTTATTTTGGCACTGCTTTGGGACGTCCCACTGGTCAAGATTAAGGAGGTGCTGTGTCAGTCGAACTAACGAGAAAATAGGATTTTTGTGCTCACCTTAAAATCCATAACTCTGCGTTCATCGACGGACACAGCACCCATCCATCTATGGAGTTTTGATACTTCTATTACTGCTTGCTACTAAGCTGAATACCTAAAGCAGGGGTTATATACTGACTGAGCACGGCCCATGGGTCGTAGCCAAGTTTTATGTTCTGCCTAGTCCTCCAGAGACGATATAACCCACTTGTCAAGATTAAGGAGGCGCTGTGTCTGTCGATGAACACAAAGAAATTGATTTTACGTTGAGTACAAAGATCCTACGATCATCCACCACTGTTGTCTTCCGTGGAAGTCCAGGCCTTTTTATGTTGCTGA
>BLSH010449403.1:147459-154959 GCA_018402905.1 Glandirana rugosa | reverse complement strand
TTTCTGCACAAATTGGTCATAAAATGTGATCTGATCTTCATCTAAGTCACAACAATAGACAACCACAGTCTGCTTAAACTAATAACACACCAAGAATTAAATGTTACCATGTTTTTATTGAATACAGCATGTAAACATTCACAGTGCAGGTGGAAAAAGTATGTGAACCCCTAGACCAGGGATGTCAAACTGGCGGCCCTCCAGCTGCTGCGGAACTACAAGTCCCATCATGCCTCTGCCTGTGGGAGCCATGCTTGTAACTGTCAACCTTACAATGCCTCATGGGACTTGTAGTTTCGCAACAGCTGGAGGGCCACCATTTTGACAACTGTGCCCTAGACTAATGACATCTCCAAGAGCTAAATGGAGTGAGGTGTCAGGAAACTGGAGTCCAATCAATGAGATGAGATTGGAGGTGTTGGTTACAGCTGCCCTGCCCTAGAAAAAACACACACCAGTTCTGAGTTTGCTTTTCACAAGAAGCATTGCCTGGTGTGAATGATGCCTCGCACAAAAGAGCTCTCAGAAGACCTACGATTAAGAATTGTTGACTTGCATAAAGCTGGAAAGGGTTATAAAATTATCTCCAAAAGCGTTGCTGTTTATCAGTCTACGGTAAGACAAATTGTCTATAAATGGAGAAAGAAGAAGAATCCTAGAGTGTCAGCTAAAGACTTACAAAAGTCTCTGGCATATGCTAACATCCCTGTAAGTGAATCTACGATACATAAAACACTAAACAAGAATGGATTTCATGGGAGGATACCACAGAGGAAGCCACTGCTGTCTAAAAAAACATTGCTGCACGTTTACAGTTTGCACAAGAGCACCTGGATGTTCCACAGCAGTACTTGCAAAATATTCTGTGGACAGATGAAACCAAAGTTGAGTTGTTTGGAAGAAACACACAACACTATGTGTGAAGAAAAAGAGACACAGCACACCAACATCAAAACCTCATCCCAACTGTGAAGTATGGTGGTGGGGGCGTCATGGTTTGGGGCTGCTTTGCTGCATCAGGGCCTGGAAGGATTGCTATCATCGAAGGAAAAATGAATTCCCAAGTTTATCAAGACATTTTGCAGGAGAACTTAAGGCCATCTGTCCAGCAGCTGAAGCTCAACAGAAGATGGGTGTTGCAACAGGACAACGACCCAAAGCATAGAAGTAAATCAACAACAGAATGGCTTAAACAGAAGAAAATACGCCTTCTGGAGTGGTCCAGTCAGAGTCCTGACCTCAACCTGATTGAGATGCTGTGGCATGACCTCAAGAAAGCGATTCACACCAGACATCCCAAGAATATTGCTGAATTGAAACCGTTCTGTAAAGAGAAATGGTCAAGAATTACTCCTGACCGTTGTGCACGTCTGATCTGCAACTACAGGAAACGTTTGGTTGAAGTTATTGCTGCCAAAGGAGGTTCAACCAGTTATTAACCACTTCAGCCCCGAAGGATTTCCCACTTTAGGACCAGAACCCTTTTTGCGATTCGGCACTGCGTCGATTCTAACTGACAATTGCGTGGTCGTGCGACGCTGTACCTAAAGAAAATTTGCGTCCTTTTTCCCCCACAAGTAGAGCTTTCTTTTGGTGGTATTTGATCACCTCTGCATCATTTCTGATCGCCGCTATAAACAAAAGAAGAGCGACAATTATGCAAAAACACCCACATTTCTTACTTTTTGCTAAAATACAAATTTAAAAAAAAAAAATGTATAAAATTTTTTTTTTCCATCAGTTTTGGCCGATTTAGATTCTTCCTCATATTTTTGGTAGCCGGCGGCGATCGAGTCCGCCCTACCCCCTCCCTGCCCCCCCCCCCGGAACACAGTGAGCACGTCTCCGGGCGGCACGCGTGCGCTCACAGCACTACTTATCGCAGCCGCCGTAATATGACGGCGATTTGCGATAACGAGCCACCTTGCTGCCTTCAGACGGCGGTCGGCAAGTGGTTAAATCCAAGGGTTCACATACTTTTTCCACCTGCACTGTGAATATTTACATGGTGTGTTCAATAAGAACATGGTGACATTTAATTCTTATGTTATTAGTTTAAGCAGACTGTGATTGTCTATTGTTGTGACTTAGATGAAGATCATATCACATTTTATGTCCAATTTGTGCAGAAATCCATATCATTCCAAAGTGTTCACATACTTTTTCTAGCAACTGTATACACAGCAAATAAAATATTGCATACGTCACCATTTTCCTAGGTAAATATATTTCTTAAGGTGGTATTGACATGAAATTTTCACCACACGTCGGTAGCAATTCATGCAATCCATACAAAGAAAGTAAAACAAATACGTTCAGAAATCAAGTTATGCGTAAATAAAATGGAATGAATCAGGGAAATGGCCTTAGGAGAGCTGGCAATGTTACCAATACTGGTAACGGGTGCATTCCCGTGCGCACTGGCGCAAGAATGATGAACGGGCACACGCAAGTGCGCGAATAGGCAAATGCGCATGCGCAGTTGCATCCACATTACGTGACAGATGCAGCCACACACTATTAAAGACTGCTGCTGAGCTCATCAGATTTCTAGATTGTTGTCAGCCTTCCTGTGTTCCTGAACCTCTGTGTAAATTCCCTTGGATTTCTTGTTGTGACCCGGCTTGTTCCTGACCTGTCTGATCTTCTCTCCTGGCTTTGACCCCTTGGCTTGTTCTACCGACCCTGCTGCTTTCTGATCTCCCGTGTATGACCCCGGCTTGCCTTAGGGACTTTACTACTATTACTTACTCCTTGCTTGCCTTTCCGTGTATGACCCCGGTTAGTTCTTGGTCCTGCTACCTGCCTCCTCTTCCTGACAGATCCACGGCCTTTGACACACTGCCTGGCTTTCACTACCGTCTCCTGTGTGAACTGCTGCCAAGTACTACGGAGGTTCACTGAGACATCTGTCTAGCTTTGTGTCCTGCCTCCTCCAGTATACATCAGGTGACCACTGGTCTATCTCTTCAGTACCCATCTAGCAACCTGTGCTTCTTTAAGCCCTGTACCACCTTCAGGGTGTTCTGCACTTTGCCGCAAGAGAATCCCTCTCAGCATTTTGGCCTCCAACCAGGTACGTGACAATGACACAGGAAAAAATGATTAAGCACATGAAGAAAGGGAGGTAGAAAAATGCATGATGGGTAAAAGAAAAGAGCTCTCTCAAGACCTTTGCAATCTTATTGTTGAAAAACATACTGATGGCATTGGTTACAGAAGGATTCTAAACTGTTTCAGTGAGCACTGTTGGGGCCGTAATCCGGAAGTGGAAAGGACATAATTTCACCATAAACCGGGCACTACCAGGTGCTCCTCACAAGATTTCTGACAGAGGAGGCAAAATAATTATGAGAATTGTCCAAGTGCCAAGGACCACTTGTGAAGAGCTTCAGAAAGACCTGGAATTAGCAGGTACAATTGTTTCAAAGAAAACAATAAGTAATGCATTCAACCACCATGGTCTGTATGCACACTCACCAAGCAAGACTCCATTGCTGAAGTAAAAGCATGTTGAAGCTTGTTTAAAATTTGCTGCACAACATTTAGACAAGCCTGTCTAGCTAGAAAGCATCAGATCGCTGATTTTATTATTTTTATTTTTTTTTTATCTGATGCTTTCCAGCTTGGAGGAGAGGTGCGGGGTCTTATAGAACCCACGTCTCTACATAAAGATTGCCTGTCATGCAGTGTTTCTATTACAAAGCGTGTTTACATTCCTTGTAATAGGAATAAAAGTGATTAAGATTTTTTTTAAAGGGAAAGTGTAAAAATGAAATAAAAAAAAAAATTAAAGGGCGCCCCGTCCCCTTGAGCTCGCACGCATAATTCTAGCACTAGACCTCCTCTGTAACGCTAAACATGTACCCTGTAAAAAATTTGACAGCGTCGCCTATGGGGATTTTTACGTACCGAAGTTTGACGCCATTCCACGAGTGTGAGCAATTTCAAAGCTTGACATGTTAGGTACCTATTCACTCAGTGTAACATCCTCTTTCACTTTATGCAAAAAATGGGGCTAACGTTTCTGTTAAAAAAGTTAAAAAGTTGCAATGACCGACATTTTATTCTCTAGGGTGTCTGCTAAGAAAAACATATAATGTTTGGGGATTCTGAGTAATTTTCTAGAAAAAAAATTATGATTTTTAGACATAGGAGCGAAGTGCCAGAATAGGCCCGGTATGGAAGTGGTTAAAGTGCACAGGCACTCTAAGGCATAGGTCACATAAGTGGTATTGCACGTGATGAATTCAGATACCCTAAACTCTATTATTAACTGTAGATCTAAAATTTACAAGTGAAAATCTTTTATCTCGAATCATCTGCCGTCTTTTGGAGGGTCAAGGATCTTTTTTACTAAATTATCCCCAAAATTAGGGGCTCTTCTGCATATAAAGGGTGGATTTTCAGGAAGCACTGGACCCAAAACCCTATCCAGAAGTAGGATATGCCAATGCCTTCTGAAAATGGATTTGACTGCTTTATATTGAACACAATAATCTGAAATAAAACCCCACTCCTGGCTTTTATTTGATTACAGTTTAGCTTTATCCCGTAAACACTCTTTCTCCTTACGTTCACTGACAGACGCAGCTCTTCATTGACTTTATGGGGTTTTATGTTCGTCCAACTAGGAGTTAACTAGGCAGGGAAAAGAATCAGTTGGCCCCTCCCCTGGGGGCCGTCCTACATCAAACCCCCTCACAGTATAGCTCTTCAGTTTCAATGCCTAGTTCGCAAGGAGTTGACCTGGCTTCCCTATAGGGAACTGCGGTCTTGATTATGACCATTTTTTTTTCTTTTTTCTTTTATTTTTTACTTTTTACTGCAATCAAGATGATCTGCTATCAAGAAGCCAGTCGGGGCATAGAGAGTCCTGGAGCTCTGTACTTTCCCCGACCTGGCCGACATGATGCGAAGCCAGTCCCGCTAAGGGGGACCCGCCGCATCTTACCCGTTCCGTGCGGGAGGCCCCGGGTGAAATATCCCCTTGGTCCCCTTTACCGATGCGCTCGGCAGGGTGACTTGGGCCTGCAGCATACCGACGTCAAGGGCGTGAAGTCTGCTTCTGGTGGCTACCGTGACGTGGGACCGGTAAGTGAGCGCCCTACCTTCCCCCATCACAGGGTGTGAAGAGGGCCCGACGTCCGCAAAACTTGTGCGTTCGCGGTAACGACGCCTTGTCTGGGGTAGCCACCGGTGGGATCAGCCTTCCATCTTGCCCCCTGCCACACCTCGCCCCCCCCACCCAAGCACCGTGTGATTTTCGGCCTTCTCATCCGGATCGCCATGCGGCGACCGGCCGCCATTTTGTGGCGGACCGCCGCCATTTTGCCGTAGCCGCGGACATTGTCAGTCTATGGGGCTTTCCCTCTAGCGCTCGGAGCGGCCATTTTCGGTACTGCACGCTGTCTGTGAGTAGGATTCGGCCTCTAGTGCTTCCTGGCGGCCATTTTCACTGCATGCTCTGCATTTCTCCACGTGGCTGCAGCTTCTCTCTCTCCTCACAGGAAACGGCGCTGACAGGGGCAGCTCTTCAGTCGATCTGCGCTAGAAGGCAGCTGGAACTGCAAGTATAGCTGGGCTCCCTCCGGGTGCTGGTGGTGGTGGGGTGCTGTCCTTTGACTCCTGTGGGTGTGTGGCTGTATGTGGGGCGTCCCTTACATTCCTGTATTCCTGGACAATGGCTGATCTCCCTGCTGAACCTACTGAGGTGGCATCAGCAGCCGCACAGTCTGACCAAGGGGCTTTTCTCTCCCAGCTGCGGGCTGTGTTTTCTGAGTTTTTTCCACAAGGGGACGCCGCTCCGCGGGTCCCCAGGAAGCGTCCCCCTCCCTTATCCTCAGGGGAAGAATCTGAGCCGGAGGTGGCCTCCAGGGTCTCAGGGACCCCGGGGGATCTGTCTGAGGAGGAGACTGGTGGTGACAGTGTGTTCACTGAGGGGGACCAGGAGCCAGCTGCTGACCAAACAAAGGTGCTGGTGGCCGCTATTATCGCTGGCATTTGCACTAAGTTGCAGCTGGACCAAGATGGCGAATCGCGAACTGTTTATGTGTGCGGGTCTTCCAGGCCCCCCAAGGCCTACCCTTACAATGAATTCTTTGACCATTTCCTATATCGTGAATGGCAACACCCTCAGCGTTCCTCCTCACTGACTGCATGCTTTGCCGTGCGTTATCCCTTTGAGGAGAGCTTCCTGAAGAAATGGGAATCACCTGTGGTGGACCCACCAATTGCACGCCTTACCAAGGCGACTACCATCCCTATGGAAGGGACCCCTTCCTTCAAGGATCCCGCTGATAGAAAGACAGAGGCACTTTTGAAGTCCCTGTTTTTGAATGCAGGCTCTGCTGTGCGACCTGCTTTGGCTGCAGCCATGGCAGCACAGCATTTCTCTGAGTGCATGGAGGAACTTAGGAAGGACTTGGTAGGCGGCCGCCTGATGGAGTCGCCGCAGAAGGCTGAGTATTTGCTCCAGGGGATTAATTACCTCTGTGATGCGGCCGTGGATGTTCTGCCTTTGCTGTCCAGAATATCCATATCGGCTGTCAGACTTCGTAGAATCCTTTGGCTGCGTTCCTGGTCGGGTGACCACGCTTCCAAAAGAGGTCTGGCTGACCTCCCCTTTCAGGGTGGGCGTCTATCATCAAGGATTTCACGGGTGGTAAGAATACCTTCCTTCCGGAGCCCCGCAGGCGTGAGTTTCGCCGTAGGCAGGAGCCTTCTACGTCGGGTCAGAAGAAGCCTTTTCGTCCCGCCACGACAGGCAAGGGGACCCGTTCCAGTAAGGCCGCTGCAGGGGCCAGACGTCGGCAGTGGCAGCGCAAAACAGCCTGATGGGTTGCCCCCACCCGAGTGTCGGGTGGGGGGGACGTATTCTGGGGTTCGCAGATCAGTGGCTGGCTCACATTTCAGACCGCTGGGTCCGGGAGGTGGTGTCCACCGGGTACAGGATAGAGTTCATCTCTCTACCCCCAGACAGGTTCTTCCCATCAAATTTGAACCTCCCGCTGGAGCGCGGACAGGCCCTTTCCAGGGCGGTACAGGCCCTCTCGGACCAGGGAGTGATTGTACCGGTTCCCCCAGGAGAGAGATTTCGAGGTTTTTACTCAAATCTTTTTGTGGTACCCAAGAAAGGGGACGGATTTTGGCCCATTCTGGACCTGAAGGCCCTGAACAAGTTTGTCAGGGCGCGAAAGTTCAGGATGGAGTCTGTTCGGTCGGTTGTGGCCGCCCTTCACCAAGGGGAATTCTTGGCATCATTGGACATACAGGATGCGTACCTCCACGTACCCATCCATCCACGCCATCAGCGTTTCCTGAGGTTCGCTATTGGGGATCGCCATTTTCAATTTGTAGCGACTACCGCACCTACCTACCCATGCACCTCCATGCGTAGGACATACAGGTTACTACGGTTCTTAAGGGGAACCACTTCCCGCCGGTGTTGGCTGGCTTGTCTGAGGTAGGACTTGAAAGCGCGGGACTGTTTGAACAAGT
>BLSH010449403.1:132677-146517 GCA_018402905.1 Glandirana rugosa | reverse complement strand
GTTCTGGTGGAATAGGAATACGTAGTGATTTATTCCTCTGAACGTGCTATCCCGTCGGTTAAGGCTGTGAGCAGACCGTCTTCACTACCGTTGGTGGAAGACGCTGTCTTCGACATTCCCTTAGAGGGACTAGAAAAGTATTCCACCAAAAACTTCTTGTCTTTCGTGGTCTAAGTCTAGGGTGCCTCGGTACCTCGCTCGTTTGTCGTTTCCAGGGTCCTGACCTTTTTACAGCAGGGCCTGAATAAGCATTTGGCCTTGAGTACTCTCAAGGGCCAGATCTCGGCCTTAGCCATACTCTTTTTCAGAGACCTTTGGCTTCGCACTCTCTGATTCGTACCTTTGTACAAGGTGTGCGACATGTGGCGCCTCGGGTGAGACCCCCGATGGCTCCGTGGGATCTGAATCTGGTGCTTTCTGTTCTTCAAAAACCACCTTATGAAAAGATCAGGGAGATTCCCTTACAGCTTCTGTCGCAGAAGGTGGTTGCCATCACTTCTGCCAGACGAGTGTCGGAATTGGCTGCCCTATCGTGCAAGTCTCCTTATTTAGTGATGCATAAGGATAAGGTGGTCTTGCGACCCCTTCCTTCTTTTCTTCCGAAGGTAGTCTCTTTCATATCAATGAAGATATTGTTCTGCCTTCATTGTGCCCTCGTCCATCGCACCCGAAGGAATTCGAGTTACATGCCTTGGACGTAGTTAGGGCCTTACGGGTGTACTTGGCTGCTACAGCTCCTTTTTGTAAAGCTGACGCCATGTTTGTTATACCAGAGGGCTCGCGCAAAGGATTGGCAGCCTCTTCGGCTATGATTTCTCAGTGGATTAGAAAAACTGTGGCCCATGCGTATTCTGTTTGGGGCAAGGTTCCCCCTTTTCCGGTCACGGCTCATTCTACCCGGGCGGTTAGTACTTCCTGGGCCTTCAGACACCAGGCCTCGGTGTCACAGGTGTGCAAGGCGGCCACTTGGGCCTCGGTTCACACTTTCACTAAGTTTTACAAAGTTGATGTGTTTGCATCTTCGGATGCTGCTTTTGGCCGCAAAGTTCTGCAGGCGGCAGTGTAGGCGCGTCTGGCGCCTCCTCAGAGGTTCAGTTGGGTACAGTTGTTTGCGTTTACCCACCCCTCTTTTTTGACA
Organism: Glandirana rugosa; assembly: GCA_018402905.1. Classification (NCBI taxonomy): domain Eukaryota; kingdom Metazoa; phylum Chordata; class Amphibia; order Anura; family Ranidae; genus Glandirana; species Glandirana rugosa. The sequence goes on along the minus strand of BLSH010449403.1, from coordinate 145,379 downwards.
CAGCTTGGGGACGTCCCCATAAAGTCAATGAAGAGCTGCGTCTGTCAGTGAACGTAAGGAGAAAAAGGGATTTTATTAAAACTTACCGTAAAATCCTTTTCTCTGAGTTCACTGACAGACGCAGCACCCACCCCTCTGGGCTCTGTTTTGGTACGGCTTGTGTACGAACTGAAGAGCTATACTGTGAGGGGGTTTGATGTAGGAAGAGAGGACGGGCCCCAGGGGAGGGGCCAGCTGATTCTTTTCCCTGCCAAGTTAACTCCTAGTTGGACAAACATAAAACCCCATAAAGTCAATGAAGAGCTGCGTCTGTCAGTGAACTCGGAGAAAAGGATTTCACGGTAAGTTTTAATAAAATCCCTTTTTCCTCTGTATAGCCAATACCTCCTGGATTGTTTTCTGAATTTGATCAGTTTTATATTGCTTCTGGACAAATCTTTCTTTAATCACCTCAGATTGGGCAAGGAAATCTGATTCTAGACTACAATTCCTACTCACTCTCATCACTTGACCTTTGGGTATATTCTTAAATCAAAGTGTGTGATGCCCACTTAAGACTGATAAGTAACTATTATGGTCCGTTGGTTTAAAATAATCTTAGTGAGAAGTTAGTTGTCCTCTCTAAAATTATTTACATCTAAGAAATGTGTACTTTACTCCACTGATTATCCAATTTTTTATTATTATTGTTATTATTCAGCTTAAATATAAATTGGCTCTGAGACTCCTGATCCAGCACAAATAAGGAGCAGTGTCATCTAACTCGTACCTCGTGGCGGAGCCTCGTGTGTGGAAGGAGACCTTTCGTACAGCCCTGGCTCAAGGGCCACTGGTGTTACGACAGTGGCCGCGAGAGCTCGGTGAGGTAAGAGTGCCTGCAAGATCTTCCATTGGTCGCAGAGGTGTGTGGCAGGTGGGTCATCGGAGCTGGGTTGTATAGCTGAAACAGCGGATGGCAGCTGGAACAGCGGATGCAGGCGCACAGCCGAGGACCAGTGTCACCAGCCACTATGCAGAGCAGGACAGATGGATAACTGGAAACAGGGTCATACAAGCCAGGTCAGCAACGGATGATCAGATATAAGCATAAACGGCAGGCAGAGAATGATCAAGATGCAGGCAGAGATTGGCAACAGGATAACAGTCATATATAACAAAGTCTTAAGACAATCCGAGGTCTGAACAGCTGGAACTGTAGATTCTGGAATAGTCAGGCACAAATGACAGGTGAAAACCATAAAGAATGGGGACTGTCCTGTGGCTGAATGACTGGCGTTATTGTAGGCAATTTCTGCCAATGGCAACAGTGACACCCGGTCCTGGAAGGATGTAAAACATCAAATGTACTGTTAGAGTGTTTGGTTAGTTCTTTCTGTTTGCCCGTTGGTTTGAGGGTGATAAACAGAAGACGAAGATAATTTAATCTCCAGGACCTCACATAAGGCCCTCCAGAAACATGACATGAACACCTTGATCCGACACAATGCTTGCAGGGATTCTATAGCTATGCTCTGATCAGTGGGACACAGGTGAATCTTGAGAGTGATGTCCTGGGTGCCTGCGCTGCGGTGCTCTCCCATACACCATGATGCCAGATACTCGCCAAAACAGAAAAACAGCTGGCTACTCCACAATCCTCTGATAATATGAATTTATTCATACACCATGCCAGTGAGTACAAAAAGAAGAAAGCTGCAATGCTTGCAGGGACCCCGTGCAGCCTCACAATCTCTTCGATAAACACTCTGGCACTTTCCATGGCAGAGGGTGTGTTCTTTAGGGGCAGAAAGTGGGCCATTTTGGCTAGTCGAAACATCACTATAAAGATTTCTTTGCATCCCTCAGAAGGTAGAAGTTCTACTATGAAATCCATATATATCAGTTTCCATGGCCTATCAGGGACTGGCAAAGGTTTGAGCAAGTCCCAAGCTTTGCTTGTAGTTTTTCTCGGTGTACAAACAGCACATAAGTTCACATATTTTTCACAGAATTCTTCCAGGTCTGGCCACCAGAATGTGTGTCGTAAAAAATCAAGAGTCTTACAGATACCGAAGTGGCCTGCTAAAGGATGATCTTGACGAAGTTGCAAAACAATCACCCGTACATATTTCTGGCACAACAATCTGATGCTCCTGCCATAGCAATCCCTCTATAGCCAATGTGATTCCTGGAGGGCAAGAACTGCCCATAGAAGCTTGCTTAATTTGTGAAAGAAGATCCATCTGTAATAACAGAAAGTTACCTGCGTACAAGGTGGGTATCTTGGACAGATCTTTGGGATCATCGTACATATAGGATAGTGCATCCGGCTTAACATTCTTTGATCCAGGTCAGTAGGTTATGTGAAATATGAATCTTAAGAAGAACAGTGCCCATCTAGCTTGACATTGCTTTAGCTGATTGGCAGACCTCAAGTATTCAAGATTTTTAGGATCAGTATATATTAATATGGGATGTGCTGCTCCTTCCAACAGGTACCTCCATTCCTCCAGGGCTGCTTTGATGGCAAATAGCTCCTGATCCCCCACATAATTTTTCTCTACCGGGGTAAGTTTGCATGGAATGAAGACCACGGGATGCATTAAATCCTTGAGACCCTGGTGTTGCGAGACAACTGCCCCACTACCATTTCCGATGCATCTACTTCCAATATATATGGCAAGGGTGGGTCAGGATGATTGAGGATAGAGGCTGAACTGAAAAGTCTCTTTAGTGTCTCAAATGCATTTTGTGCCTCAGGACTCCAGAAGAACCGCAGGTTTAGTTTAGTCAGTTGCATGATATGAGTATTAATGGCATCAAGGCTTAATAGTTCTTTGTTTGGTAGGGGTAACAACAGGTAATGGAGATGTCTCTTGAGTTCCCAGTCCTGACTTAATAGATGAGCCATCTGTCAGGTAAACTGAAAGACCTTGCGTTTTTGGTTGTAGAGGAATGCATTGCTGGATTGCAAAAGTCAAGTCAATAAAGCAACTGCATGCTCCGGAGTAAATAATAGCGTTGATGGGAACTGCTCCTTTCAGCAGCTGGAACGAGAGTGGAAATGTTAGATGAGTTGTACTGGCAGAAAATGATGACAGGGAAAATAGCTGGGCACTTAAGCATCTTTGCAGGACAGGTGCGCATATAATGGCTGGCTTCTCCGCAGCAAAGACAAAGGTTGCGCTATCGACAACTTAGGCATTCTTCAGGTGATAAAAAGGACACATCAACTCAAGTTGCATCGGTTCTGGAATGTCAGGTGCAGGATTGACAGGCCTTGAACTGGCTGGAGCAGAATGAGCAGAAACTGGAATTCTGGGCATCATCCATACAGGATGGGACTGCGGTGTAGACCTCTGTCTTGCGTTCATGGAGCCATTGGTCAATCTGGATGGCCAAGGTAATTAGGGCCTGCAAAGTATTTGGTACTCTGACTGAAGCTAGTTCATCCTTTAGGCTCTGAGAGGCCTAGATGGAACGGAAGTCTCAGGGCTGCGTCATTCCACTTTGTATCCGCGATCCAGCGTCTGAAGTCAGTAACATAGTCCTCGGCCGATTTGCGGCCTTGCTGAAGCGTATAGAGAGCAGCCTCTGCTGTAACGGTTTATTGTGGATCATTGTATAACTGGGCCATTGCATCAAAGAAGGATGACCTAGCATGTATCTCTGCATTATTCTCCTCGAGCAGCCGGTGGGCCCAGGTCTGAGGTACACCTTGGAGTAGTGACATAATGAATCCCAGCTTGGTGGATTCCAGAGAGAAAGTCTATGGTTGCAAGGAGAAGTATAATTCGTATGCGTTACGGAATGCTTTGAATTTACTTCGATCCCCTGAGAACCTTTCTGGTGTAGGAACTCTGGGTTCCGGCAGTAACATCACCACTGTAGGTGTAGTAGCAGTCTGTGTTGTTGCAGCAGCAGAAGAAGCAGTTGTAGTAGAATTTGCAGACGTAGCCAAGGACTGCATACACTCTTCCAGCTGGACGTAGCCTTCCTGCCCAGTGAGGGCTGCGAGATGTTGGCAAATCTCTTCCATCGGAGAGGTGCCTCTTGCAGGCTCAGACATGGCTGTCTGATAGTATCATGTACCTCATGGCAGAGCCTGACATGTTGAAGGAGACCTCTCATACAGCCCCAACTCAAGGGCCACTGGTGTTCCGACAGTGGCTGCAAGTGTGCGGTGAGGTAAGAGTGCCTACAAGATCTTCCGTTGGCCACAGAGGTGTGTGGCGGCAGGTGTGTCACTAGTACTGGGCTGGATAGCTGAAGCGGCGGATGGCAGCAGGAACAGCGGATGCAGGCACACAGCAGATGGAGGACCAGCACCACCAGGCACTATGCAGAGCATGACAGACGAATATCTGGATGCAGGGTCAGACAAGCCAGGTCAGCAACAGATGATCAGATACTGTAGAAGTATAATTGGCATGCAGAGAAACAGTATAACAGGCAGATATAACAAAGTCTTAAGGCAAGCCGAGGGCAGGACAGGTAGAAGCAAGCGTGGTCAGGATAAGCCGAGTCAAACACAGGAATCAATATACAGGGCACAGGAACACATGTTAAGCTGCAGATCAGACAGCAATGCACTAGTGCAGCTGCTGCCCTTATATAGGGCATTTGGTGCCAGCATTAATGGCTAATGCGCATATGTGTTCGCCTGCGTGTGCTAAAATTTCCACGCGTATACATTCGCCTGTGCCCGGCAAGTTGGGCATCTGCAGGATCATGTCTGCACATGCGTATCTGTTTCTGCCTAGGAACTTCGGTTGTGCTACGGCCAGCACATCCATGACGACGAGCAGGTCATCAATAAATTTTTAGATAAAAAGTAACCTCCTCCTCCACGAACCTTTGCTACATCTCTTTGGGAGAAAAAACATTCATAATACCAAAAATTATTATGGTAGAGGCAGAAATGAAGAGTTTTTTTTTTTTTTTAATTAAATTTGGAAACATACATACATCAAAAACATACGACAATACAGCAGGCACTAAATTAGTGCAATACCAGGGAAAAACATTCAGTAATTCTACATCTGTAAATAAATCATATTCTAACGAAAATTACACATGTCTCATGTGGTTATTGTCCTTATAAGCAGGTTTAGTTCCAATACCTAGTATAATAGAGTATAATAGTAAATATTGCACGTACACCATAGATGACCAATGAATTAACCAAGTTTATTTTGGTTTGGTGTTTACAAGTTAAAATCATTTTTTTTTCTATAAAATTACTTAGAACTCTCAAACATTATATATATATTTTTTCTAACACCCTAGAGAATAAAATGGCAGTCATTGCAAAACTTTGTCACACCGTATTTGCGCAGCGGTCTTCCAAGCGTGCTTTTTTAAAAATAAATTCATTTTTTTTTAGTTAAAAAATAAGAAAACAGTAAAGTTAGGCCAATTTTTCTCCATGTTGTGAAAGATAATGTTACGCCGAGTAAAATGATACCCAACATGTCATGCTTCAAAATTTCGTCTGCTCGCGGAATGGGGACAAACTTTGCAGCTTAAAAATCTCCATTGGCGACATTTAAAAAATTCTACAGGTTAGCAGTTTTGAGTTACAGAGGAGGTCTAGTGCTATAATTATTGCTCTCGCTCTAACGATCGTGGCGATACCTCACATGTGTGGTTTGAACACAGTTTTCATATGTGGGCGGGACTTATGTATGTGGTCGCTTCTGCGCGCAGCTCACAGGGACGGGGCGCTTTAACCACTTGCTGATCGGCATTTGACGGCGACAGATCCAGAAAAAATTAAGGTGGATGTGGCACTGCTCTATATTTATGCCTTTGTAATTTCCAGGGTGCTGGTAAATAAAATTCAATAAATCGATGTTGTGCACGGGTGCCTTTCCAATGGGACACCAGTTAATCAACAAACCACGATCAGTATAAATGTAAAAGGTGGATACAGGTGTTATAAATACAAAGATTTATACTGATTAATAAAAATTCATGAATCAAAACTAAAGTGACATGTGCATGTGGTAAATGTGTAGATCCATTGAATGAATTAGAATAAATTAAAGCGTATGGTCTAATCAACTCAGATAGTCAAAAACAAATAAAATAAAATAAATCAATAAAATGAATGAAATACAGTCCAAATTATGTGCAAACACGTATCTGTGCAATTAAACAACAATATATATTCTAGGTATCTCCTTAATACTTCTAAAGTGCATAGTCCCTATGGAGAAAAAGTGGGCGTGAGATCGTGCCCAGTGAGCGCGCACGCGCCGCCGGAGGCGCCCGCGCACTCACTGTGTTCGGGGAGGGCCAGGGAGCGGGTGCGGTGGAGTTGATCTCCGCCGGCCACCCGCGATGCCCCCCCCCCGGAGTGAAAGAACGGAGGTCCGTGTAAGTAAACACGGACCTCCGTTCTGTGAGGGCCTGCAGCTGCAAGCACCATTCAGATATCACTTCTCAAAGGTAGCGACGTCATATGACGTCCGCCTAAAGAGAAGTGGTTAAGGGTAGGGTTAAGCCATAGAGGAGTATTTGGGGAGGTCAACCATGAGTCCTTGAGGTTTAGCAATTATTGATTTAAATAAGGAAAAGGACATACGTAATATAGATATTCCAGGTTGGTCAGGACCACACTCGCTATATATTATGTTGTGTAGTGTCTCCATAGAAGAGACAATAGCTCCCTCTGTACTGTGCAGGCGTTGGTAGCATTTGGATGTAGTCAATCATGAATAGGTACTAATTGGTATGCTAAATAATATAAGTAAAAGTTGGGAAAGTCTAGCCCAGCTAAATGTGAAGGGAGTCTAAGTGTTTCTAGGGCTACCCCGTGTGACCCACTGTCAGGGAAACGTACCTGATCCTGAAGCCAAAATGCCGGGAAGGACCCCCTTGCGGCTAAACGCAGTATACCCCTGAAAGTGATACATGAGGTATGGTGCGTAAAGAAGCACGGGTTACCAACTGTGGGTGTAGACTTGACCCGAAGTGCAGGAACAGCAGTAAACACCTGGCTGGGGTACACATGTGCGCTGCAGGTGGAGCTGGTAACCGGGAACAGAGTAGTCAGGACAAGCCAGGGTCATACACAGAAGATCAGCAGGATGGGAGAAGCAGGCTGGAGGTCAAACACTGGAGAGCAGTAGCAAAGTCCGAGAGGCAAGCCAGGGGTCAAACACAGGAAATCTTCAGAGACAAGTCCGTAAGCAAGCCAATAGGTCATGCACTGGAGATCCAAGAGAGGCAAAGTCCGTAGGGCAGGCCAAGGTTCAAACTCTGGAGAAGGCAATCCGTAGTCGGGAGCAAAGCCAGGATCCAAAAGCCAAGGGAGCAGAACTGAAGCAGGTCCAAAGGGCAAGCGGAGTCACAACAGGAATCCCAGGAACAAAGTACTGGTGCAGATGCGGGAGGACTGAAGACGATCCAGCGATTTGCTGCAGCCAGGGGCTGCCTTAAATAGGCCGGCCTCAGCGATCATTGGACGCGCCGTGCACCCCGATTGCGCCTGCGCGTGCGTCGATCTGTTGCACATGCACACCTGCGTACGATCGTTCCGATTGGAACGATCATTCCGATTGCAGCGAATGTTCTGATTTCTATTGGAACGAACGCTCGGATCTTCATTGCCACTTCTCTGACAGTGCCCCCCCCCAGGGGGCAGCCTCAGGATGCCCACACTGGCCCATTTCTCCGGGCACTTGTTCTGGAAGGCTGGAACCAAGCGTGGTGCATGTACGTTGCTAGCAGGTTCCCAGGAATTGTCTTCCTGTGGGTATCCCTTCCATTTGACCAGATATTGCACTTGTCTGCCTCGCTTTCTGCAATCCAGAATGGTTTCCACCTCGATTTCAGTTTCACCTAAAACCATGATAGGAGGCGGTGGTACTCTCTCTCTCTTCCCGGAAAAGGGCTTGGCACTGCGGGCTTCAGTAGAGACACATGGAACACAGGATGGATCTTGTATGAATTGGGGAGAGCTAGTTCAAAGGCCACAGGGTTTATCATCCTCTTGATTTCAAAGGGCCCAATGAACAGGACAGGTAAGTCGGAGATTTAAGGCCGATAACCAAACTCTGTCTCCTACTTTGAATGCTGGGTTCTCCTTCCTTCCCCTGTCATGAAATTTCTTGTAGCTCTTCTGTGATTCCTTCATGGCCTCCTGGAGACGCAGATAGTTAGACTGGAGAAAGTTAATCCGGTCCTGAACTGCGGGAACTGATGCCTCTGATATGGCATTGGGCAAAAAGGAGGGATGAAACCCATAATTGGCCCAAAAAGGTGATCGATTAGTGGCAGAGTGAACGGAATTGTTGTATGCGAATTCCGCACATGGAAGGAGTGAGGCCCAATCGTCCTGCGAGCAAGTGCATGAACATCGCAGATATTGTTCGACCATTTGATTGGTCCTCTCTGTCTGACCATTGCTCTGCGGATGGTAGGCTAATGAGAGACATACCTCGATGGACAGGGACTTGCAGAGATCTTTCCAGAACTTGGAGGTAAACTAAACACCTCTATCGGACACAATGTTGTCTGGTACTCCATACTTATGGTCTATAATGATCATGATAGGATGGGCTGCTCCTTCCAACAGCTATCTCCATTCCTCCAAGGGAAATTTAATGGCCAAAAGTTCTCGGTCACCAGCATCGTAATTCCTCTCCGGAGGGGTCATCTTCCGGGAGGCGAAGTCTATAGGGTGCAAAAGCGTTTGATGTTCCTTGATGTTGGGATAGCACTGCACCAGTCGCTATCTCTAAAGCGTCTACTTCCAACATATAAGGCAGGTCTGGATCAGGGTGCTGAAGCACTGGTGCCGAGATGAATAGGGCTTTAAGCTTGTCAAAGGCGACCTGTGCTTCAGGAGACCATTGGAACCGGGTCTGTTGTCGAATCAACTGTGTAATGGGTGCAATGATGGCAGAGAACCCCTTCACGAATCTCCGGTAAAAGTTGGCAAATCCGATGAATCACTGAACCCCCTTTTTGTCAGAAGGGGCGGCCAGTCCAGGATTGCTTTCACCTTCTGGGAATCCATTGAAATACCCCCAGTGGAGATAACCAGACCCAGGAACTGGATGGAGGTTTTTCTCGAAGTCGCACTTCTCCGCCTTGACATACAGTCCATGATTACTGAGGGTGGCAAGCACTTTCTCGACATGAGTGTGGTGAAGTTCCAAGGTGGTGGAGAAAATCAAGATGTTGTCAAGGTAGAAGATTACAAAGTTGTCCAGAAATTCCCGAAAGATGTCCTTAACCAGATGTTGAAAGGTTGCGGGTGCATTACATAGTCCAAATGGCATGACCAGGTACTCGTAGTGCCCAAAGCGAGTTCTGAATGCGGTCTTCCACTCATCACCTTCACGGATCCGAACGAGGTTGTAGGCTCATCGTAGATCCAATTTAGTGAAGATCCGAGCTGTCCAGAACCTTTGGAAGGATGAGTGGAAGGGGTAGCGGTTCTTCACAGTGATTTTGTTATGGTCTCTGTAGTCCATACAGAGCCGGAGGGTGCCATCTTTTTTCTCCACAAAGAAGATACCGGCCCCTGCTGGAGATGAGGAAGGACGAATAAACCCTTTTTCCAGCTTTTCATCGATGTAACTCCGCAGGGCATCCAGTTCCATTTCAGATAAGGGAAATATTCGTCCGAATGGGATGTCTGCCCCGGGTAACAGTTCAATCGGGCCAGTCATAGGGCCGATGGGGTGGTAATGTGTCAGCTCCCTGCTTATCAAAAATGTCAATGAATTCTTGGTATAACGCAGGAACCTCTGGGTGTGTGCTGGGCTGAATGGCTAGACAAGTGGCGGGTTTCCTAGGAACATGAACAAAGCAGTGCTGAGAGCAGTAAGTGGAGGAAAACAAGATTTCTTTATTGGACCAGTTTATTTGCGGGTCATGGGCCTGTAGCCAAGGAAGTCCCAAAATTATAGGAAACATGGGGGAGCTGATGATGTCAAATCGTAAAAATTCTTGGTGACTCGTGTCCGTAGTGGTGAGGATGGGCTTGGTTTCTTGCGCGACGGTCCCGAACTGGGTAAAGAACCATCAGCGAGGCGGACCTGGAGACTTTGCTACTTGTTGTGAAGAGGAATGTGGAGTCTTTCTGTCAGCATACAGTCCAGAAAGCAGCTGCAAGCCCCAGAATCAATCGCCAGAAGCAGGACCTCCTCTCCTGCCACCTGCAGGGCGACAGGAAGGGCAAGGTGAGACAAGGAAGGGCCAGCAACTTGAAAGTTCTCACTGGGCAGCGGAGCAAGTAGTGACCAGCACACCCGCAGTAAAGGCATAGATTGGCCAGTCGGCGACGTTGTTTCTCTTCCGGGGTGAGTGGAGAGCGGATCAATCCCAGCTGCATTGGTTCACCTTCAGATGTTGTGGGTGTATTCGGACCAGGAGGAGGTGGATGAGCAGGGACGACCTTGGGAAGCATCCAAGAGGGTGGAGAGGTGCGTAGTTGCTCGGACCGTCGTTCCCGCAGGCGCCTGTCTAGTTTGATGGATAGCTGGATCAGCCCTTCCAAGGTAGTTGGAGTTTCAACTCTAGCTAGCTCATCTTTAAGAGTCTCTGAGAGCCCCTGCCGGAATTGATATTTAAGAGCGGCCTCATTCCACCCGGTATCTGCAGACCATCTCCGGAAGCCTCAGCGGTGGTGGTACGCTGAGGGTCATCATATAACTGTGTCATAGCCTCAAAGCAGGTATCAACAGAGTCCATTGAGAGGCTCTTCTGCTCCTATAGGTTATGCGCCCAGGCCTTGGGTTCCTCCAATAACAGGGAAATAATGAATCCTACTTTCACAGTCTGAAAGTGATACAGGAGGTATGGTGCGTAAAGAAGCATGGGTTACTAACTGTGGGTTTAGACTTGCAGGAACAGCAGTAAACACCTGGCTGGGGTACACATCTGCGCTGCAGGTGGAGCTGGTAACTGTGAACAGAGTAGTCAGAAGGACAAGCCAGGGTCATACAGAGATGATCAGCAGGATGCGAGGAGCAGGCTGGAGGTCAAACACTGGAGAGCAGTAGCAAAGTCTGAGATGCAGGCCAGGGGTCAAACACAGGCAATCCGGAGAGACAAGTACTTAAGCAAGCCAATAGGTCATGCACTGGAGATCCAAGAGAGGCAAAGTCTGTGGGCAGGCCGAGGTTCAAACAATGGAGAAGGCAAGCCGTAGTCAGGAGCAAAGCCGGGATCCAAAAGCCAAGGGAGCAGAACAGAAGCGGGTCCAAAAGGCAAGCCAGGTCACTACAGGAATCGCAGGAACAAAGTACTGGTGCAGATGCAGGAGGACTGAAGACGATGCAGCGATTTGCTGCAGCCAGGGGTTGCCTTAAATAGGCCAGCCTCAGCGCTCATTGGAAGCGCCGTGCGCCCCGATTGCGTGTGCATCGTCCCTTTTATGTTGCGCATGCACACCTGCGTACGATTGTTCCGATTACAATGAGCGTTGCGATTTCTATTGGAACTAACGTTCGGATCTTCATTGCCACTAATCTGACACCCACTATGACACAGAAATCTAGTACAAATGGTGTCTATGCGTTTGAATATAGTTTTTGGGACCCTACATGGGGAGTTAGCCAAGACATATAGTAGCTTGGGAAGGTAGATCATTTTAATAATGTTAGTGCTACCTATGGGATCTAAAGGCAGGTCCATCCATTGTTTAATACAGTATCTCACAAAAGTAGTGAGTGTACAGCTTGTATAACAGTGCAAATTTGCTGTCCCCTAAAAATAACTCAACACACAGCCATTAATGTCTAAACTGCTGGCAACAAAAGTGAGTACACCCCTAAGTGAAAATGTCAAAATTGGGCCCAAAGTGTCAATATTTTGTGTGGCCACCATTATTTTCCAGCACTGCCTTAACCCTCTTCAGCATGAAGTTCTCCAGAGCTTCACAGGTTGCCACTGGAGTCCTCTTCCACTCCTCCATGATGACATCACAGAGCTGGTGGATGTTGGAGACATTGCGCTCCTCCACCTTTAGTTTAAGGAAACTCCACAGATGCTAGGGTTTAGGTCTGGAGACATGCTTGGCCAGTCCATCACCTTTACCCTCCGCTTCTTTAGAAAGGCAGTGGTTGTCTTTGGGGTGTGTTTGGGGTCGTTATCATGTTGCAATACTGCCCTGCGGCCCAGTCTCTGAAGGGAGGGGATCATGCTCTGCTTCAGTATGTCACAGTACATGTTGGCATTCATGGTTCCCTCAATGAACTGTAGCTCCCCAGCACTCATGCAGCCCTAGACCATAAACTCCCACCACCATGCTTGACTGTAGGCAACACATACTTGTTTTTGTACTCCTCACCTGGTTTCCTGCCAAACACACTTGACACCATCTGAACCAAACAAGTTTATCTTGGTCTCACCAGACCACAGCACATGGTTCCAGTAATCCATGTCCTTAGTCTGCTTGTCTTCAGCAAACGGTTTGCGGGCTTTCTTGTGCATCATCTTTAGAAGAGGCTTCCTTTTGAGATGACAGCCACGCAGACCAATTTGATGCAGTGTGTGGCCTATGATATGAGCACTGACAGGCTGACCCTCCACCTCTGCAACAATGCTGGCAGCACTCCTACATCTATTTCCCAAAGACAACCTCTGGATATGATGCTGAGCACGTGCACTCAACTTCTCTGGTCGACCATGGCAAGGCTTGTGATGAGTGTATCCTGTCCTGTTAAACCCCTGTATGGTCTTGACCACGTGCTGCAGCTCAGT
>BLSH010449403.1:63327-75909 GCA_018402905.1 Glandirana rugosa | reverse complement strand
TTTTTTTTTTAAGACCCACTTTGAGGCGAAATTTTACGTATTGTTTCTTTAAAGTATTACATAACTATTTACACGTTTTTTACGACTTCTATTTCACGATCACAGTTATACGTCAGTAATTATTCAGGGTCACGTGTTGTCGTTCATTTTCAGATATCCGTCCATCTACTTCTCTACGTATAACCGTGATCGTGAAATAGAAGTCGTAAAAAACGTGTAAATAGTTGTGTAATACTTTAACGAAACAATACGTAAAATTCTCTACGTGTTTATCTTCAGCATTTTTTGCACATTTATCAATACATTATGAAATTTCTTTGTTATGCATTTTAAAGCGGAGTTTCACCCAGAATTTTTTTTTTTTGGCATCCACTCTTTTAATACTAAATAGATGTAACCTTTTGTTTCCTTACTTTCAAACCGCCTAGTAATTACATTCATTTTTACTCACAATTTCGTTTCTCTCACTGCTAGACTTTTCCATTTTAGGTGAGGGCATCTGAAGCCCATCCGTAGTCTCCTGGCTTCTCTTCCTGAAAGAAGTGCATGGTGGGTAACCATCATGCACTATTCGATATCGGTCTGCCTTAAATCGTGCCATTTCCTGTCTGGAAATAACACAATTTTACAGTACAGGGAAGCCCACTGACTCCTGGGAAATGATGAGTCACATCTCCCAGGAGGCCAGGGGAAGCAGGAAGTGAGGAGGAGAGCCTAGGACCTAATGGGGGAAGATTACAGAGACCACCTAGCAACAAGCGACTTAGGGTGAATATACATTTTTTTTTTCCTTCAAAGGTAAGTCTATATAGGCAAAAGACTTGAATGATGTAAAAAAAAAAATTCTGGGTGGAACTGCGCTTTAAGAGAACCACTTTTGTATATTCATTTGATTATTTTTATTTGATTTAATGATTTTCTATAATATTGATGTCATACAGATTTATCTAAAGCAATATATATTGCCATTGTCTTAGTATTTTCATAGTTACTTGGTTCTGCCCCTTTTGAACCCTCATTTATATACACACTATAGTGTTGCATTCATCAATAGATCTAGCAGCACTTCCACATTTTTAAATATTTATTGCTATTTTGTGTGAAACACTCTAGGTGGCAGCAGCAGCTTAGCTTAAAATTATATACTTATTTCTACGTTCACTGACAGACGCAGCTCTTCATTGACTTGTGGTTTATGCTTGTCCCACTAGGAGTTAACTTGGCAGGGAAAAGAACAGCTGGCCCCTCCCATGGGGCCGTCCTCTCTTCCCACATAAACCCTCCACATAGCATAGCTCAGCAGTTTTAATGCCTAGTTTGCAGGGAGTTGACCTGGCTTCCCTTTAGGGGACTGCAGTCTTGATTGTGACCGTTTTTTTCTTAATTTTCTCTTTTGTCTTGATTTTACTACTTCTATCAAGCAATGAATCTGCTATCAAGAAGCCGGCCAGGGCATAGAGGGTCGTTCGGACTCTGTACGCTCCCCGGCCTGGCCGACCGATGCGAGCCAGTCCCGCGGTATGGGGACCCGCCGCATCGTGCCCGTTCCGTGCGGGTGGCCTGGGGTCTCCCCCATATGCGCCCAAGTCCCGGTTTGCGATTTGGTTCGGGCGATTTTTTGGCTGGCAGCATTCCATCCAGGCAGGGGCGGAAGGTCTACAAACTGGTGGCTACCCGCTGCGCCCGACAGGAGTGGTGAGTGAGAGTTCCTCCCTTCCCCCTTTCAGGGGCGGAGGGGGAACCGATGACCTTCGGAAGAAAAAAAAATTTCTGGGTAGCCGCTGTTTAGGGGCGCATGGGGCCCTTTCCCCCACCCCCCGCCGCCATTTTGCTGCAGACTGCCGCCATTTTGCCATAGTCGCGGACATGCTGAGCCTATGGGGTTTTCCCTCTAGCACTCAGAGCGGCCATTTGCGGTACTGCACGTTCCCCTGCAGGTTGTTTCGGCCTCTAGTGTTCACTCGGCGGCCATATTGGAGTCCCCTGCTCCTGTAAAAACCTGCTACAGACGTTTTGCATTCTCTTTGGAACGGTGTGTGCTCCTGACGGCGCAGCTCTTCTGACAATCCTCAGTTAAAGGCAGCAAAAACAGCAAGTACTAGCTGGGCTCTCCTGTGGGTGCTGGTGGCGGCGGGTGCAGTCCTCCTGGGTCTCCCTGGTGTGCTGTGGGGCGATGGTGTACAGCTGTGTGGGGGTGCCTCAAGTTTTTAGTATACACCTATGTGTTACTGAGGGTGATTTAAGGGGAGAACTATGGCAGACTATACTCCTGAACCTGCTGAGGAGGACTCAGCGTTGGCGCAATCTGCGCAAGGGGCTTTTTTGGACCAGCTGCGAGCAGTCTTTAGTGAGTTTCTTCCCCGGGCGGATGTCGCCCATCAGGCCCCTAAGAAGCGTCCTCCTCCCCCCTTGTTCTTCAGGGGAGCACTCTGATCCAGAAGTGGCCTCGGGGGTCACAGGGACCCCAGTGGACCTCTCTGATGGTGAACTGGGTCCCTCGGACAGAGAAGAGGACCAGGGGGCGGCGGCTGTGCGTGAAAAAGCGCTGGTTTCCGCCATTATCTCTGGAATTCGCTCCACGCTGCGACTGAGCTAAGATGGCGAATCGCAGACATCAACGTATGTGTGTGGGTCCACCAGGCCCCCCAGGGCCCCCAAGGCTTATCCCTATGATCAATTTTTTGCATTCTTTTTCGCTGTCCAAAGGTTTGCCGCTCGCTATCCCTTTGAGGAAAGCTTTTTGAAAAAAGTCGCCTGTTGTGGACCCGCCGATAGCTCGCCTGAATAAGGCGACGACCATTCCTCTGGAAGGGGCCCCTTCCTTCAAGGACCCTGCTGACAGAAAGAAAGAGGCGCTGTTAAAAGCACTCTTCCTGGTGGCAGGCTCAGCTCTGCGGCCGGCCCTGGCGTCCGCAATGGCGGCGCAATATCTGTCTAAGCGCATGGCGGAGCTCCAGAGTGATCTGGACTGCGGCCGCCTGATGGATGCGCCGCAGAGGGCTGATTTTTTGCATCAGGGCTTCAAGTACCTTTGTGACGCGGCCGTGGATTTACTGCCTATGTTGTCCAGAATGACGGTTTTTGCCGTCATCGTCAGACGGGTTCTTTGGTTGCGTTCATGGTCCGGAGACCATGCGTCCAAAAAAGGTCTCGCAGACCTTCCTTTTCAGGGTGGAAGTTTGTTCGGTCCACGGCTGGATGAGATCATTAAGGATTTCACAGGAGGCAAGAGCACTTTCCTCCCAGAGCCCCGGAGGCGTGAGTTTCGCCGTAGACAGGGGCCCCCTCCCTCGGGTCAGAAGAGGTTTTTTCGCGCCTCTGGCGCAGCAGGAAAAGGGACCCGTCCCGGTAAGACCACTGCAGGGGCTGGAAAACGGCAGTGGCAGCGCAAAACCGAAAAGGCGGAGGATAAGCCCTCCTCAGCCTGATGGGCTGCCCCCACCCGGACTTCGGGTGGGGGGATGTCTTTTGGGGTTCGCAGACCGGTGGCCTGCTCGCATTCCCGACCGGTGGGTCCAGGAAGTGGTGTCCACCGGGTACAGGATAGAGTTCAGCACTCTACCCCCAGACAGGTTCTTCCCATCAGCACGCCGGGAGGCCCTCTTCGGGGCTGTCCAAGCACTCTCGGACCAAGGGGTGAATGTGCCAGTGCCTCCAGCGGAGAGGTTTCGAGGTTTCTACTCAAACCTGTTTTGTGGTCCCCAAAAAAGGGGGGGGTCCGGCCAGTACTGGACCTGAAGTCCCTGAATCGGCATGTGAAAGTGCGAAATCAATCCGCTCAGTTGTGGCCGCCCTCCATCAGGGGGAATTTCTGGCATCTCTGGACATCAGGGATGCGTACCTCCATGTACCTATTTGTCCACGGCATCAGCGTTTCCTTCACTTTGCAGTGGGGGACCTCCATTATCAATTTGTGGCACTCCCTTTCGGTCTGGCCTCAGCCCCTTTTCACAAAACTGGTTGCTCCGGTACTGGCGTTACTGCGACAGAGAGGCATTGCGGTAGTAGCCTACCTCGACGACCTGCTCCTGCGAGCGGAGTCCGCCTCGGCTCTGGAGGAGGATGTGAGAATCACCATGACCTCGCTGCAGGACTTCGGCTGGTTGTTCAACCTGCAGAAGTCGACGGTGTCTCCATCCCGTCGCCTGGAGTATCTGGGTCTGATTCTGGACACAGAGCAGGCGAAGGTGTTCCTTCCTCCGGCCAAGTTGCTGTCGCTACAGTCTGCGGTGCGGTCCCTACTGTCACACCGACGGTCTTCATTACGATTCTGTATGCGGGTGCTGGCGCTCATGATCTTGACTTTCGAGGCGATACCTTACGCCTAGGGTCACACTCGACTTCTTCACCGAGCGATTCTGTCTCGGTGGGACAGGTCTCCCCGGTCCTTGGACCTTCTGATCCGCCTGAACTCCCAGACCAGGGCATCTCTGACCTGGTGGCGTCGGGACTTGGCGTTGACTCAGGGGAAGTCGTTCCTGCCCCTTCAGTGGGTGATCATCACCACGGATGCCAGCCTTTCAGGCTGGGGCGGGATCCTGGGGCAACTATCTGCCCAGGGCTGTTGGTCAGCACAGGAAGCTCGTCTCCCCATCAATGTGCTGGAACTGAGAACCATCAGATTATGCCCATCTCACTGGACAGTGAGGTTGCAGGGTCGTCCGATTCAAATTCAGTCGGACAATGCCACAGCAGTGGCATTTGTGAACCATCAGGGCGGCACGAGGAGTCCAGCAGCTGCGGCGGAGGCAGCCCTGATACTGCGTTGGGCATAACTCCACGTTCCGGTAATCTCCGCAATTTACATTCCAGGCGTGGAAAACTGGCAGGCGGACTTTCTCAGTCGCCAGACGCTGGACCCGGGAGAGTGGTCTCTCCATCCGGAGGTGTTCAACCAGATTTGCCACAGATGGGGGACGCCGGATGTGGATCTCATGGCGTCTCAGTTCAATCACAAGGTTAAGACCTTTGTGTCCAGAACAAAGGATCCATTGGCAGTGGTCACGGACACTCTGGTGGCCCCCTGGGGCCGTTATCGCCTTCTGTACGCCTTCCCACCGATAAAACTTCTACAGCGATTGATACGCAGGATAGTAGAGGAGGGAATACCAATAATCCTGGTGGCTCCAGATTGGCCTCGGCGCACGTGGTATGCCGACGTGGTGCAAATGGTGGCAGATGTTCCCCGGCGGCTCCTGCTGCGAGACGATCTACTGTCTCGGGCCCATCTTGCACCCTGCTTTACCCTCGCTGGCTTTGACGGCCTGGCTATTGAGTCCCAGGTGCTGAAGGACAGGGGAGTCACTGACTCCGTGATCCCTACCTTGTTAAAGGCTCGCAAGTGTACTTCTCGCAAGATATACCACCGCACCTGGAAGGCTTACATAGCTTGGTGCGAGGCGGAGGGTCATGACCCTCGCTCTTATGTGGTGTCTAGGGTCCTGACTTTTTTGCAGCAAGGACTGAACAAAAAACTGGCTTTGAGTACACTCAAGGGTCAGATATCGGCCCTGGCGATAATTTTTCAGAGACCTTTGGCTTTGCACTCACTGATTCGTACCTTTGTACAAGGTGTGCGACATGTGGCGCCTCGGGTGAAGGCCCCGATGGCCCCGAGGGATTTGAATTTGGTGCTTTCTGTACTTCAGAAACCGCCCTATGAAAAAATCAGGGAGATTTCCTTACAACTTCTGTCGCAGAAGGTGGCCTTTTTGGTAGCCATCACTTCCGCCAGACGGGTGTCTGAGTTGACAGCACTGTCGTGCATGTCTCCCTACCTAGTCCTGCACAAGGACAAGGCGCTCTTGCGACCCTCTCCTTCGTTTCTTCTGAAGGTGGTTTCTTCTTTCCACATTAACAAAGATATTGTTCTTCCTTCATTGTGCCCACGTCCATCGCACCCAAAAGAAATTGAGTTGCATGCCTAGGACGTAGTGAGGGCCTTACGAGTGTATTTAGCTGCTACAGCTTCTTTTCGGAAGTCTGATGCCTTATATGTGCTGACAGAGGGTCCGCGCAAAGGTTTGGCGGCCTCGTCGACTACTATCTCACGTTGGATTAGACAGACCGTGACATACGCATATTCTGTTAGGGGTAAGGTTCCCCCCTTTCCGGTCACGGCTCACTCTACCCGGGCTGTTAGCACTTCCTGGACTTTCAGACACCAGGCCTCGGTGTCACAGGTGTGCAAGGTGGCCACTTGGGCCTCGGTACACCCTTTCACTAAGTTTTATAAGGTTGGTGTGTTAGCGTCTTCGGATGCTGCTTTTGGCCGCAAAGTTTTGCAGGCGGCAGTGTAGGCGCGTCTGGCGCCTCCTTAGAGGTTCTGTTGGGTACAGTTATTGTTTACCCACCCCTCTTTTTGACACAGCTTTGGGACATCCCCGTCAATGAAGAGCTGCGTCTGTCAGTGAACGTAGGAGAAAAAGCGTTTATATTAAAACTTACGTAAAATCCTTTTCTTCGAGTTCACTGACAGATGCAGCACCCACCCCTCTGTGCTCAGTTTCGGTACGGCTTGTGTACGAACTGCTGAGCTATGCTATGTGGAGGGTTTATGTGGGAAGAGAGGACGGCCCCATGGGAGGGGCCAGCTGTTCTTTTCCCTGCCTAGTTAACTCCTAGTGGGACAAGCATAAACCACAAGTCAATGAAGAGCTGCGTCTGTCAGTGAACTCGGAGAAAAGGATTTTACGGTAAGTTTTAATAAAATCCCTTTATTCAGGTGGCAGCTCATTACCAACTTCCTAATATTATAGAAGTCGCCTGCCAGCCGCGTTGAAGTCGCGCTGTGCAGGGCAACTCAGAGTCGACCTGCAAGTCGGATCGCCCTGGTGTGAACCAGCTGTAATATCGGCCTAATTTGCAACACAATTGGGAGCGGGTGCGGCGGCTTCGATTGCCGCCGACTACCCGCGATGCCCCCCCCCGGAGTGAAAGAACGGAGGTCCGTGTAAGTAAACACGGACCTCCGTTCTGTGAGAGGGGGAAGGCCTGTGATCACAGCCTTCCTCTACACGGAAGCTGTGATCGCTTCCCTTCCCCTGCTAGGGCAGTCCCCCCACAGTTAGAACACGCCCAGGGAACACAGTTAACCCTTAGAGCGCCCCCTGCAGGTTAACCCCTTCACTGCCAATGGCATTTACACAGTAATCAGTGCATTTTTATAGCACTGATCGCTGTATAAATGCCAATGGTCCCAAAAAAGTGTCAAAATGGCCCGACATGTCCGCTGCTATATCGCAGTACCGCTAAAAAATCGCAGACCGCCGCCATTACTAATGAAAAATAAAAAAAATAAAAACCCCAAAAATGAATTCTCATCATCCGTAAACGCGGCCACTTTTGCGCAACCCATTCAATAAACGCTGATTGCGATTTTTTTTATCGCAAATATGAGGAAGAATATAAATCGGCCAAAAACGGTGAAAAAAAAAATTTTTTGTATTTTTTTTTGGATTTGTATTTTAGCAAAAAGTAAGAAATTTGGGTTTTTTTGCAAAATTGTCGCTCTTCTTTTGTTTATAGCGGCGATCAGAAATGACGCAGCGATGATAAAATACCACCAAAAGAAAGCTCTGTTTGTGGGAAAAAAAGGACGCAAATTTCGTTTGGGTACAACGTCGCACGACCGCGCAATTGTCAGTTAAAGCGACGCAGTGCCGAATCGCAAAAAGGGCTCTGGTCCTAAAGTGGGAAATCCTTCCGGTCCTTAAGTGGTTAAAAAATGACAAAAAACAGCCTGATAAATTGGACACCCGATATATCAGTCGACCTCTACTGTGTTCACCCGCACATGGACGCACAGGTGCTCTGTGCATCCGTGTGCAGGTAGTCCTATTCATGTCAATTGGGATGCAGCAGCTGTAAGGACAAATCTGACTGCTGTTTGGGTGTAGGTGCATGGTCCCAAGTGCAGACAGTGTGAGTTCAGGGATGTCAAGTTGGGAGCAGTGTCCATACATCTGCTGTGTCCCAATTGAGTACACAGGAATGCATGGAGCACCTGTTCCAGCTGCAGCTACTGTATCCCAATTGACATTGATGCGACTGCCTGCATGGGGATGCACGGAACACTTGTGCATCGCTGTGCAGCTAAATACAGCCTTGCTGTAGTATGCCTCGCGTGTATGAGACCCTAGGCCTTGTTTAGACTTACGGTTGGGGGGTGGCAAATGTGCTGTTGAGCTGCGTTTCTGCCAACCCGCAACCATTCCTGCGTTAAGGTGCAGTAGGCAGTAGATGGGGTTGTTACAGGGGCGTAACGATAGGGGTTGCAGGGGTTGCAATTGCAACCGGGCCCCATGGTCCAGGGGGCCCATGTGCCTCCCTTGTACACCTGAATAGGAGGGATGGCAGGGGTGGCATTTAGAGGACCCAATCTCCTCCATTTTCCTCTATCCAGTTTACTTGTCTTCTGCTGTTCCCAGGGCCCCTGTGTGCTTCCCTGGTCCCCCTGGAGCCTGCTGCAGAACTTGTTAAAGGGCCCCACTGTAGTACCATAATAAAGGGACCCACAATAGGCGTAAAGGGCCCCAATATCAGTGGGAAGAGGAAAGGGCCCTGGCCAGGGGTCAGGGGGCCCTTCATAATTTCTTGCACCGGGGCCCTGAAGGTTTTAGTTACGCCTCTGGGTTGTTACATGCTGTGGCTGCAATGTGTGGCTTTGTGCCCACGGCAAACTTGCTTTGCACCTGCCGAACACTACACATTCAAGTCAATGGGGAAGTCCTGCAACCGCGTGCAATAAAAGTGGTTGCGCTGCATTTGTCTGCAAAAATGGGGTTAAAACAGGCGGTGAAGAAGCAGCAAATGGCTTCCTCGCCGTCTGTCAGTAGCCACTGGAATGTGAACTTAATGTGGATCGGGCTTCCTTCCACACGCTTGCTCAGTGGGGAATCTGTCTGACGATCCCCGCTGAACAGGCGGATGGCTGGTCCGCACCGCTTATGCAGAACAAACACGGCTCTCCCCTATGGGCGGTAGGATATAAACAGACCGCTGGCCCATTTACACCTGACTGCCATCCGATCTGCTATATGGATGGGAACCAGTAGTGACTGGTGCTAAACATTTTTTTTGGGGGGGGGGGCAAAGAAACACTCCCCCCTCAAGCCCACACTCACCCCTCCACAATCCCCCACCCCCAAAGATACTCTTTGATTAGCTCTATGGCCTTGGAGGACCGGAGCAACATCATGACATCACTTTCGGTCCGGGCTGGAAGTTTATTTTTTTTTCACCACTTCAGCCCCGGAAGGATTTCACACTTTAGGACCAGAGCCCTTTTTGTGATTCGGCGCTGCGTCGCTTTAACTGACAATTGCGCGGTCGTGCGACGTTGTACCAAAACAAAATTTGTGTCCTTTTTTTCCCACAATTAGAGCTTTCTTTTGGTGGTATTTGATCACCGCTGCATCATTTCTGATCGCCGCTATAAACAAAAGAAGAGCGACTATTTTGCAAAAAAAAAACAAATTTCTTACTTTTTGCTGAAATATAAATCCAAAAAAGAAATATAAAAAACATTTTTTTCAACGGTTTTGGCCGATTTTATATTCTTCCTCATATTTGTGATTAAAAAAATCGCAATCGGCGTTTATTGATTGGTTTGCGCAAAAGTTGCCGCGTTTACGGATGGTGAGAATTCAATTTTGGGGTTTTTATTTTTTTTTACAAGTAATGGCGGCGATCTGCGATTTTTAGCGGTACTGCGATATTGGGGCGGACATGTCGGACCATTTTGACACTTTTTTTGGACCATTGGCATTTATACAGCGATCAGTGCTATAAAAATGCACTGATTACTGTGTAATTGCCATTGGCAGTGAAGGGGTTAACCTGCAGGGGGCGCTCTAAGGGTTAACTGTGTTCCCTGGGCGTGTTCTAACTGTGTGTGGGCTGCCCTAGCAGGGGAAGGGGAGCGATCACAGCTTCCATATAGAGGAAGGCTGTGATCACAGCCCTTCCCCCTCTCACAGAATGGAGATCCGTGTTTACTACACGGACCTCCGTTCTTTCACTATAAAGATAATCCTTATTTCTATTACAAGAGATGTTTACATTAAAGGACAGTGTAAAAATAAAAAGTAAAATGAATAAGAAAAAAAAAATTACAGTGCCCCATCCTTCCGTGCTCACACACAGAAGCAAACACATATGTAAGTGGCGCACGCATATGTAAACTATATTTACACCACACATGTGAGGTATCACCACTTTAACCCTTTCGCTGCCAGGTCCTGTACTCCCTTTTTACACTCAGGTGGCTAGACCATTTTTACAATTTTTCCTTTGCTTTTTTATTTTATAGCTTTCAGAATTTGTAAAAAGACCCCCCAAATCATATATTTTCTGAAAGCACATGGCCAATAGAATAAAAAGAAGGTGCTACTGCTTTTTAAGGTCCCACAATATTTGTACAAATGTTTATTAAAACAATATTTTTGCTAAAAATACACTAAAATCATGATCAGCAGATAAATACACAGCAAATTTTACTAAATTCCTACTAAATGTAAAAGCTTAACCTGTATTGAGTTAATAACAAATATTTGTAACTTTTAAATTGCGCCTTTTTGCGAAATGGTGAAAATTTAACAGACGCAAAAGTGTAAATATCCAAATTTCTCTAAAAATCTGAAGGTTTTCATTTTTCCCTTACAGCTTTTAGAATCTGTGAACGACCCCCAAAACCATATATTTTCTGAAAGTATATGACTTCTAGAATAAAAAGAAGGTGCTATTGATTTTTTTAGACCACGCAGTATTAGCGCAAATGTTTATCAAATCTATATATTCGCAAAAATACACTAAAACCATTCTTAGCAGATAAAAACACAGCTAATTTTACAAAATTCCTGCTAAATTCCTACTAAGTATAAAAGCTTAACCTGTATAGAGTTAATAAATTTAAATTTTTACATAGCGCCTTTTTTGCAAAATGGTGAAAATCAAACATACACAAAAATGTAAATATCCAAATTTGTCTCAAAATCTGAAGATTTTCATTTTTCCCTTACAGCTTTCAGAATTCACGAAAGATCCCCCAAACCATATATTTTATGAAAGCATATGACCTTTAGAATAAAAAGAAGGCACTACTGATTTCTTAGGCCCCGCTGTATTTGTGCAGATGTCTGCCAAAACAATATTGTCGTTAAAATACACCAAAACCATTATTAGCAGATAAACACACACAATTTTACAAAATTCCTGCTAAATATAAAAGCTTATCCTGTGTTGAGTTAATAAATAACAAATATTTGTAAATTTTAAATTGCGCCTTTTTGCAAAATGGTGAAAATTGAACGTACCTAAAAATTTCTCGGAAATGTTTATCAAAACAATATTTTCGCTAAAATTACACTAAAATCATTAATAGTGGATTCATGGTAAATTTTACAAAATTCCTGCTCAATTCCTAGCAAATATAATAGTTAAAACTATATTGCGGTAATAACAAATATTTGTATGTTTTAAATTGCACCTTTTTGTGAAATGAAAAATGAAGGTACGCAAAACTGTAAATAAAAGCAATTTACTCTAAAAATCCGAAGGTTACCATTTTTCACTTCCAGCTTTCAGAATTTGAAAAGACCCTTCAAACTAGACATTTTATGAAAGCACATGACCTGTACAATTAAAAAAAAAGTGCTACTGATTTTTTGGGCCCCGCAATAATTGTGCAAATGTTCATCATATTGCTATTTTCACTAAATATAAAAGTCATTAATAGTGTACATCAACACAACATAACTTACAAAATTCCTGCTAAATTGCTACTAAAGCAACGTTCACATGTGGCATACTAAAAAGTACGGCCATGGAGGGCCATGTTTACCCGCACATGGATGCACAGGTGTTCCGTGCATCCCCGTACAGGCAGCTCCATTCCATATGTCCATGTTCCTTATGTCAATTGGGATGCAACGGCTGCACAGGCATAGCTGCTGTTCCTAATCTGACATCCGTGTGGATGTGTGCTCACAGAAATGCATGCGGACCTACATGGCTATAAAATTGGGAGCAATGGCTCTGTTTGTGCAGTTGCTGCATCCCAAATGACATCAATGGGACTGCCTGCACAGAGATACATGGAACACCTGTGCATCCCTGTAAAGGTACATTGTGTATGCCCTATGTAAACAAGGCCTTTGGCCCCTTTCACACAAGCAGACCGATCAAGTCTGCCTGTCCTTTTTTCAGGTGGTCCCAATTGGACCACGCTTTGTTCTCTATGGAGGGGCTGATGAGGCTGCATCCAGTTCGCTAAAAACAGGCGGATGGGGAACCCATTCCTCATCCATCTAGGAGATTGGATCGGATTGGTATCCGATGGAAATGGACAGGTGGTCCGTTTCCATCCGACCGCCCCATAGAGAACAGCGGGCTGTTTCCGTGTCCACTCTGCACCAGCAGAGAGGACGCGAACCTGTCATCCGCCTGCTCAGTGGGGATCAGTAGACAGATCCCCTGCTGAGCAGGTGGATCTGCTTGACAGAGTCTGCTCAATATGAAAGGGGTCTTACCAGGAGCAGCCTGTCCATTAGGGGCACTGGGGCGCGCCCCCCCCCCCCCCCG
>BLSH010449403.1:36629-48184 GCA_018402905.1 Glandirana rugosa | reverse complement strand
GTATAAGACTTTTAAAGTCTAGTAAACCAGTTAGCGTGGTTTTCAATAAGTGCAATTCGGTATAAAATGTTAGGATGGTGCGATTGACCAAATGATCTGAAATTTTCAGAATATGTTGGCATAGACAGAATCTTGTATTGTGGGAAGTTTGGGGGAAATTGGATAACATCTAAGGTCTTTTTAGTACATTAAGCAACATTAAGCGCCCCAAAAATCATGCTTAATGTCCATAGTTTGCCTTGTGGGAAAGCAAATCCTACGAAACTTCCAGGATAGGTTTGGGACATTGAAAACTTAGGCTGTGCAAAGTTTCAGGGCAATTGATTGAGGTTTAGGCACTTTATGGTACGTTAAGCAACATTAAGCAGTTTTCACATTAAACGTTTTAGTATATCCCAAAACTTTGTTGTTTTGTGTCTGGGCACCTAAGATATTTCAGTGTAGAAATCACTTTTTCACACAGTTTAAAAGCAGATTATTTTTAAACAATATACCGCATATTTTAGTACAATTTAGGGGATCACATCATGCTCTAAACATTATTTCTATTAGCGCTACTCCAGGTCTTGAGTAGAGAAAGGATTTGGGCGTTTTGTGACCTGGGAGCTATAGTAAATTCGAGTTTGGGAGTCATTTGCCGCCGCTGCTATAGTGAATTCCATTTGTGCGTTATTTACCACTATTTTCCGTTTCCTGCCGTTAAATAGTTGCGCAAATGTGCACCTAAGCGCTATAGTAAATTGCCCCCATTGTATCACTCGCGGTTTACTATGATCAGCGAGTGATACCATTTATCAGCTGTCAGTGGATATAGGAGTGATCGCTGCCTATATCCCTTATGCTTAGGGGTGGGCTTGGTATACACATGTATACCAAGCCCCAACTTTGCCCCCCCCACCCGAACCCCCCTCCCCCCGCCGCGTTCCCTAGCCTGACAGCTCGCCAGAGAACACAGGCAGAAGCTGCAGGTTGTGGGAGGGGAAGTAGGAAAGCCACTCGGATCGGCAATGGATCTGGGGTGTGGGGGCCGGTATGGCGGGTGATGTGCTTTCCAGGGGGGACACATCTGGATCCTCCCAAGCCCCTATGCAGCACCTGAAGCCGATGGGAGTGGAAGAGGAGGGATGCCGGCTAATGATGGTAGCTGGGGGGGGTCGTATCTGGTGGAGGGGGGGTAATCAGTGCTGAAGGGGAGTGAAGGGGATAGTAAAGGAGAGTGGGGGCAGTTTTAGGTGGAAGGGAGCTTCAGGGGTTGGAGAAGCTGTGGCATGGGTGGGGAGATGGTCGTATTAGAGGTTAATAACTCTGATCAGCGGGTTGTAATTAGCTCATCAGAATTATAGAATTGTTCAGCAGAGTCTGCTGAACAATTCTGATATAAGTTTATGGTCATTAAAGTGAGCATAAGCTTATAGGAGAGGGAGAAATGAGGTCTGTACGGTGTACGGACTTGGCCACCCGCGGGCACTTTTTAGGTCTGTACGACGTACGGACCTGGCAGTGAAAGGGTCAAAGGCATTTAAAGCTTTGCCTATGCAGATTTTGAAGTACCGTTGTTTGACGCCATTCCACGAGCGTGCTCAATTTTAAAGCGTGACATGTTAGGTATTTACACTGCTCAAAAAAAATGAACACTTTGGAAACACATCAGATCTCAATGGGGAAAAATATCATGCTGGATATCTATACTGATATGGACTGGGTAATGTGTTAGGAAGGAAAAGATGCCACATCATTTTGATGAAAGTTAAAATTATCAACCTACAGAGGGCTGAATTCAAAAACACCCCAAAAATCAAAGTGAAATAAGGATGCAGCAGGCTAGTCCATTTTGCTGAAATTTCATTGCAGCAGCTCAAAATGGTACTCAGTAGTTTGTGTGGCCCCCACGTGCTTGTATGCATGCCTGAGAACAGCGGGGCATGCTCCTAATGAGATGACAGATGGTGTCCTGGGGTATTTCCTCCCAGATCTGGACCACGGCATCACTGAGCTCCTGAACAGACAGGAGGTGCAACCTGGCAGCGTCAGATGTACCAACACATAATGTGTTGGATTTAGGTCAGACGAAGATGGGGGCCAATGGTATTCCTTCATCCTCCAGGAACTGACTGCATACTTTCGCCACAAGAGGCCAGGCATTGTCGTGCATTAGGAGGAACCCAGGACCCCCTGCACCAGCGCAGGGTCTGACAATGGGTCCAAGGATTTCATCCCGATACCTAATGGCAGTCAGGGTGCCATTGTCTAGCCTGTAGAAGTCTGTGCATCCCTCCATGGATATGCCTCCCCAGATCATCACTGACCCACCACCAATACCGGTCATGCTGAACTATGTTACAGGCAGCATAATGTTCTCTGCGGCTTCTCCAGACCCTTTAACATCTGTCACATATGCTCAGGGTGAACCTGCTCTCATCTGTGAACAGGGCACCAGTGGCAGACCTGCCAATTCTGGTGTTCAATGACAAATGCCATGGAGCTCCACTGTGCCAGGCAGTGAGCACAGGGCCCAATAGAAGATGTCAGGCCCTCAGGCCACCCTAATTAAGTCTGTTTCTGATTGTTTGGTCAGAGACATTCACACCAGTGGCCTGCTGGAGCTCATTTTGTAGGGCTCTGGCAGTGCTCATCCTGTTCCTCCTTGCACAAAGGTGCTGATACCAGTCCTGCTGTTGGGTTGAGGACCTTCTACGGCCCTGTCCAGCTCTCCTAGAGTAACTGCCTGTCTTCTGGATTCTCCTCCATGCTCTTAAGACTGTGCCGGGAGACACAGCACACCTTCTGGCAATGGCACGTATTAATGTGCCATCCTGGAGGAGTTGGACTGCCTGTGCAACTCCTATATCTGGGATATGCAATTAGTGGACCTCCAGCTCTTGCAAAACTACAAGCCTCTGCCTCAGGGTGTCATGTTTGTGCCTGTCAGAGTCTTGCTATGCCTCATGGGACTTGTAGTTCTGCAACAGCTGGAGGTCCGCTAATTGCATATCCCTGCTCTATAGGGTCCAGGTATCGCCTCATGCTACCAGTAGTGACACTGACCCTAGCCAAATGAAAAACTAGTGAAAAACAGTCAGAAAAGATGAGTAGGGGGAATAAAATGGCAGTGTCCTCCACCTGTAAGACCATTCCAGTTTTGGAGGTTGTCTCATTGTTGCCCATCTAGTGCACCTGTTAATTTCATTAACACCAAAGCAGCTGAAACTGATTAACAACCCCCTCTGGTACTTAACTGACCAGATCAATATCCCAGGGGTTTAATTGTCAATATGCTATACTCTGATTAAAAAGTGATCCTTAAATTTTTTTTGAGCAGTGTATTTAAAACTTTGCACCAGGACGCTGTCAACTGACGTCATAGGCTTTCAGTGGTTATAACTCAATAATGCCTGTAGCTGCAGGCATCATTGAGATATTGTTTTTTTTCAGCGGGTAGTTTCCGTCACCGTAAGAACAATCATAGTGGCAGTTCAGCCGATTGCTCGTTCTTACAGGCAGCGGGAGGGGATGCTGCCCTCCATTGCTTCTCCTGACTCTCCTGAGCAATTGGTGAAAGGGAGAAGGAATTGGCTGCCGCCGGAAGCAAGTACCAGAGATTTCCGAGGGGATGCCCCCGGTCATCTCTATTGCTCTCGGAGGCCCGGGCACACATTATGACATCACATCCAGGCTGGCAAAAGTAAACAAAGCCATGTACCTGGCTAGAAAGCAGCAGATCTTTCTTTTTTTTTTTTTTTTTTGGATCTGATGCTTTCCAGCCTGAAGGAGAGATGTGGGGTCTTATAGACCCCGCTTCTCTCCATAAAGAGGACCTGTCACCCAGTATTCCTATTAGGGATTTACATTCCTTGTAATAGGAATAAAAGTGATCTAAAGAAAAAGTGTTAAAAAAAAAGTAAAATAAAGAAGGAAAAAAAAAATTTAAAGCTCCCCCATCCCTGCGAGCTCACACACAGAAGCAAACGTATACGAAAGTCGCACCCGCATATTGCCACGTGCGTTAGAGCGAGAGCAACAATTGTAGCCCAAGTAATTCTAAACTGGTAGCCTGTAAAAAATATGAAAGCGCCGCCTATGGAGATTTTTAAGTACCAAAGTGTGACGCCATTCCACGAGTGTGCGCAATTTTAAAGCGTGACATATTAGGAATCTATTTACTTGGCGTAATACAATCTTTCACATTATACAAAAAATTGGGCTAACTGCTGTGTTTTTTTAAATTTGTGAAACTGACTTTTTTTTCAAAAAAAAAAGCTTTTCGAAAAATCGCTGCGCAAATACCGCATGACATAAAAAGTTGCACTGACGGCCATTTTATTCCCTAGGATCTCTGCTAAAAAAATCTATCATGTTTGAGTAATTTTCTAGCAAAAAATATGATGATTTGTACATGTAGGAGGGCAGGGACAAAATCGGTCCAGATGTGAAGTGGTTAACATCATCTTTCACATTATACAAAAAATGGGATAACAATTGTGTTGTTTTTTTGAAATTCATTAAAATATACTCATAACCCCCATTGTCCCGTACTGCGGGGTAGTGTTGGACTCGAGGCTGTGGTCCATTTGCTGGACCCCCATTTCTAGTTTTCACGTTTTTTGTCTGAGGGTTTGCCTGCCCTCTGTTTCCTCTTGATGGGGAAGCTTGATACACAGCAAATGGACCACAGCCTCGAGTCCAACACTACCCCGCAGTACGGGACAATGGGGTTTATGAGTATAGAATGGCCTGGAATAGTCCTAGACACCCCAATAATAGTTCATACGGAGGGGGGCCAAATCGCTTTGCACCTCTAAGGGACTGGACGGACGGAGCATCCTGGCGGAGTCCGGACCAACACTACCCTAATGATAGTTCAGTTAGGGAACAGAGGGATTTTCAGGGGGTCCCCAGAACAGGATACAAAAGGAATATAGATACCCGAGAGGGACCCGAGGGGGGAGGCGTGTACACGCCAAAAAGAAGAAGGATGTAAATACAGAGGGCATTATTAATTTAAGTGGGAAGGATTTATCTAAAGAAGAACTCCAGATTCTGGGAAAGGGCTTAAAATATGCACCACCCCGAAATCTGGACAAGTTCCAGACTTTCATAGACGTGCAGAAGTACGTCAGAAAACTTAATGTTAAAAGATATATTATGAGTAATCCAATAAAAGAAAGAATAACAGTAACTTCAGAAATTAGACACTCTAAATTAAGTAATGCTTCTTTGTTTAATCCCCCCAATAACACCTCCCACAATCTGGTAGTATTCAGGGACTTAGTCCTTAAAGATTTGGATGCTTTAAAATACCGGAAAGTAACAATGGAGAGGAATCTCAAAGATGGTCTGGACAAACTTTGCCAAAGGAAAGACCTAGTAATAAGGTCAGCGGACAAAGGGGGTGCAATAGTAGTCCTTGATAAGGCAGCTTACAACCAAGAGATCTCTAACATACTTAATGATCAGGAAACCTATAGCAAGATAAATGGGGATCCAGTTGCAAAGTATAAATTAGAACTAAAAGACCTGTTCAAAGAAGGACTTGGTTTGGATATCCTAAATAAAAAGGAGGCCAATTTTTTAATCCCATTAGCACCAAGACTTCCGGTCCTATATTGTATCCCCAAAATACATAAAAGCCTGGAGAATCCCCCGGGGAGGCCCATCATCAGTGGCATTAATTCTATCACCTCAAGAGTGGGACAATATATAGATTTTTTCTTACAGCCACTGGTGATGGGTACACCCTCGTACCTCAGAGATTCAAAGCAACTGATTAACATACTGGGGGATGTGAGGTGGAAGCCCGGATACCTGCTGGTCACAGCAGATGTCTCGGCGTTATACACCTCCATCTCGCATGCCCTAGGTTTGGAAGCGGTTAGACACTATCTCGGAAGAGATATGTCTATACCTTGCCTACAGAAACAATTTATTTTGGATCTATTGGAGTATGCAATGACACATAATTATTTTTGGTGTCAAGGTTCCTTCTACTTGCAGAGGAAGGGGGTTGCCATGGGGGCTAAATTTGCCCCCAGCATGGCAAACCTCTTCATGGCAAGATGGGAAGAGGAAGAGGTCCTTAGAAAAGTAAGACCAGAACTAATAGTCTGGAAAAGGTTCATAGACGATATTTTTTTCATCTGGGATGGAGATGAAGTATCGGCTAGAACATTTCTGGGGGTTTTGAATGACAACCAGAAGGGTATAATTTTAACATCTGAAATCCATCCCTCGGAGATTCACTTTTTAGATTTGACTATCAAAACCTCAGGTGACTCCTTGATTACCTCTACGTTTTTTAAGAAAACGGACAGGAAAAGCTACATTCCTACAGATCCCTGCCACCATGCAGCATGGATCTCAGCAGTCCCTAAAGGGCAATTTCTCCGCCTAAGATGCAATTGTTCAAGGGTGGAGGATTTCCGGAGGGAAGCTGAGATCCTAAAGAAAAGATTTTTAGAAAAAGGTTATGCGGAAGCAAATCTGGAAAAAACTATCAGAGAGGTTGAACTACGAAACAGAGAGGATTTGATTAAAGATAAACCTCCCAACTTGAATCAAAGTCAGCATTGGTCCTCTTCGTTTTTTACAACATACACGGAACAACATTATATGATTAAGGGAATCATTAACAAGCATTGGCCAATCCTCAAAGGCGATCGCATCCTTGGACCAACATTACCTGATAAACCAGGGGTAATTTTCAGGGGAGCTGGAAGTTTAAGAAACAGGATTGCTCTTAATGTCCCTGACCCACCTACCAGACCAGTATTTTTTGGAGATTTAAAGGGTTATTATTTCTGTCATAGATGTAAGGCGTGTGAGGTAAACTCCCTGACAGGAAGGAAGGTGACCTCTTTTAGTTCCTCAGTTACAGGGAAGGAATATGAAATTACCACCTGCATCACATGTAGTACTCGAAACGTTGTATACCTTATCAAGTGCCCATGTGGGTTGGATTATGTAGGAAGAACCACCCGGAACCTAGCCACCAGATTGGGTGAGCACATTTGCAACATCAAAAAGGGGTTCCCAGGACACAGCGTTTCGAGGCACTATGATTTGAAACATAATAGAAACTTAACAGGTACTAAATTTATAGCCCTGGAGAAATTCACGGGACATTGGAGGGGTGCTAATGCCAAAAGATGTATTTCCCAAGCAGAAACCAGCTGGATATACAGATTAAAGTGTTACATGCCATTTGGCTTGAATGTAGAATGGGACCTGAACTGCTACATAAACAATAGTTAATCTCTGATTATAAGAAAATCCTTTTGCAAACAGGATATGGACCAAAGGGTACAAAAAATGTCGGATGGCAGGAAGAATAGGAGGTTCATGATAATCTATTGGGGAATATCATAGGGTTATTTTTAGGCATTCTTTATCCCTCGGTTTTTATATATATTTGTCATATATATAATTTTTCATTTTTTATCTTGAATTTTAATGGACATGTGTTTAATTGTAATTTTAACATTATTCAGAAATACATTCTGAATGATGGAGTTGGGAACATTTGGTTTTCATCCAGCAGGGGGTGCCCTGCGACATTTTAGAATGTATTATATACAATGGAACTTTCTTACCAGTCTTTATTCATTATTTCTATTTCCACAATGTGATCAATTATCTCACATCCTGTCTCTTTAAAGGGTGATTATTGAGGGAATAATATGTTAGTATTTGTTAAAATATGTTTTGAAGATACCACAAAAGTTTGGGGGAATCCCAATCAGCTCCTGTATATATCTGTAAACATGGAATTGGTTATGGCTTTGTTTCTAAGATAGTGAATATCTCTGTGGGTGATGTAAAATTGCGGTGTATAATGCACACCCTAATCTATGCACAAAATATTCAATCTGTTTTAAAATTAGTAAGCGGGTCAGGCCATCTGGGCTTAGAGCGGGGAATCTGCATTATCCCGGTTGTCTGATGATTTGAAGTATACTCCGCTCCGGAATTTTCTTTAATAATGTTCCCTCTACTGGAATCGGCCATGTTTTAGGTGGGTTTGAACATTGAACGCCGCACAGAGGATTAGAATCATTTAGAACCTGAAAGGTGAGAGCTGATTGGCCCTCCCGGGCTGTTGTTAGGTATAAATTGAGTGGTTGGAACGTGTGGGCGTATCCCTGATGACGTCACGTATGACGAAACCGGTTGGAACGCCCGCACGTTGACCACTCCTCTGTTACCATCATCTAGCTACTGCGCATGCGCGGCCGCAGCGCGGCCATTTTTCATTCTGGTGGATGTTCCTTTATGCTTTGTCAAAGACGAATTGTTTGTAAGTGTTACTCTTTTTTATTATTAAATATATGAAAACGGTATTACACTATTGGGGCCTTTATTTCTACATGTCTGGATGATCCGTCCGTTTGAGTGACTTAAAGGTCGGGTTCCACAGCGGGGACAAGAGTCTGTAGTGATTGCAGCGGCAGGAGGGGAGACTACCTGATTGCAGCAGCACGAGGGGAGACCACCTTATTTGTAAACAAAGCGTGTCTGACCACTCTTATCAGGGGGTCGCATGCTCTCTGGTAAGAGTATATTAGCAGGGGTGTTGAGTGACACCAGAGTGTTTCCATTTTCCTTTCTGACACGGATTGGGACTTTTTTCCTGTTTTGCCTTCATCCTTGAACACTTACCATTCCTTGGATTTGCTGTCTAATGGACTCATGATACATTGAATTAATTAGCGCTGCACCTTTTTATTACTACGTTTTTGGGGTTTTCTGTGATGTATGACCTTGTGCACAGCTGCTGAACGTTTATGTGAAATATTAGTTTAAATCTGTCACGGAACATAGATTGCGCAGATTTTTTACAATTTTATTTATTACGTATAAAGAGGAAGGTCTGTTATCGTGCGCCACCCTTTGGGCTCCTTCATCTAATTTTGTGTTGATTGAAGTTTGGTGAGCGTTGATTCACGATTTTCAGATCGTTACTGATCGTTTGTCAACCAGCCATGTTGCGATCTAGAGAGCGAAATCTTGCTGTTGTCCTAGCTTGGACACAAATCCAACGCAGGAGGACTAGAAAGAGGAGTTGTTGGACCAAAAATTGATTACTTAACCGTGATCAATTTGGTCATATGTCTTTAGTCAGGGAGCTCCAGGAGAATAATCCTGATGTTTCAGGAATTATCTTCGGATGACGGATCCCTGCTTTAACCACCTCTTGGCATTGGTGTCACCCTATACCCAGAAGCAGGACACATGCATGTGCCTTGCAATCACCCCTGAGCAAAGGCTCATTGCCACCTTGTGCTACCTGGCGACAGGAAGAAGCCTCCAGGACCTGAAGTTCACTACTGGGATCCCCCCCCCCCCCCCAGGCTCTTGGAGTCATTATTCTTGAGACATGCTCAGCCATCATTCAGGTGCTGCAGAAAGACTATATTAAGGTAGGTTTCATGTTAATACCACATTCTATGTGTTTCTGCTTGATAATCTTGTATTTTCCCTTTTTTGCAACACATATTTGAAACATTACAATCCTGTGAACGTCTTCTTTGGCCTCATGCATGCTCTAAGCTTTTTTCACCTCCTTTTTTCCTCTACACGCCTGTTTTCCTATACTATCTTCCCCAGCATGTTGTCCTTTGTCCATACACACTCAGCCTGGTAACTTGTCAATGATTTAAGTCAACTACATTTTGGGCCTTAAACCCCCCCAAACAAAACAAACTTTTCAAATGTTATTTGTGTGTTTCAAATCCTGCAGAGTGCCTGAGGCCTTATTATTATGTCAAAGATAATCCCCCCCAAAATGTAAGGTCAGCATTTCAAACTACTGTATCTCCTGACATGTAATCTTCCATACACACTCTCCATGTTTTGTGGGTCACATTTCCTTAATAATTACCCAAACCATGTGGTGCAAGGGCCTGCTTGATTGCCTATTAATTTGACCTCCTATTATATTGTTTGGTTGATTACTAATTTAAAAATGTGATTGTGATAGTATAGTGTGTATGTAGCTTTGGATTAGGACACTTATTACCTGTCCACTGGACTGGAAATAGAGGAAGGAGTGGCCAAACTACCAACCATTATTCCTGTAGCAAACTCTCATAGAACTGGAGAGGCTCACC
This sequence comes from Glandirana rugosa, assembly GCA_018402905.1. Lineage (NCBI taxonomy): Eukaryota > Metazoa > Chordata > Amphibia > Anura > Ranidae > Glandirana > Glandirana rugosa. The sequence continues at coordinate 38,081 of BLSH010449403.1, read as the reverse complement.
TGTCCCAAACTTCTACCCGTTATCTCCTCCCCCCTGAAAGTTATCAAATGGTCCTCCAGAGGTGAGTGAGGAAGTAGATAAGTTCACCTTAGACTTTGCGGTTTCAATACTCTTTTAAGTCTATCCTTGCCCCAACATTTTTGTGTTAAATAAGATTTCAGTTATGTGCGCAAGTAGTAATTGTATATTTTTTGTTTTTCTCCAGTTTCCTTCCAACCCACAGCAATGGCAGGAAGTTGCTGTGCAGTATTTGTGCCAGTGGGATTTTCCCAACTGCGGGGGTGCCATTGATGGCAAGCATGTCAGGATTGTCCCACCACCCAACTCTGGCTCATATTACTATACCTACAAGGGGTATTGCAGCATAGTGATGCTTGCCATTGTGTCTGAAAACTAAAAGTTTTTGTACTTTTATGTTGGGAAGAAGGGCCGCAACATTGACGGAGGAGTGATAATGCAAATGGAGTATTACAGGTGGCTACAAAATGGCACCCTCAACTTGCCACCTGCAGACCAAAATGTGGAGCATCTCAATTTTGTCTTTGTCGCAGATGCGGCATTTGGTGTTGGAGAAACCTCATGAAGCCATTTCCTCAAGGCAACCTAACCCCTGAGCAGAGGATCTTCAATTACAGACTTTCTTGTGCTAGAAGGGTGGTGGAAACTGCCTTTGATATTTTGCAATTACGTTCCACCTATTTTTAACCACTTGCCGACCGTGTAGCGTAGATACACGGCGGCAAGTGGCACCCATTGTTGTGGGAGGACGTTATATAACGTCCTCCCACAATCGCGATCCCGCGCGCCCCCTGGGGCGCGCACCTGGGAGCATCCGTGACCGCCGGGTCTGTGAGACCCGGCAGATCACGGTAAATGGCCGCTTGGAGCGGCCGTTTACCACGTGATCGCTCCATCAAATGACGGAGCATCACATGTAAACAAGCCGGCGGAAGTGCCGGCTTGTCTCCCCCCTCTCCGCACCGATCGGTGCAGTGTGACAGGGGGGGAGAGGGGGGAGAGAGGAGATGCAGCGGTGCTGTGGGCAGAATCTGAAGTGCCCACAGCACCGCTGTGTGCCAGGCAGGGACCCCCTCATCACCCATACACCCTCATACATGCCCACCCATCCGTCACCCATACATACATGCCCACCCATCCGTCACCCATACATCCATGCCCACCCATCCGTCACCCATACATCCATGCCCACCCATCCGTGCCCACCCATGCATCCGTGCTCACCCATCCGTCACCCATGCATCCGTGCTCACCCATCCGTCACCCATGCATCCCTGCTCACCCATCTGTGTCCACCCATCCGTCACCCATGCATCCGTGCTCACCCATCCGTGTCCACCCATCCGTCACCCATGCTCACCCATCCGTGTCCACCCATCCGTCACCCATCCGTCACCCATGCATCCGTGCTCACCCATCCACCCACCTGTGCCT
>BLSH010449403.1:0-23111 GCA_018402905.1 Glandirana rugosa | reverse complement strand
AAAACGTCGAAATCCTGGTCTCGTGAAAAACGCTAAGCCGCGACGCAGCGAAACTGACTGTTAACGCGCCAGACCGCGCAATTGTCAGTCAAAGCGACGCAGCGCCGAATCGCAAAAAGTGCTCTGGTCCTAAAGCTGCAAAACCTTCCGGTTGGTAAGTGGTTAACGGTAACGGCTGAAAGCATAACCTGAGCCACCAGGTGGATAAAGTCAATGGAAGCCTCCCCCAGAAAAGCCAACGCCAGCCTCAGCTCCTGAATGGGTGAACTTCTGGCCAATTTATCCAAGATGTTTCGCAGAGTCTCGTCCACGTTGTCTGTCCAGATCTCCATGGCTTTGGACATTGCTGCTAGGGCTAGAGCTGGCTTGCAAGCCATGCCTGCTGTTAGGTAGATCCGCTTAAGGCCGGAGACGATTTGCCTCTTCAGGGCGTTTTTTAAAGAAACCCTGTCTTCCAGAGGAAGGGTAACATGTCTGACCAGCCTCATCACGGCTGCATCTACCAGGGGTGCTGACTCTAGATGCTTAACTTCTTCTTCTTAAAGGGATAAAGCTTTGACATTTTAGATGGCATCATTTTTCTTCTCAACTTTGCTCCACTCATCTATAATGACTTCACCAAATTTATGGAAAATTCAAGCACTCCTTGTTTAGTTGCTTAAAGAATTTCCTTTGTTTAGGAGGAGATATCATCGGTTCCTCCCAATTTAGGGCTTCTCTCCACCAGAGGGGGAACCAGGGCGAAGTCGAAGCCCACACAGTGATCTTCCATCTCCACGTCACTCTCCGAAAAGGCTGCAGATGGGTGACTTGGCTGTGAGAACTCCCACGTGTCCTGGGTTTGCACCTCCCTTCCCAAGGAGCATAGAGGCTCTAAAGGGGGGACGTGGGTCTGGCTGGCCCCCATCTCTCTGAGAACATTTCAAGACCTGCTTAACTGGGGACTCCTGCTACTGGTCTGTGTCTCCTCTCTTACCCGCTGGTTTAGTGTAACAGGGGTCGCAGAGGGATCCTCCAACCGGTACTTGGGACCTGCATCCCCAGCAAGCATTCTTAACTGAGCAGCTGAGGCGAGATGTGAAAAAGAGAGTTGGTTGGGTCTTTACTGTGGTGCTTTGACCTAAAGGGTGAACAGTGGTGACCTCTTGACCGGAAAGAGGAATGCAGGTATTGCACTTTAGATGAATCGCTTTCTTTGAGTGTCCTGTGTTAAGGGTGAGACCTAGAAGGGCTGTAGAACAGAAGGAGGGAGAGAGAAACCACAGTGCAAGCTGTTAGGAAGTCAACGATGTGCCACTGTACCCCCCCATTTCCTCCTCCCCAGCAGGCAATACCCAAGGAATACCTTCCTATACATGTACCTGTTGCGAGAAGGCTGGCCACAGGGAAGCGGTGACACATCCATGGTCCTGGAAATACCAAGCAGGAGCTGCAAGAGAATAACCATGTCAGCACCAGAAGCCACACAGGACCAGCCTGCAGGAGAGCGCCACTCTACCTTGGGATAGAGGTCCTGGAAGCCTGGGGAAGTCACCGCACAAGCATTCCCGAGGCTTGCAGGCTTCTCCCCTGTTTAAATCTGGCCCCTCTGTGTCACCAGCTCTGCATCACCGTGCGCATGGGCGTTCACCAACATCTTGACGGCAATGCGCACGCTCGAACCAGGCCTCGCTCTTGGATTGCCCCGCGCATGTGCAGAGCAGCCACGGAGATGAACCGAGTGGCGCTGGAACGCAGGAAGGAACCAGCCGCCATGGCTGGGAATGCTAGCAAAAGAGAACAGACAATACACATACAAATAAACTGCTGCCATATGAGAGAAAAGGATACTTCTCACCGCTCTTTGCCACGATCAGTACCCAGCCGGAGGTAAGTTGGTGACGCTGGACTTGGGGGCAGGTAGGGCCACCCACTAATAGCTGGGCTATCTAGCCATTGCGCCGCTACCTGCCAATGGCCAGGCTTGGCTCTTCCAGCGGCTCTTCCCTTTGCCCACTCCATACCCCACTAATAGCTAGGGCTTATCTGAGTATTTCGACCCATCCTTCCTATGGTTGCAGCTCAGCCATTCTTGATCGCGGAAGGGAATAACCAACTTGGTCCTTCGGAGGAGGACAAAAGCTAAGATTTATGGAAGTGGGGTCCTGTAGGGTAGTAGTAGAGGCGGGGCTAAACCCAAATGTATGCTGCCATGGAGTCTGTCAGCAAATAAGTTCTTATGGTGGCTACATAAACTGGTGCATCTCTTTAGCAAAACAAAGAAAAATGCTCTGAGACTTGGAATTGAGTGAAAAAGTATCTGGGATGCAAGTGGTATGCTTTCCATGTATATAATATCTTGCATTTGTATACAAGCAATAAACATAGTTTGAGAAGCATATAAGTGTAGCTGAATTACAGTTTATCACAAAAATTAAGCTTTTTATATATATATATATATATATATATATATATATATATATGTACACTGTTTAATTGTATTTTTTCTTCTATCATAACAGGTAATAATTGAAGTGACCGAAATGCTTCACAATGCCAGTCTACTTATTGATGATATTGAAGACAACTCCAAACTTCGCAGAGGTTTTCCTGTTGCCCATAGCATTTATGGGGTTCCATCTGTTATAAATTCTGCAAATTATGTATATTTTTTAGGATTGGAGAAAGTTTTGACACTTAATCATCCAGATGCTGTCAATGTTTTCACCCAGCAGTTGCTTGAACTGCACCGTGGACAAGGATTAGACATCTACTGGAGAGATACTTATACTTGTCCTACTGAAACTGAATATAAGAGTATGGTTTTGCAGAAAACTGGAGGTTTGTTTGGACTAGCTGTAGGCCTAATGCAGCTGTTTTCATCTTATAAAAAAGATCTGAAACCTCTGCTAAATACTCTTGGACTTTTCTTTCAAATCAGAGATGATTATGCCAATTTAAATTCTAAAGAGTATAGTGAGAACAAAAGCTTCTGTGAAGACTTGACAGAGGGAAAGTTTTCATTTCCTACAATACATGCAATTTGGTCAAGACCTGAAAGTACCCAGGTACAAAATATTCTGCGGCAGAGGACAGAGAACCTAGACATCAAGAAATACTGTGTGCATTATCTAGATAAGGTAGGCTCCTTTGAATACACAAGACAGACTTTAATAGAATTAGAAAAGGAGGCATATGGACAAATTGAATTATTAGGAGGAAATCCTGAGTTGGTTTCAATAATTGAACAGCTGAGCCAAATGTACAAAAACCCATCATAACCTTGCCAATTGCTGAGTGTAACAAAAGTGTAACTTATTACAAAGATTTGTTTATCATTAAAATATTAAATCGAACAACAGAATAAATGTGTGATTGATTTGTGTACAGGCGGTCCCCGGGTTACAAACAAGATAAGGGACTGAAGGTTTGTTCTTAAGTCGAATTTGTCTGTAAGTCAGAACAGGTACATTTTTTAAGTGTTGCTCCAGCCAAAAAAAATATTTTTAAGCTTTTTGGATAGCATAGGGAAGGGGTAACACCCCTGCAATGTTTGTTTTGCTGTATATGTTTCTGTTCAGAAGATTTCACCTCACTTCCTGTCCCAATGATAATTGGATTTTGAAAATTTTAGGTTGTTGTGGAAACAAGCCTTGGTGATAAAGCATCAGTGGAGCCACCCTTTTCCCATAATAACTCTGACAGGAGTGAATTTCCCATCCTAGGAGGCGATTTCCTCTCACTTCCTGTTGTCTCCCTCCGTTTGTAAGTAGGAGTCGTTTGTAAGTAGGGGACCACCTGTATTACAACAGCCCTATAATATAAAATCAGTGCAAAACAAAATCAGTCCTGTAAACTCATTAAGTCCTATCATCAGGGCAGCCATCAGAAATTTTGGGGCCCCTTACACCGCTTTAGACCTGGGCCTCCCCGTCTGACCACCAACATTCCCCAGGGCCCACCCACTGGCCATCCCTCCACATCCGCCCACTGGCCATCCCACCAAATCCACCCACTGGCCAGGAGTGTACACATGTTGCAACCGCAGTAGGAATTAGACACCCTGTCACACTTACCAGGTGTAGCCTGCCAAGCATGACTCATTCAAGTGAAGTGAAGTGTGCAATGTATGCTAGTGTGGTATCCAAGGGGTTAAAGAAGGTGGTGAAAAGGCGATAAAATGCCTCCTCACTGCCTGCTTTAGCCCCTTGGTCACTGCACAAGGTTGCTATATTTCTTTTAAGTGTGACAGGGTGTACAATTCCTGTTGCAACATGTGTAGTGGGGTGCAGTCGCGGGGTGGTAAAAAACAGGGCTCATCTATGGGGATTGTACCTCCCCCAAACTGCAAATGTAAACAAGTTCTTACTGGCCTGAGCCCCCTATTATAGTTGCCTTTTAGGGGATATTGTGGGAGAAGAAAAGAGAGGGACGCTGTATAACAAGGACAGAGAGGGATACCAGGGACAGAGAGGGACACTATGCAGACAGGGACAAAGGACGCCATGGGGGGGATCAGCGAGGGACGCTGTGGGGGGTAGGACACAGGGAGTCACCATTGTGAGTGGAGGACACGGGGCACCGTGGGTGGGGGAAGGGAGGACACTGTGAGGGGTGGGGACACGGGGCACCATGGGGGATCAGGAGAGTATCATAGGGCCTCCTGCAGTCCTGTTGGGGCCCCTACATATGTCCTGGCCACCTCCCCCCCGCTCATGCCAGAGCTGGTGTCCCTAGACTCCAGTAAAAAAAACAATGCACAGACTCACCCGAAGCTTGCAATAAGACCTTGCGCCAAACCATAGGCGCCAAACTCGGACCAGTTGTTGCCCAGGGAGCCCTCTCTATGACCTAAGTTTGATATTTTGTATCAGGGTGTCCCCCCTCCCATAGACTCCAATATTAAGTCTGAAATTCACCCAATTGCCGGTCAACGACCGGTCATTTTGGCAACCCGGTACGGCCGAACCATAGGTGCTGAAAATCTCAAACTTGGACCAGTTGTAGCCCAGGGGGTCCTCTCTATGTGACCCAAGTTTGTGTATTTTTATCAGCTATGGTTCGGGAGAACGGTGTCCCCAAACTGGATGACCCCCTCCCATAGAATCTAATGTTAAAGACTGCTAAAATCTTTGTTCTAAGGGCCCCTTGAGGCATTGGGGCCCCTAACAGTACTGCCTGTACCCCTGTAAGGAACCATCCTGGGCCATTGGAAGGCCAATGCCCGGGCACACGTCCTTTTCTCTGGAGTCAACAAAAGTGGGCCTCGTGATCTTGCTCCTCCTGGATGGGCCTCAGGCCTGGGCTTACCGATTGTTGGAGTGGAAAGCCACGGAGACCTCAAGTCTGGATCAGTTCTTTCAAGCCATGGCCCAACTGTATGAGGATCCCCACCAGGCCACAACGGCAGAGACAGTACTTCATGCGCTCCAGCAGGGCCACCGTACAGCAGAGGAGTATGTCTCAGAGTTCCGGCGATGGAGCGCTGATACAGCCTGAAACGATGCAGCCCTCTGCTACCAGTTCCGGCTGGGGCTCACTGAGCCGCTCAAGGATGAGCTGGCTCGGGTCGGGGTTCCTCACACCCTGGACGCGCTGGTCAATTTGGCCATCCAAATTGACCGCCACCTGTGGAAACGCAGAGCGGAGAGAGCTGCTGCTCCCCCACGGCCCACTCGGGAGATATCCAGCTTCTTGGCATCCAGTTCGACCACAACATCCTTCTCCTCTCCACAGGGCCACTCAGAACCATTGCAGTATGGGCGTCCCCGCCCTTCTCTCTTATCTGAAGAGCGACAGAGGCGCATGCCCCTCAGCTTGTGTCTGTATTGCGGGGAATCAGGACATCTGGTACGGAACTGCCTCACTAAGGCTGACAAGGGCCTTACCCCAGCCACAGGGGATGTGCTATCTCTGCCTAATACCAAGTCCTACCTTGTCCTCTTCATGTCCCTCCAGCTGCCTGAAGGAAGCGTTCAAATCCCAGCCATCCTGGATACAAGAGCCTGCAGTTGTTTTGTGGACCTTGCTTTTGCCACCCAGCATCGCATCCCGCTCTGAACCAAGGGCATCCAATGGTCATCCAGATGGCTGATGGGTCGACTATTAAGTCCGGCTCAGTGACCCACGAAACTCTCCCTCTTTCTGCCAGGACGACAGGGGGTCATACTGAATTCCTACTGTTGGACGTCATCGCGTCCCCTTTATTCCCGGTTATCCTTGGCCTACCCTGGTTCCAGACCCACTGCCCTCTGATCAATTGGAACACCGGGGAAGTGCAGTTCCGGTCACCTTATTGCCTCAGCCACTGCCTGCCGCAGTCTCTAAAAGATCCCCCAGTTCTTCTTAGCATGGACTCAGATCACAATCTGGAAACCCGCTCAGTGGTTCTTAAAGTCTACCAATACCCTACCTCCGCACAGGTCATATGACTGCCCAATTGACCTGCTGCCAGGGGCTGAAGTCCTGTTCGGCTGGATCTTCCCCCTGTCCTAAGTAGAGCTAGTGGCTCTCAAAGCCTACCTGGATGAAAACTTGGAAAAGGGCTTCATCCGGCCCTCCACGTCACCCTCAGAATATTCTTTGTGGAAAAAAAAGACCATTCACTCAGGCCTTGTATTGATTATCGGGACCTCAACAAGGTCACCATAAAAAAACTTTACCCGTCGCCCTTAGTTCCGGAACTTTTTCAAAGAGCTACTGTGTTCACCAAATTAGACCTCCACGGGGCCTATAACCTGATACGTATACAGGAGGGGGATGAATGGAAGACGGCCTTTAGGACTCGCTTTGGCCATTTTGAGTACCTAGTTATGCCATTCGGACTCTGCAACGCCCCAGCAACCTTCCAGCATCTGATCAACGATGTCTTCAGAAACTACCTTGACCTGTTTGTGGTAGTCTACCTCGACGACATCCTCATCTTCATTCGAAGGCGGAGAAGTGCGCCTTCGAATGTGCTGACATTTCTTTCTTAGGATTTCACATTTCCACGAAGGGCACTACCATGGACCCGCAGAAGGTTACAGCCATCCTTGACTGGCCAGCGCCAGTGGATAAAAAAGGGGTTCAGCACTTCGTAGACTTTGCCAACTTCTATGGGAAGTTTATTCAGGAATTTTCGGCAGTCATCGCTCCCATATCGCAGATTACCAAGCAGAACGTCCGCTTTGTCTTTTCCGCGGAGGCACAGGCAGCTTTCCAGTCTCTGAAGAAGCTGTTCACCTCTGCCGCCGTTCTGAAGCATCCCGACCCAGCACTGCCCTACATCCTAGAAGTGGACGCCTCGGAGACCCCAGTCAGGGCGGTCCTTTCTCAGAGACAGGGTCCAAAGGCCCTACTCCACTTCCTAGCCTTTTTCTCTCGGAAACTTACTCCACCCGAGAGAAATTATGATGGGGACAGAGAGTTATTAGCTATCAAGGCCACCCTGGGAGAATGGCGGTATCTTCTTAAAGGAGCGGCACACCCTATCTTGGTCTTCACCGACCACACGAACTTGGAGTACCTGTGGACGGCCAAGAAGCTAAAACCTCGCCAGGCTCGATGGGCCTTATTCTTTTCTCGCTTCCAGCTCCACATTACGTACATGCCTGGGTCCAAGAACGTGAAACCGGACGCACTGCCCAGAATGTTCCTTGATCCTGTGGAAGCTTCCCCTCCAGATACCATTCTACCAGCTCACAGCTTCTTGCTGGTCCAGGAGGACCTCCTAACACAAATCAGGCGGGCCCTAGCTGGCTCCTCGGTGCCCAGAGACTCTGAATTGTCTGTAAAAGACGGGCTGTGGTGGTCAAGTACCTGGATCTTCGTGCCTGAGGAGTCCAGTCTAGACGCTCTAGAACTCTGCCGTGACAATAAGTTGGCTGGACATTTTGGCAGTCGCAAGACAATGGAGTTGCTAGCCCCCACCTTCTGGTGGCCCCACACGAACGAGGAAACCCTATGTGGGTGCATGCCCTATCTGTGCTCGAAACAAGACCGAGAGAACCAGGGCCTGAGGGCTGCTGTACCCGTTACCCATCCCTTACCGTCCTTGGTCGCACATTTCAATGGATTTTATCGTTGAGCTGCCCCCATCCGCGGGATTCAACACCATTTTCGTAGTGGTAGACCGTCTCACCAAGATGGCATATTTTGTCTCTATGCAAGGTATCCCCTCTGCAATGGAGACGGCCAAGACCTTCATCAAAGAAATTGTACGGCTGCACGGTATCCCTAATAACATCGGATCGGGGAGTATAGTTTACTTCCAGGGTGTGGAGGTCTCTGTGTACCATCTTAGGAACTGGACTGGCTTTTTCTTCGGCCTACCACCCCCAATCAAATGGCCAGACAGAGAGGACCAACCAGACCCTTGAGCAGTACCTCCGCTGCTACTTCTCATACTCCCAGGACGATTGGGTCTCTCTGCTCCCATTAGCCGAGTTCGCTATAACAATGCAGTCCACTCTGCCACCAAGCAGTCTCCGTTTTGGGCAAATATCAGCTATATCAGCTACCATTCCACATTCCTACCTAATGTTCTGACCGAAAGTTCTGTACCTGCTGTGCAGGAGAGCACACAATTCTGGGAAAAGAACAACTGCCTTCTGCAAGAGACCCTTGCGCAAACCCAGGAGCGCGACAAAAGAACATTCGAAAGAGGGAGACAAGGAGAGTTGAACTTGCAACCTGGCGATCGGGTCTGGTTGGCCACTAAGAATCTGAGACTGTCATGTCCGTCTAAGAAATTAGGTACTAGATACATCGGACCTCTGCCAGTCAAAAGGAAAATTAACAATGGGGCTTATGAGCTGGACCTCCCTCCTTCACTTAGAGTTCACCCAGTCTTCCATGTAAATCTGCTCAAGCCAGTGACTAAGGACCCCTTCCCGGGGCGGAAAAGGCTCCATCAGAGCCTTTCCTGGTAGACGGAGAGGAGGAGTTTGAGGTGGACACTATCCTGGACTGCAGAAGGAGAGGGGGCATCACCCAATTCCTTGTAAAGTGGAAGGGATATGGACCTGAGGAGAGCTCTTGGGAACCTGAAAACAACCTGTAGGCTAAAGAGCTGATCAAGACCTTCTGGAGGAACAACCCGACCAAGAGAGACCATTTGGGCATCCGGAGGCTGCCCTTTGGGGGGGCCAATGTAAGGAACCATCCGGGGCCATTGGAAGGCCAATGCACGGGCGCACGTAGCCTGTGCGTGGGGGCGCGTGCACGTGTGGGAGCACCGGCGTTAACACCAAAACGTCCATTTAAGCCCTCTGCACCCTGCAGTCAGTGCTGTCCATTATACAGCATTCTGGCTCCTGTGACGCCATTGTTTATCCTAATAGCAAAAGGACTTCAAGGAGGGAAAAGTGTATCATTGGCAGAACACCAACTTACAGAACAGACAATCTAGACAGAATGACAACTTTAGAACTTATAACAAACTAAAGGGATCCAACTCCTCTCTTAACTCTGTCTCCTCAAATTCACAATTCTCACAGGGAAGAAAAGGACCACAAAAGCACAAATGGCGATCACCTAACGCCACAAACAAATCAAATAAAAGACCCATCACTGAATCCACGATCTCTAATAGCCCTTTTAATCAGGTGACAGGTTCGGCACACTCACACAAATCTGACTTTGCACAAGGTGGCCCCTCCGGACATTTAGGACCCCATACGGAGACAAACACTGCACACAATCACAGAGGAAACACGGAGGAACCCTCTGGGGATTTTCCCAGGGAGAGTTCAACGAATGTCACTTAACTGGACGGGGTGGGGGGGGTAGCCAGAGACAGATGGGAAGCTGGGGCTTGACATTATCAACTTATCTGATTATACACTGAGGAAATACAATTACAGAGGGGGCTTACCTTCTGCCCCCAGTCTGAGACCGATATATTTGAGGTCAAAAAGGACCTACATCTGTTTGCAAGGAGACTGCCAATACAGAGTCTCCATGCAAATAGGGATCCAAAAACAACAAAAAACCTACTACCAACTAATTGGGACACTTTCACTGAACGGGAAAGGAAGGCCCTAGCTGATTTGGATGCACTCCTGGCGGAGCAAGCGCAGGAGGAACTCATTGATCAATATGATATCAAGACCCTCTTGGTAAATCCCGAAAAGAAAGGGGAAAAATTAAAACTGAGAATGTAGATGTATCCCATCAAAAAAAAAAAAAAAATCAAGTAAATTTCCCCCCCTGGACTCCAATCTTAGTATTGGAGCCTTTCTGGCCTTGAATTGAATAAAATAAAAAGATCACAGAAACAGGATAATCTCTCAGCGGGTCAGAGGGAAGCCCTAAAAACCTTAAAAGATTTGCATCACCTCACGATAAAGCCCTCAGACAAGGGGGGAATGTCGTGGTGATGACAAATATACAATACCATCAAATGTGCATGAACATTGAGGAGTACAACAAACAGTTTTACATCCTTATGGACACGGCTTACTTGGACAATCTCATTGATAAACAAATATGGGAGTTCATTCGAACGACTTTCCCAAGAGTGCCTACCTTTTACAGTCTGCCCAAGGTCCACAAGGATGTAAAAAAATCCCCCGGGCAGACCTATTGTGTCTGGCCGAGGATCTATTACTGAAAACCTGAGTAGGTTTATTGATACACAATTGCATCCCCTGGTAGCGAATTTACCTTTGTATATTAGGGACACTGCGCATCCCCTGCAGAGACTGGAGGGCCTCTACATACCCCCATGGGCCTGGTTGGTCTTGTTGGATGTGGAGGCCCTCTATAGCTCTATCCCTCACCAACGAGGAGTAGAGGTCATCAAGACACTTCTTGTCACAATCTCATAGGGATAATGCTGAGTTCCACGAATTTCTGACCGCTGCCCTAAATTTTATCCTTACCCTTAATGTTTTTTCATTTGACGGATCCCACTTCCTCCAGGTGCAGGGCGTAGCGATGGGGACATGCTGTGCCCCATCCTACGCCAATCTGTACCTGGGGGAGTGGGAAAGGACATTTCCGTTTGAATGAAGACCTGAGCCAGTTCACCAGTTGTGTTCTGGTCTGGCTCAGGTATATAGACGATATTTTCATCATATGCGGAGGGACCAAGGACCTCCTCGATCACTGCCTGCTGGCCATGAACAACAATGACCTGAATCTTAGATTCACCATGGTAGCAAATGAGATGAGATTAACATTTTTAGATGTGATGATCTATAAGGGCTAGGAGGGAAAACTGGAAAGTACCCTATTTCGCAAAGAGACAGCGGGGAATCAAATCCTCCATGCCACGAGCTCCCATCCCGATAATCTGGTGAGATCAATATCGTACGGACAGGATCTGCGACTTCGCCGCAACTGCTCCAGTGAACAATCCATTCAGGAGGAGTCAAACTAAAAACAAGACTCCTGCAGAGGGGATATTCTAACTCTACTCTCAAAAAGGCCTTCAAACGGGAGAGGACCAAAACAAGACAGCAACTAGTGTTTGGGGAGAGTCAAACGAGCAAGAGGAAAAGGGGACCCCAGTTGGATTCAAGTAGAATAATTATCACCTTCACAAAACAACATCAGACTATTCGACAGATTCTCACTAAACACTGGCAAATCCTAAAAACTGACCCTAACCTCAGACCCTTCCTTTCAGATAATCCCCAAATTACCTTTCGAAAGTCCAGATCTCTACAAGACAGTCTGACGCAGAGTGAATATAAAGGAGAGAGGAGAGGGGACCCCTGTTTTTAGAGGAACCTTTATGTGTGGGGGCTGTAGGTGCTGTCTCTTTATGAACACGGATTCCAAGATGAAATTACCAAATGGTCAAATTTTTAAACCCCACCACTTTGTGGTATACCTCTTGACTTGCTCTTGCGGGGGGGGGGGGTTTATATTGGAAAGACAATTCGGGAACTCTATAACAGAGCAGCACGCCATATCTTGAGCATGCGCAATAGGAACCCTGACCTACCTTTGGGACGCCATGTGAGAGATGTCCATGGAGGTATTTTTCCCAAAATCACTTTTACAATACTGGACAGAGTACATCCTGGTCATAGGGGTGGTGATGTAGATAAAGTCCTCCTACAGAAGGAGACCCGCTGGATTGTATCGACCAATCCACCAGGCCTCAACAGTTCAGTCAGCTTCCGCTCCTTTTTGGAAGGTTTTACCTCAGGGGGTTGGGAAGGACATGGCTAATGCTGCCTAAGTATACTTTGTCCTCAATTTCAATTGTTGCCATTCATTTGTTTTCCTGTTTTCACCCCTTTTCCCTCCCCTTTCTCACCCCCCCCTTTTTTTCCTCCCCCCTCCTCTCCCTTTTTTTCCTTCCCCCCTCCTATCGTGCGGTGCGGTCCGGCCAACATGAGGTGCCTTCTTCCTTTTTCCCTCCAGGGATGGCGGATACTTTTTTTTTATTATTTATTTTTATTTCAATTTTTTTTTGGCCCTTTGACTCCATCGGTCCCGCGTTAATAGATTATGGACACACATGTGACCTCATGGGCGGGGACTAGGGGCCGTCCAACGAATTGCCTCTAACGGATGACGCCATTGAGCGGCGCGATAGGAGACCTACATTGCGCATGTGCCGGCGTCCCATCTTGGGAATACTCTAACTGGCAGTTGGAGACATGAGCGACCGGAGACGAAGGTATGTGAACTCTGAGACCGTTTGGATTCTTGTCCAAAAGAGTGCGATTGCGGCTCCTGGACAATGGGTTTTATGCAATGTTTGACCTGTAATATGTGGCGAGCCCTGGGGAGGATGGCTTTGGGGATGTACCCTGAAGGGCTGGGTTTCTATCATGGTTTTGTGATGTCCCTTTTGGCCTTCCTTCTTCCCTGTAACCCTTTTTGCCTTTTGCTGTCTATAGGTATCTCCCAGTCAGCATACGAGGGCAGATCCCGTCGTTTGTTTGGGGATATAAACTGACAGTGCGGTCCATGCGGACCAAAGTGTTGAAATATTATAACGCACGCTTTAAAGCGTAATGCTCTGATACGAAGAAGTGGGAAGATATTGATGCCTCCTTCCTCTCCTCCTCGCCTTTATTACACCTGTACAGGTTTGCGGAAAACCTCCTAATATGGGACCCTGAATATATGACAAGGTTAGTATAGACATTGGTTTTGGGTCTGTCTCTGGCTCTCTCTCTCCTTCTGCCCTGTGGGGGTGTCCTCTAGGTATCCGTCTGATCTGAAGTAAGGGGACCCTGTTTTCATACAAGCCAGTCTGGGTGCCCCTCTTGGTGATTGTGTGCAGATGATGTAACACTCCCCCTTTCTTTTGGGTACAGTGAGTAATGGGCTTTTTTCTTCCTTGCCTTTTGTCCCCTCCTTTTACCATTAAGGGCCAAGACTGGAACCCCAAATTACTCCTGCAGCGACATTTTGATTTGTGCTTGTTTTTAAGATCTCCTGTTGCAGACTTTGATTGTAAAGATCTCGCAAGTGTCACCACTAGGTAGGTATGACCTTTACATTGCATAAGTAGGCAAACATCTATATCTATAAAGGGGTAAGAAACAAGAGAAATATAACCTCATCTCCCCCCCCCCCTTTTTTTTTTTTTTTTTAACACACCGCTTCACAGTACCCTCTATGTGCTCCCATGTTCTCTATGATGTATATGTCATCTTTTTCCTTCTCCTTTTTCCTCTGCTGTAGATAGAGTGTCTAGGTATGCCAACACATTCTGCAACAAGTCCCTGACGAAAGGCTTAAACCTGAAATGCGTTGCACTCTTCTCCTTTTGCGCAGGACTGTGGAATGGTCTAAGGAACATATACTCGAACTGGTGTGGGCCCACTGGCTAAAATGTTCTTACGGTTTTAACAGAATGTGACATTTATGCAGATATGAACAAGTCCTTTTGCTATTTCACATTTTTCATGTGTATTTATATGTAATAAATGAAGAATATATTTTTTTATACAAATATGTGGTATTGATTTTTCCTGCTCCACCACCTTTAAAGTCCCACCAATAGGGGTTATTCTTTTGCTAGCTAACATTTGGGGATTGGTGGTGGTACCAGGCTAGCATTGCTTGCTTGTTGAACTTCTTTCAGGGTTTATCCTAAGAGACTTCCTGTATCTGTGACCCTGGCTTCCTGTTGGACTTGTTTTGCCTGCTGCCTGCCCCGACCTTCAGCCTGCCTATGACTACGCCTCTGCCTGACCCTCTTGTACTTCTATTGCCCGCACGTTGCCGACCCTGCCTGTACCCGACTATCCGCCAGCCTGAACCACTTGTACTGCACCGCCAGCTTGTTACCGACCCAGCCTGAACCACCACTCTACTGCCTGCACGAGCTCCTGTGGACCATCACCTACCATCTGTGACCAAGTCCAGCCCTTGTGCCCCCCTGTGCTCCAGAGCTCCCTGTCTCCACTATCAGGGGCTCTCGAACAAGGGCCATGAGAGATGTTGCCCCCGCATAAGTCAGACTCAACCACCAGGTATGTGACAAACCCCCTGATAGCGGCCCTGCCTATCATACCAAATGTGTTTATGAAACACATACATTTCATATAAAATATTAGCACAAAAATTGTTCCCCTTCCTCAACTGAGTATGATATGTCAGAGCAAGAGCTAATAACCTTTCCTTACTGGAATAGTTGTACAGTGATTTTTCCAGTATCATATTTTAGAAAGTGAGCAATTTCTTGGCCATTTTGGTAGGCAAGGTTTAGAACCTCTGTGACAATTTCTAATTGCTATATGTACTCAGTTTTAAAGATTTTTTTTCTCCCTTTCTGCCTAAGTGACAAGTGCCAAACAGAGCAGGAAGTTAGCGGAATCTCAATGTCGATATTTAAAATCTGACCGAATGTCTAACCATTTTCATCTCTAGCCCAAACTAAAAATAAGTTTTAACTGTAGTATTTGTCTAGCTCAGTGGTATTTAATTAAAATTCACAGAGGTCTGGTCACTAAATTTTTCTTCCGGCGGAGGTCCAAATCCCAGTTTGTGCTATGACTCAGAAAGATTGTATGCGTTTACTTTACTTTTTTTGGCATAAGTCATGCTCTCTGGCGCTTTTGTTACTGTTTCCTCCACACACTCTGGTAATACTCTGTAAATGGCCCCATTAGTGTTCCCCCTTACATCAGGTGCCTCTACCAGACTAATTCATTATATTGGGTGCCTCCATCAGACTACCCCATAAATCAGTTGCCACCACACCAGGTCACCTGGGATCAGGTGACAGATGCGCACCACTGGGGTGCGAATCGCACTGCTGAAGTGCGAAGTGCACCTATAAGGTTGCGAAGCGCACCGTTAAGGTTGTGGACGTAGTAGCCGACTGCTGCTAATGTGCTCCGGCTGGTGTGGGAAGACGGCCCCTGGAGCACTGACACAGACACACAAGGAGCTAATGCATTGATTTCCCCAGGGTGTGGAGTCTAAGAGCCAGTAGGTGTTTGCCAGAGCCTCTGGTGGTGAGGATGGATTTGGCTGCAACTGGATCCAGGTCGTGGCCCCCGGGGTCCCATAGCTCACGCTCCGCTGGCACAGGTGGAAGAGTGGAAGCAGCAGTGCAGGAAACAACAAGAGATAGTCAGTGGGCTAGCAAAAGGGCCACAAGCTGACAGGGACAGCCAGGAGAGCACACCAAGGTCAGGTGTACTCTCCTGGCTGTCAAGCAGACAGGAGAACAGAGAACAAGCTGAAGGTCAGGGTATCAGGCAGGCAGGGATAGTCAGAACAAGCCAAAGTTCGATAAACGGAAAAGTCTCAGAGCACATGACATGAAAAACCACTCACGAAACCAAACACTCAATATTGATTGGCAGCGAGGCTTGTAGCACATGATCTTAAATAGTGTCTCCTTAACCACTTCACCTCCGGAAGAATTTCCCAGTTTAGGACCAGAGCACTTTTTGCGATTCGGCACTGCGTCGCTTTAACTGACAATTGCGCGGTCGTGTGATGTTGTACCCAAACAAAATTTGCGTCCTTTTTTCCCCACAAATAGAGCTTTCTTTTGGTCATATTTGATCACCTCTGCGTTATTTCTGATCACCGCTATACACAAAAGAAGAGCGACCATTTTGCAAAAAAACCCAAATTTCTTACTTTTTGCTAAAATTCAAATCCAAAAAAATATAAAAAAAATTTTTTTTTCACCGGTTTTGGCCGATTTATATTCTTCCTCATATTTGTGATTAAAAAAAATCGCAATCGGCATTTATTGATTGGTTTGCACAAAAATGGCCGCGTTTACGGATGGTGATAATTCATTTCTGGGGTTTTTATTTATTTATTTTTTTTTACTAGTAATGGCGGTGATCTGTGATATTTAGCGGTACTGCGATATTGCAGTGGACATGTCGGACATTTTTGACACTTTTTTGGGACCAATGACATTTATTCAGCGATCAGAAATTTAAATGTCCACTGATTACTGTATGAATGTCATTGTCAGTGAAGGGGTTAACCTGCAGGGGGAGATCTAGGGGTTAACTGTGTTCCCTGGGTGTGTTCTTAGTGTGGGTGGGTTGGGCTAGGATGGGCACGAGAGATCGAACTGATCCCAGTGACAGGGATCAGTAGATCTCCCATGCCCGCACTGTCAGAATGGGGAACCGTCGTGTTTACATCGGCGGTTCCCTGTTCTTTGCCTGTGGCCGCTCATCGCGGCTCACCGGTGGACATCGGGTCCACCCGAGCCGCGGGCACACTCAGGAGTGTGGCAGGCACGCGCGCCTCCTAGCGGCCATTTGCAGATCGCCGTCTTTTTACGGTGATTCGCGGCCAGCGTTCACACTGCCGCCGTAAATATGCGGTAGGTAGTGTGGAACTGGTTAATTGGAGACTGGGGTGAAGGTCACTGAGGGGAGATTACTTAATCCACAGGTGATGATGTGCACGGCCTCTAAGCTGACACAACCAAGGAGGTAAGCAACCAGACAGGACATGAATGTACTATAGGTTCATGACACACCGTCAGAGTGCCCCCTTAAGTAATGTGTTCCCATCAGAGTGCCACCTTACATTAGGTATTCCCATTCCCATCAGAGTGTCCCTTTACATCAGGTGTCCCCAGCAATGTGCCCACTTTAGGTTTCTGCATCAGAAGTTCCCCTTACATCTGGTGTCTTCCATCAGGGTGCCCCCTTACATCATTGTCCCCATCAGAGTGCCCCATTATGAAAGTTTTCACTAGCACAGTGACCCTGTACAGGAATTCCAGTACAGCAGCTGGTGCATAGATATGCGCACAGCATCGCTCGTAGAAATGAGCATAGATGCACCTGATCACTGCACATAAACGGCCGGGTTTGACAAGCGTCATTCTAAGTGAACATACCGTATGTCCCTCAGAACATGGGCACTTGTGTGGCTGTACAGCTGCATGCTCCTGGTGTGTCTGTGTCAGCTGGACACAACACATCCCCAATCAGCAGATGGGCTCTTTGATTAGCCCTTCTGATCACTTGATGGCTGTGTCCAATCACAGCTATCATGTAATGTAAACATTCACGCCTATCACTCGTTTGGCTCTGCTTCTCCTCACACAGACCCCGCCAGTGAGGAGAAAGAGACAATCTGTGTTGCCAGCTGAGGATCAATGAGGTTATAGCCTTTTCACTGCTTTACACACACTGATCACCCAGCAAGTGCCCCCAGTGTACACACAATTGTCACACTCTCAAATCCACATCTGTACCAATGATCATCAACATCTGTCACAGTGTACCAGTGTCAAATCCACATCTATCACGGTTTGCTTACTTTGGAAACTGCAGCTTGGCATTGCATGCTATTATTGAGCTTATGATCTACCAAAACCCCCAGATCCTTCTCCACTATGGATTACTTCAGTTGTACTCCCCCTAGTATGTATGATGCATGCATATTTTTAGCCCCCAAGTGCATAACTTTTATCAACCTTAAACCTCATTTGCCACACAGTTGCCCAATTAGACATTGCACTGAGGTTGGTTTGTAAGTTGCACACCTGCTGTAAAGACGTTAATCCACTCCCTAGCTTGGTGTCATCTGCAAACACTGAAACTTTTTTTTTAGCTTTCGTTTTTATTAAATTTTCAAAAAATACAATACAATACAAATTATTGGACAGATTTAACAGTAAACCACATTGTGGTAACGCAACATATTAAATGATAAAACCGCTTAGTGTGGTGTCTGATTATTGATCTCTGTCCACCCCATTGGGTTCACACTGGGCAGGACCAGCAAACAGTTATACTTGAATTGAAGACAAAGATGTTTATAATGCGGTTGAGTCTTAATAGTAACGGAAGAGAGGAAGAAAGATGAACAAAAAGGCATATAAACTCCATAGCTAATCCACATTCATCTCCAGCTACTTACTATATCAGCCTTAGGTAATTATTTATGTACCACACTCCTTAAGGTATTGTGAAGCTCTATGGTGAGATATCCAATTAACCCATTTTTTTAAAATGAGGTAATAGTGTTTCTTGTATACTAGCATCATTTCAAATTGGGCCTGTATGTTTATTCTAGCTGTGACTGTTGATAGGTTGGGTGCCTCTATAGTATTCCATAAATTAGTGATTGTGAGTCTGGCTGCAACCAATGTATGAAAGACTATTGTTCTATAGTTTACCAGGTATATATCCAGATTAATTCCCAGCAACGCTGCTGCCGGTGTAATTTTAGTTAAGTTTCCTGTTTACTCTGCTATGAATGTTGATACTGAATTCCAGAAACGTATTACATTTTTGCAGCTCCATAGAATATGCAAAACATTGCCTGTTTTTTCCTTGTATCTCCAACATGGGTCAGAAGTATTGGGATATATTTTGGATAATCTGTATGGTGTCCAATACCATCTATTCCTTATTTTTTGCACATTGCCCCAGTGCTCTATATATGAGGATGCATTTGTGGAGATCTGTATAGATCTCTTCCACTGGTCCCATGTGAACTCCTGATCTATTTCTTTTTCCCATTTGATCATATGGGCATTTTTACCCTCATCTGGATATGTATAGGTGGTGGTCATATAATTAGAATATCATGAAATAGTTGATTTATTTCACTAATTCCATTCAAAAAGTGAAACTTGTATATTCTATTCATTCATTACACACAGACTGATATATTTCAATTGTTTATTTCTTTTAATTTTGATGATCATAACTGACGACTAAGGAAAATCTCAAATTCAGTATCTCAGAAAATTAGAATATTGTGAAAAGATTCAATATTGAAGACATCTGGTGCCACACTCTGATCAGCTAATTAACTCAAAACACCTGCAAAGGCCTTTAAATGGTCTCTCCATCTAGTTCTGTAGGCTACACAATCATGGGGAAGACTGTTGACTTGACAGTTGTCCAAAAGACGACCATTGACACCTTACACGAGGAGGGCAAGACACAAAAGGTCATTGCAAAAAAGGCTGGCTGTTCAGAGCTGTGTCCAAGCACATTAATAGAGAGGTGAAGGGAAGGAAAAGATGTGGTAGAAAAAAGTGTACAAGCGATAGGGATAACCCCACCCTGGAGAAGATTGGGAAACAAAACCCATTCAAAAATGTGGGGGAGATTCACAAAGAGTGGACTGCAGCTGGAGTCAGTGTTTCAAGAACCACTACGCACAGATGTATGCAAGACATGGGTTTCAGCTGTCGCATTCCTTGTGTCAAGCCACTCTTGAACAACAGACAGTTTCAGAAGTGCCTCGCCTGGGCTAAAAACAAAAAGGACTGGACTGCTGCTGAGCGGTCCAAAGTTATGTTCTCTGATGAAAGTAAATCAGGGTTCCAGAGTCTGGAGGAAGAGAGGAGAGGCACACAATCCAAGTTGCTTGAGGTCCGTGTAAAATTTCCACAGTCAGTGATGGTTTGGGGTGCCATGTCATCTGCTGATGTTGGTCCACTGTGTTTTCTGAGGTCCAAGGTCAATGCAGCCGTATACCAGGAAGTTTTAGAGCACTTCATGCTTCCTGCTGCTGACCAACTTTATGGAGATGCAGATTTCATTTTACAACAGGACTTTGCACCTGCACACAGTGGCAAAGCTACCAGTACCTGGTTTAAGGACTATGGTATCCCTGTTCTTAATTGGCCAGCAAACTCGCCTGACCTTAACCCCATAGAAAATCTATGGGGTATTGTGAAGAGGAAGATGTGATATGCCAGACCCAACAATGCAGAAGAGCTGAAGGCCATTATCAGAGCAACCTGGGCTCTCATAACACCTGAGCAGTGCCACAGACTGATCGACTCCATGCCACGCCGCATTGCTGCAGTAATTCAGGCAAAAGGAGCCCCAACTAAGTATTGAGTGCTGTACATGCTCATACTTTTCATGTTAATACTTTTCAGTTGGCCAAGATTTCTAAAAATCCTTATTTTGCATTGGTCTTAAGTAATATTCTAATTTTCTGAGATACTGAATTTCGGATTTTCCTTAGTTGTCAGTTATAATCATCAAAATTAAAAGAAACAAACAGTTGAAATATATCAGTCTGTGTGAAATGAATGAATAGAATATACAAGTTTCACTTTTGAATGGAATTAGTGAAATAAATCAACTTTTTGATGATATTCTAATTATATGACCAGCACCTGTAGATAGTAGTTCATAAAATAGGGAGATGCCTTTTTTCTTTGGATAGTTTGGATTGGTTAAAAATTGCCATATTAATGAGGGGATTTCTGTAGAGTTGTGGGGTTTGAATTCTTTTAGTCGATTATGTGTTTCAATTTTATTTGTGAGTATCGTTTTGTGGGATGGCGGAAGGTTCTTGTAGAGATGAAAGCCTTGTTTGACCCTTTCATCTACCGATAGTCGGATATTAGCGTAGTTTATTATTCTTGTTGGGTTGGGTATATTAGATTTGATAGTCATATCTTTGGTCTTCGAGAGGATATGTTTCCAGGCTATTGTGTGGCTTTGATACTTGGGAGATTAGGGATGTTAATTTTTGGGATTAGTATGTTTGCAAATGCCAGGGCAAAAAGATTGTACTCTTTTACTGTTTCTTTTTCTATATTGGTCCATAGTTTATCTCCTGTAGTGGAGAACCAAAATTTCATCTGATCTAATAAGGACGCTAGGTAGTAGTTTTTGATATTTGGAAGGTTCATACCTCCCAATGATTTGGTAGTAGTTAAAATGGAAAACGCTACTCTAGATTTTTTTCCCTTCCAAATAAATTTTTTAAGCTTCGTATTTAGTTGTGTAAAGCATTTTGGAGTTATTGGGATAGGTAGGCATGGAAAAAGGTATAATATTTTGAGTAGGGTTTGCATCTTGAATGCAGCTATCTTTCCGACCCATGATAATTGGATTTTTTGTATGCTTTGCAGGTCTTTACTAATTTGGTCTAGTAGTGGTGGAAAGTTGGCTTCATATATTTTATTTGGTGGGAAAGATAGCTGAACCCCTAGAGAAGTTATTTAGGGGTTATTCCATTTAAAACCATGGGTCGTTCTCAATTAGTCGATTAATTCGGTAAGGAGATTCATAGGTAGTGCATAACATTTGTTTTGGTTCATTTTGTAATAAGAGACTTCTCCAAATTTTTCTAGGATATTTTGAACTTCTAGGAGGGATGTTTTAGGGTTGGATAGAGATAGGATGATGTCATCAGCAAATAAGCCCAATTTGTGTTCGTATTGGCCAATTTTAATTCCTTTTATATTAGGGGATGAACGAATGTATTCTGCTAGGGGTTTGATGGTTAAAGAAAATATTATTGGGGATAACGAGCAGCCTTGGCTAGTTCCGTTTGACAAGGTGAATTTTCTAGAAATTGTGCCTGATGTAAAAACTTTTGCAGTAGGATGGGTGTATAGTGCCATAATTGCTGAGTGTACAAATTTAGATAAAGCCAAATTTAGTTAGGGTTTCGGAGATGGATTCCCAGTGCATTCTATCAAATGCCTTTTTGGCATCTAGTGCTAATAGTAGTGATGGTATACGATTGGAGTGGGCTTGATTGATTGAATTCAACATCCTTCTAGTGCCGTCTGGGGCTTGCCTGCCCTTGACAAAGCAATTTTTGTATATATTTTGAGGTCCGAATTTAATAATGAGATAGGTCTGTAGTTTAGTGGGGAGGAGGGGTCCTTACCTATTTTTGGTAGTATTATTATTATAGCTTTAATAGTTTTTTAGGAAATGTTTTAGAGTTGGCTATGTGATTAAACATGTTGGTTAGATAGAGGGCTAATAACTGTGAAAAAGCTCTATATTATTCCCCTGACAGGCCATCAATGCCCAGAACTTTATGTTGGGTAGTTCTTTAATGACTCGTAAAGTTGATTCGTTTGATATTGGTTTATTAAGTTGTTCTAATTGGGACGTATCTATTTTTGGTAGGTTTATGTTGTTTAGAAACTCCATTATTGTTTGTGAATTTGGTTGGGGAATTTTGCTATCTTCTTTTAGATTATATAGGGATTCGTAGTATTCAGGAAGGAATCTGCGATTTCTTGTGGGTTGATTACCGTTTTCCCCCATGACGGGTCAATTTGTGGATTTTGTTTTTACATCTCCGTTGGCATAGTTGAGAGGCTAGTAATTTACCTTGTTTGTTATTTTGGGAGTAATATTTTAATTTTAGTCTTTTTAAGTATTTATCATGTTCTGTAATGAGGATCGTGCGTAGTTCTTGTCGTAGATTATTATGTTGGTCTTGCAATTTTGTGTCTTTAGGGTTTTTTTATATATTTCTTCTAAGTTGCTGATCTCTTTTAATATTTTGTTTAGGGTTTGTGTTCTTTTTTTTTCCCTTGCTGCAATCTGTATAAGAAGGCCCCTAGCATAAGCCTTGTGGGTACACCATAATGTGTTGCTATTTGTTGAACCATTATCGTTTAGGTCAAAGAAATTTGTTAGACTTTTTTTCATCACTGATGGATATTTTTCCTGTGAGAGAATAAATGTATTGTTTCTCCATAGATAGGTATTAGAGGATATTTGGCCTGTGTTTATTTCAAGTGTTATTGGTGCATGGTCCGACCAAGTAATGTTGTGAATGCGAGAATTCTTGATTTTTGGCAGGAGGGTTCTGTCGGTGATCAAATAGTCTATTCTAGAATATGATTTGTGAACCTGTGAAAAGAAAGTATAATCTTTTTCTGTTGTATACAGACATCTCCAAGGATCCTATAAGTCCTCAGTAGAGAAAATGGTGGATAATCCTCTTCT
>BLSH010449395.1:73205-84930 GCA_018402905.1 Glandirana rugosa | reverse complement strand
TGCAACTATGGCGATTGCTTCCTTGCGGAATCTGAGTAGTACACCAAGTAGTGTGTTGTTTAGATCTGGTCCCTTTAAGAGGACGTCGTTCAGGGAGATTCCATCGTGTTGCGAGCTGGAGTCAAATACAACTCGGATCTTCCCTGGCTTTTTGGGGTGGTAGACACCGAAGATTGGTAAGTACCAGCACTATTCTTTACCTTTTGAAAGTGGAGCTACCTCTGCATGGTCGTTTTCAAACATCTTGCTCATGAAGGAGAAGAAATGCTCTTTCATTTCTGGGTTCCTCTGAAAGTTGCGTCTGAGGGAAGAAAAACGACTTAAAGCTTGGTCTCTGTTGTTAGGGAGACAGGGTCTGTGTGCTTTGAAAGGTAAGGGTGCCACCCAGCTGTTTGCGTCATTTTTGGAGAATCCCTGTTTCATTGTCTTCAAGAAGATGTGATCTTCTATGGATAGGGCTATTTCATTGTCTTCTTTTGTCTTTTGGAAAACTGAGTGTCCCAAGTGATCTTTGCCTTCATCACAAAGAAAGTCTGCAGTGTAAAGTTTGGTGTGTAAGACACTGGTAGGTCTCTCTTTTATAAGAAACCTGTTGGGGCAAGCCTGTAGAAAGGATGGTCGCCCATTCTCCAATGTCTTTGTAAAAAGGGAGTTCACACTTGTAGGTTTGTGAGCTTTTCCCAGGCAAACTTCACCTATAATGACCCATCCCAGGTCCAGCTTCTGGGCGTAAGGGGAATCGTGAGGGCCATTAATCTGTTCTCTCACCTTGTGAATCCTGATGATGTCTCTTCCAAGCAAGAGTGCTATTTCAGCGTGAGGATCAAGCGCCGGTATGAGATGCGCTATTCTCTTCAGATGAATGTGATGAAATGCCGCTTCAGGTGTAGGGATCTCCTCTCTGTCAGTAGGGATCTGATTGCACTCGATTAAGGTTGGTAAAGGTAGGGATTTTCGGCCATCGATGGATTCAATTTGGAAACCGACAGCTCTCCTCCCGATTTCTTCACTCACGCCGGTACAAGTTTTAAGCGAGTATGAAGAGCCGGCTGCCTCAATTTTAAAGGTGTCGAAGAAGGCTGAGCTGGCAAGCGATCTGTTGCTCTCGTCATCTAGGATGGCATACAGCTTTACTGCCTTCTGTTTTTGACCTTTAGGGTACACTGAGACGAGACAAATCTTAGAGCAGGATTTGCCAAAGGAACCTTCCCCGCAGACTTGGGTGCACTGGGGTGTCACTACAGGAGGTGCTGTGTCTCGCTGCTCCCCGCCTTGCTCTGTGGGCGGGTCAGGAGGTTTAAGAGTCCACGGTGCTGGTCCTGGATGTAGGGCCGTATTGTGGTCTGTACTGTCACACTCTGAGCAGTTGATGCTCGCTCTGCAGTCCTTTGCACGGTGTGATGTTGATGCACAGCACTTGTAGCAAATCCTATTCTCCTTGAGGAAGGTTCTGCGGTCTTGGAGTGCTTTTTCCCTGAAGCCTCTGCACTTTGACAATGGGTGAGTTTTTTTGTGGAGAGGACACTCTCTGCTTGGGTTCTCGGTTGGTGACACAGCTGTTTTGCGTACTGCAACGGACAAGTCTTTGAAGTTGCGAGTGGGAGCAGGTTTGCCTGTCTTAGGGTAGGTAGAGTCAGTTGGTGACAGATCGAAACTGGGATCGTTTCTAGTCTTTGCTTGTTGTCTAACAAAGTCCACAAAGAAAGAGAACGGTGGAAAGGGAACACTGTACATTTGCTTGTAGCTGGAGCCTCGTGTAACCCACATCTCTTGGAGATTGTAAGGCAGTTTTTGCACTATGGGGTTAACGCCACGGGCTGTGTCCAGGAAAACAAGGCCTGGCAAGTCCCCTTCTGCTTTGGCTACTTGGAGCTCTGTCACTAAGTCGCTCAACTCTCGCAGCTTTTGGAACCCTTTGTTAGGAATTCTAGGAAAGTCTTCTATTCTTTTGAAGAGTGAGTTTTCTATGGCTTCTGAGGAACCATAGCACTCGTCAATTCTCTCCCATATCATGCTCAGTTCTCTGTCTGAATAGTTAACGTTAATGTCCCTGATCCTTCTAGCATGTTCTGCAGACTCAGTCCCCAGCCATTTCACTAAGAGATTGGCCTCCTCACTTGCTGACAGATCTAGATCTCTTATGGTGCTCCTGAAGGTTGACCACCATGCTCTATAGGCTTCAGGCCGGTCGTTAAACTTTGTGAGTCCACTAGACAACAGCTCACGCCGAGTAAAGATCTTAAGGATTTCCAACATACTTTGAGCTTTGTGTGAGTTGTTTGGAGATGCTCTGTCAAGAGAGGAACTTGGTGGGCGGTTGTAGTCATCAGATATGTCGTTGCCGTGGTATTTCCCTTGTGGTGCTTCCCTTTTGAAGTAGGTGACTGTACCGTGGCGATTAGGTAACTCGGATGCAGGTTGTGCTGTATGCTGACTGAATATGGTTTCACTTTCCTGTTTGGCATAAGGTGTTCGGGTGTCAGGGATTGACCCCGCTCTTGGCATTGAACGCTGACAGTCGCCTCGTTTGGCATGTTGTAGCACATAGTCTGTTGTTCGCTGAGGAGTGTCTTGGAGTTCAGCTTCTGGCCCAAGGACATTGCTGCGTGCATCACATTCACTGCTGGGATATAGCGTTGCTTCTAGGGCCTTCACTTCAGCCATGGCTGCTGCTGCCTCTCTTTCTGCGTTCAATTTCTGTAGAGTTGCTTTGAAGAGGGCATCTTGTTGTATCCTCTCAGCCTCTAATTGTGCTTGTTCAGCCTGTCGTTGCGCTTGCTCAGCCTGTTGTTGCGCTTGCTCAGCCTGTTGTTGTGCTTTCTCATTTCTGATCTGCATCTCTTGTTCAGCAAAGGCTGCCCGGACCCTTGCAGCTTCTGCCTTCACACGTGCGATGGTGAGTGTCTGGCTCGCCGTGGAAGATGCGACGGAACCTGCGGCTTTAGACAGAGTCTTTAGCGAGGATTTGTGGCTGTTCGACATGTTTGCAGGACGTTAGACCGTATGAGCACTGCTGTAATGACGTATGCAGGTGGCTGCGCTGACAGGAAGCAGGCCTATGTACTCACAGTGTTAATCTCGCTCGCTGTATGTCTGCAGTATCACTGTATCACTGAACCTCTGTTGTGGGCCTGTTAAGAAGGCTGTCTTCCAGCGTGTGTATCCGCACACCCGGCCATTTTTTACTGTTTTGGACCTCGTAAAGGGGATGCTACTAGTCGTACAGATAACTCTCTCAATCTCTGTTTTCCCACTCTTGCAATTCATTAAGGCGGAGCGTTGAGTCCTTTTTTAACTTTTATTGCAGAACAGATAGGAAGTATAAAGGAAGAGCAGAGTAAAACTGCAGGAAGAAAGAAATGAGGTACAATGAATACATGCATACCTGCAATGACATGTGCAATCAGTACATGGCAAATTACATGTAGCTACTTACAATGGATGCCGGGTTAAGGATACTGCCAGGAAAACACCTTGCTAGGCAGAGGATGGCAGCGGATGGAAACAGGATCCGTCCATACATGTGCACACTCTTAGAATGGCTGCTAACCCTTGAACTAAACTGCAATGCATTGTGGGATGATTACATAAACAAAATACTGGTACTGGAAATACATACCAAAAACAGTCACAAGGTGGCAGCATAACACAAGCTAAACATTCGCAGAATGCAAGCTAAATTTGCCAGAAGGCATGACAATCAGAGTCCTCCTTTACAGCAGATATCACCATGATAATCCTCCTTTACAGCAGATGTCCCCATCAGAATCCTCCATTACAGCAGAAGTCGCCATCAGAGTCCCTCTTTACAACAGATGTCACCATCAGAGTCCTCCTATACAGCAGATGTCACTATCAGAGTCCTACTTTAGAGCAGATGTCAACATCAGATTCAAAATTTGCAGCAGATATCACCATCAGAATCCTCCTTTACATCAGATGTCACCATCAGAGTCCTCCTTTATAGCCAATGTCACCATCAGATTCCCCCTTCACAGCAAATGTCACCATCATAGTCCTCCTTTATAGCATATGTCCACATGGGCTTCCTCCTTTACTCAGATATCCCCATCATAGTCCTACTTTACAGCAGGCGTCACCATCAGAGTCACTAGTTGCAGCAGATGTCACCATCAGAGTCCCCCTTTACAGCAGATGTCACAACCAGAGTTCCCCCTTTACAACAGATATCACAATCAGATTCCTCCTTTACAGCCTATGTCACCATCAGAGTCCTCCTTTACAGCAGACGCCACCATCAGGGCCCCCTTTACAGCAGATGTCCCCATCAGAGTCCCCCTTTACAGCAGATGCCCACATCAGAGTCCTCCATAACAGCAGATATCCCCATCATAATCCTCCTTTACAGCAGATGGTCCCATCAGAGTCCTCCTTTACAGCAGATGCCACCATCAGAGTCCCTATTTACAGCAGATGTAACCATCAGAGTCCTCCTTTGCAACAGATGTCACAATCAGAGTCCTCCTTTAAAGCAGATGTCCCCATCAGAGTTCCCATTCATAGCAGGTGTCCCCATCAGAATCCTCCTTTAGAGCAGATGTCCCATCATAACCCTCCTTTACAGCAGATGTCCCTATCAGAGTCCTCCTTTACAACAGATTTCACCATCAGAGTCCTCCTATACAGCAAATGTCACCATCATAGTCCTCCTTTACAGCATATGTCCACATGAGCGTCCTCCTTTACTCAGATATCCCCATCATAGCCCTCCTTTACAGCAGATATCACCATCAGAGTCCTCCTTTACAGCAAATGTGCCCATCATAGTCCCCCTTTAAAGCAGATGTCACCATCAGAGTCCCCCTTCACAGCAGACGTCACCATCAGAGTCCTCCTATACAGCATATGCCCACACGAGCGTCCTCTTTTACTCAGATATCCCCATCATAGTCCTCCTTTACAGCAGATGTCACCATCAGAGTCCTACTTTACAGCAGATGTCACCATCAGAGTCCTCATATACAGCAGGTGTCCCCATCAGAGTCCACCTTTACAGCAGATGACACTATCAGAGTGCCCTTTACAGCAGATGTCCACATAGGAGTCCTCATTTACAGCAGATGTCAACATCAGAATACTCCTTTACAGCAGGTGTTACCATCAGTGAACCCCTTTACAGCAGATGTCACAATCAAAGTCCCCCTTTACAGCAGATGTCACCATCAGAGTCCTCCTTTACAGTAGATATCCACATCATAATACTTATTTACTGCAGATGTTCCAATCAGAGTCCTCCTTTACAGCAGATGCCACCATCAGAGTCCCCCTTTACAACAATTGCCCCCATCAGAGTCCTCCTTTACAGCAGATATCCACATCAGAGTCCCCCGTTATAGCAGGTGTCCCCATTAGGGTCCTCCTTTACAGCAGATGTCCTATCATAACCCTCCTTTACAGCAGATTTCACCATCAGAGTCCTTCTTTACAGCAGATGTTGCCATCAGAGTCACTCTTTACAACAGATGTCACCAACAGAGTCTTTCTATACAGCCGATGTCACCATCCGAGTCCTACTTTATAGCAGATGTCAACTTCAGAGTCAATATTTGCAGAAAATGCCCCCATCGGAGTCCTCCTTCACGGCAGTTGCAAACATCAGAATCCCCCTTTACAGCAGATGTCACCATCAGAGTCCTACTTTACAGCAGACGTCACCATCAGAGTCCCCATATATAGCAGATGTCCCCATCAGAGTCAACCTTTACAGCAGATGTCACCATCAGATTGCCCCATTACAGCAGATGTCCACATCAGATTCCTCCTTTACAGCAGATGTCCACATCAGATTCCTCCTTTACAGCAGATGTCAACATCAGAATTCTTCTTTACAGCAGGTGTTACCATCAGTGAACCCCTTTACAGCAGATGTCATCATCAAAGTCCCCCTTTAGAGCAGATGTCACCATCAGAGCCCCCCTTTACAGCAGGTGTCCCCATCAGAGTCCTCATTTAAAACAGATGTCCCCATCAGAGTCCTCCTTTACAGCACATATCCCCATCATAATCCCTATTTACAGTACATGTTCTCATCAGAGTCCTCCTTTACAGCAGATGCCACCATCTGAGTCCCCCTTTATAGCAAGTGTCTCCACCAGAGTCCCCTTTTACAACCGATGTCCCCATCAGAGTCCTCCTTTACAGAAGATATCCACATCAGAGTCGGCCTTTACAGCAGATATCCTCGTCCGAGTCCTCCTTTACATCAGATGTCACCATCAGAGTCCCCCTTTACAACAGATGTCCCCATTAGAGTCTACATTTATAGCAGGTGTCCCCATCAGAGTACTACTTTACAGCAGATGTCCCATTATAACCCTCCTTTACAGCAGCTGTCCCTATCAGAGTCCTCCTTTACAGCAGATGTCACCATCAAAATCCCTCTTTACAACAGATGTCACCAACAGAGTCCTCCTATACACCAAATGTCACCATCAGCAGAAGTCACCATCAGTGTCCCCCTTTCCAGGAGATGTCACCATCAGAGTACCCCTTTACAGCAGATGTCCCCATCAGAGTCCCCATTTACAACAGATTCCCCCATCAGAGTCCTCCTTTACAGTAGATGTCCACATCTGAATCCTCCTTTACATCAGATGTCAGCATCAGAGTCCTCCTTTACAACAGATGTCACCATGAGAGTCCTCCTTTACAGCAGATGTCACCATCAGAGTCCCCTTCACAGCAGATGTCCCCATCAGAGTCGCCCTTTACAGCAGATGTCCCCATCAGAGTTCTCCTTTACAGCAGATGCCCACATCAGAGTCCTCTTTTACAGCAGATATCACTATCATAATCCTCGTTTACAGCAGATGTTCCCATCAGAGTCCTCCTTTACAGCAGATATCACCATCAGAGTCCCCATTTGCAGCAGATGTCACCATCAGAGTCCCTTTAGAGCAGATGTCCCCATCAGAGTTCCCCTTTACAGCAGATGTCCCCATCGAAGTCTTCCTCTACAGCAGATATCCCAATCAGAGTCCCCCTTAACAGCAGATGTCTCCATCAGAGTCCCCCTTTAGAGTAGATGTCGCCATCAGAGTCCCCCTTTACAACAGATGTCACCATCAGAGTCCTCCTTTACAGCAGATGGCACCATCAGGTTCCCTATGTGCAGCAGATGTCACCATCAGAGTCATCTTTACAGCAGATGTCACAACCAGAGTCCCCCTTTACAACACAAGTCACAATCAGATTCCTCTTTTACAGCAGATGTCACCATCAGAGTGCTCCTTTACAGCAGATGTCACCATCAGAGTCCCCTTCACAGCAGATGTCCCCATCAGAGTCACCCTTTTTAGCAGATGTCCCCATCAGAGTTCTCCTTTACAGCAGATGCCCACATCAGAGTCCTCTTTTACAGCAGATATCACTATCATAATCCTCGTTTACTGCAGATGTTCCCATCAGAGTCCTCCTTTACAGCAGATATCACCATCAGAGTCCCCCTTAACAGCAGATGTCACCATCAGAGTCCCTTTAGAGCAGATGTCCCCATCAGAGTTCCCCTTTACAACAGATGTCCCCATCAGAGTCTTCCTCTACAGCAGATATCCCAATTTAGAGCAGATGTCACCATCAGAGTCCCCCTTAACAGCAGATGTCTCCATCAGAGTCCCCCTTTAGAGTAGATGTCGCCATCAGAGTCCCCCTTTACAACAGATGTCACCATCAGAGTCCTCCTTTACAGCAGATGTCACCATCAGGGTCCCTATGTTCAGCAGATGTCACCATCAGAGTCATCTTTACAGCAGATGTCACAACCAGAGTCCCTCTTTACAACAGATGTCACCAACAGAGTCCTCCTATACAGCAAATGTCACCATCAGTGCCCTACTTTATAGCAGATGTCAAAATCAGAGTCAATATTTGCAGCAGATGTCCCCATCAGAGTCCTCCTTTACGGCAGATGTCAACATCAGAATACTCATTTACAGCAGATGTTACAACCAGAGTCCACCTTTAAAGCATATGACCCCATCAGTGTCCCCCTTTACAGCAGATGTCACTATCAGAGTGCCCATTTACAGCAGATTTCAACATCAGAATCCTTCTTTACAGCAGCTGTTACCATCAATGAACCCCTTTAAAGCAGATGTCACCATCAAAGACCCCCTTTATAGCAGGTGTCCCCATCAGAGTCCTCATTTACAGTAGATGTCCACATCAGAGTCCTCCTTTACAGCAGATATCACCATCCTAATCCTCCTTTACAGCAGATGTCCCCATCAGAATCCTCCATTACAGCAGATGTCCACATCAGAATCCTTCTTTACAGCAGGTGTTACCATCAGTGTATCTCATTACAGCAGAAGTCACCATCAGTGTCCCCCTATCCAGGAGATGTCACCATCAGAGTACCCCTTTACAGCAGATGTCCCCATCAGAGTCCCCATTTACAACAGATGCCCCCATCAGAGTCCTCCTTTACAGTAGATATCCACATCTGAATCCTCCCTTACATCAGATGTCAGCATCAGAGTCCTCCTTTACAACAGATGTCACCATGAGAGTCCTCCTTTACAGCAGATGTGACCACCAGAGTCACTATTTGCAGCAGATATAACCATCAGAGTCCCCCTTTACAACATATGTCACCATCAGAGTCCTCCTTTACAGCAGATATCATCATCAGTGTCCCTATGTACAGCACATGTCACCATCAGAGTCATCTTTACCGCAGATGTCACAACCAGAGTCCCCCCTTTACAAAAGATGTCACAATCAGTTTCCTCTTTTACAGCATATGTCACCATCAGAGTCCTCCTTTACAGCAGATGTCACCATCAGAGTCCCCTTCACAGCAGATGTCCCGATCAGAGTCTCCCTTTACAGCAGATGTCCCCATCAGAGTTCCCCTTTACAGCAGATGTCCCCATCAGAGTCCTCCTCTACAGCAGATATCCCAATCAGAGTCCCCCTTAACAGCAGATATCTCCATCAGAGTCCCCCTTTAGAGTAGATGTCGCCATCAGAGTCCCCCTTTACAACAGATGTCACCATCAGAGTCCTCCATTACAGCAGATGTCACCATCAGGGTAACTATGTGCAGCAGATTTCACCATCAGAGTCATCTTTACAGCAGATGTTACAACCAGAGTCCCCCTTTACAACACAAGTCACAATCAGATTCCTCTTTTACAGCATATGTCACCATCAGAGTGCTCCTTTACAGCAGATGTCACCATCAGAGTCCCCTTCACAGCAGATGTCCCCATCAGAGACGCCCTTTACAGCAGATGTCCCCATCAGAG
This sequence comes from Glandirana rugosa, assembly GCA_018402905.1. Taxonomy (NCBI): domain Eukaryota; kingdom Metazoa; phylum Chordata; class Amphibia; order Anura; family Ranidae; genus Glandirana; species Glandirana rugosa. Next base: position 75,658 of record BLSH010449395.1, on the reverse strand, counting down.
TTCTCCTTTACAGCAGATGCCCACATCAGTGTCCTCCTTTACAGCAGATATCACTATCATAATCCTCGTTTACAGCAGATGTTCCCATCAGAGTCCTGCTTTACAGCAGATATCACCATCAGAGTCCCCATTTGCAGCAGATGTCACCATCAGAGTCCCTTTAGAGCAGATGTCCCCATCAGAGTTCCCCTTTACAGCAGATGTCCCCATCAGAGTCCTCCTCTACAGCAGATATCCCAATCAGAGTCCCCCTTAACAGCAGAAGTCTCCATCAGAGTCCCCCTTTAGAGTAGATGTCGCCATCAGAGTCCCCCTTTACAACAGATGTCACCATCAGGGTCCCTATGTTCAGCAGATGTCACCATCAGAGTCATCTTTACAGCAGATGTCACAACCACAGTCCCTCTTTACAACAGATGTCACCAACAGAGTCCTCCTATACAGCAAATGTCACCATCAGTGTCCTACTTTATAGCAGATGTCAAAATCAGAGTCAATATTTGCAGCAGATGTCCCCATCAGAGTCCTCCTTTACGGCAGATGTCAACATCAGAATATTCATTTACAGCAGATGTTACAACCAGAGTCCACCTTTAAAGCATATGACCCCATCAGTGTCCCCCTTTACAGCAGATGTCACTATCAGAGTGCCCATTTACAGCAGATTTCAACATCAGAATCCTTCTTTACAGCAAGTGTTACCATCAATGAACCCCTTTAAAGCAGATGTCACCATCAAATACCCCCTTTACAGCAGGTGTCCCCATCAGATTCCTCATTTACAGTAGATGTCCACATCAGAGTCCTCCTTTACAGCAGATATCACCATCCTAATCCTCCTTTACAGCAGATGTCCCCATCAGAATCCTCCATTACAGCAGATGTCCACATCAGAATCCTTCTTTACAGCAGGTGTTACCATCAGTGTATCCCATTACAGCAGAAGTCACCATCAGTGTCCCCCTTTCCAGGAGATGTCACCATCAGAGTATCCCTTTACAGCAGATGTCCCCATCAGAGTCCCCATTTACAACAGATGCCCCCATCAGAGTCCTCCTTTACAGTAGATATCCACACCTGAATCCTCCTTTACATCAGATGTCAGCATCAGAGTCCTCCTTTACAACAGATGTCACCACGAGAGTCCTCCTTTACAGCAGATGTGACCACCAGAGTCACTATTTGCAGCAGATATAACCATCAGAGTCCCCCTTTACAACATATGTCACCATCAGAGTCCTCCTTTACAGCAGATATCATCATCAGAGTCCCTATGTACAGCACATGTCACCATCAGAGTCATCTTTACAGCAGATGTCACAACCAGAGTCCCCCCTTTACAACAGATGTCACAATCAGTTTCCTCTTTTACAGCATATGTCACCATCAGAGTCCTCCTTTACAGCAGATGTCCCCATCAGAGTCCCCTTCACAGCAGATGTCCCGATCAGAGTCTCCCTTTACAGCAGATATCCCCATCAGAGTTCCCCTTTACAGCAGATGTCCCCATCAGAGTCCTCCTCTACAGCAGATATCCCAATCAGAGTCCCCCTTAACAGCAGATATCTCCATCAGAGTCCCCCTTTAGAGTAGATGTCGACATCAGAGTCCCCCTTTACAACAGATGTCACCATCAGAGTCCTCCATTACAGCAGATGTCACCATCAGGGTCCCTATGTGCAGCAGATGTCACCATCAGAGTCATCTTTACAGCAGATGTCACAACCAGAGTCCCCCTTTACAACACAAGTCACAATCAGATTCCTCTTTTAGAGCATATGTCACCATCAGAGTTCTCCTTTACAGCAGATGCCCACATCGGAGTCCTCCTTTACAGCAGATATCACTATCATAATCCTCGTTTACAGCAGATGTTCCCATCAGAGTTCTCCTTTACAGCAGATGCCCACATCAGAGTCCTCCTTTACAGCAGATATCACTATCATAATCCTCGTTTACATCAGATGTTCCCATCAGAGTCCTCCTTTACAGCAGATATCACCATCAGAGTCCCCATTTGCAGCAGATGTCACCATCAGAGTCCCTTTAGAGCAGATGTCCCCATCAGAGTTCCCCTTTACAGCAGATGTCCCCATCAGAGTCCTCCTCTACAGCAGATATCCCAATCAGAGTCCCCCTTAACAGCAGATGTCTCCATCAGAGTCCCCCTTTAGAGTAGATGTCACCATCAGAGTCCCCCTTTACAACAGATGTCACCATCAGAGTCCTCCTTTACAGCAGATGCCACCATCAGGGTCCCTATGTGCAGCAGATGTCACCCTCAGAGTCATCTTTACAGCAGATGTCACAACCAGAGTCCCTCTTTACAACAGATGTCACCAACAGAGTCCTCCTATACAGCAAATGTCACCATCAGTGTCCTACTTTATAGCAGATGTCAAAATCAGAGTCAATATTTGCACTGAGACTAAAACTGTAGACGATATTTCATC
>BLSH010449395.1:33159-72060 GCA_018402905.1 Glandirana rugosa | reverse complement strand
TAGACGACATTTCCTCCTGAGACTACCACTGTAGACAACATTTCCCCCTGAGACTACCGCTGTAGATGAGATTTCCCCCTGAGACTACCTCTGTAGACGACAATTCCCCCTGAGACTAACCCTATAGACGACATCTCCTCCTGAGACTACCCCTGTAGACGACATTTCCCCTTGAGACTACCCCTGTAGACGAGATTTCCCTGAGACTACCACTGTAGACGACGTTTACCCCTGAGACTACCACTATAGACGACATTTCCTCCTGAGACTACCCTTGTAGACGACATTTGCTCCTAATACTATCACTATAGACGCCCCCTTAACAGCAGATGTCTCCATCAGAGTCCCCCTTTAGAGTAGATGTCGCCATCAGAGTCCCCCTTTACAACAGATGTCACCATCAGAGTCCTCCTTTACAGCAGATGCCACCATCAGGGTCCCTATGTGCAGCAGATGTCACCATCAGAGTCATCTTTACAGCAGATGTCACAACCAGAGTCCCTCTTTACAACAGATGTCACCAACAGAGTCCTCCTATACAGCAAATGTCACCATCAGTGTCCTACTTTATAGCAGATGTCAAAATCAGAGTCAATATTTGCAGGAGATGTCCCCATCAGAGTCCTCCTTTACGGCAGATGTCAACATCAGAATACTCATTTACAGCAGATGTTACAACCAGAGTCCACCTTTAAAGCATATGACCCCATCAGTGTCTCCCTTTACAGCAGATGTCACTATCAGAGTGCCCATTTACAGCAGATTTCAACATCAGAATCCTTCTTTACAGCAGGTGTTACCATCAATGAACCCCTTTAAAGCAGATGTCACCATCAAAGACCCCTTTACAGCAGGTGTCCCCATCAGAGTCCTCATTTACAGTAGATGTCCACATGAGAATCCTTCTTTACAGCAGGTGTTACCATCAGTGTATCCCATTACAGCAGAAGTCGCCATCAGTGTCCCCCTTTCCAGGAGATGTCACCATCAGAGTACCCCTTTACAGCAGATGTCCCCATCAGAGTCCCCATTTACAACAGATGCCCCCATCAGAGTCCTCCTTTACAGTAGATATCCACACCTGAATCGTCCTTTACATCAGATGTCAGCATCAGAGTCCTCCTTTACAACAGATGTCACCACGAGAGTCCTCCTTTACAGCAGATATCATCATCAGAGTCCCTATGTACAGCACATGTCACCATCAGAGTCATCTTTACAGCAGATGTCACAACCAGAGTCCCCCTTTACAACACAAGTCACAATCAGATTCCTCTTTTACAGCATATGTCACCATCTGAGTGCTCCTTTACAGCAGATGTCACCATCAAAGTCCCCTTCACAGCAGATGTCCCCATCAGAGTCGCCCTTTACAGCAGATGTCCCCATCGGAGTTCTCCTTTACAGAAGATGCCCACATCAGAGTCCTCCTTTACAGCAGATATCACTATCATAATCCTCGTTTACAGCAGATGTTCCCATCAGAGTCCTCCTTTACAGCAGATATCACCATCAGAGTCCCCATTTGCAGCAGATGTCACCATCAGAGTCCCTTTAGAGCAGATGTCTCCATCAGAGTTCCCCTTTACAGCAGATGTCCCCATCAGAGTCCTCCTCTACAGCAGATATCCCAATCAGAGTCCCCCTTAACAGCAGATGTCTCCATCAGAGTCCCCCTTTAGAGCAGATGTCACCATCAGGGTCCCTATGTGCAGCAGATGTCACCATCAGAGTCATCTTTACAGCAGATGTCACAACCAGAGTCCCCCTTTACAACACATGTCACAATCAGATTCCTCTTTTACAGCATATGTCACCATCAGAGTCCTCCTTTACAGCAGATGTCACCATCAGAGTCCCCTTCACAGCAGATGTCCCCATCAGAGTCGCCCTTTTCAGTAGATGTCCCCATCAGAGTTCTCCTTTACAGGAGATGCCCACATCAGAGTCATCCTTTACAGCAGATATCGCTATCATAATCCTCCTTTACAGCAGATGTTCCCATCAGAGTCCTACTTTACAGCAGATATCACCATCAGAGTCCCTTTTACAGCAGATGTCCCCATCAGAGTCCTCCTCTTCAGCAGATATCCCCATCAGAGTCCCCCTTAACAGCAGATGTCTCCATCAGAGTCCCCATATACAGCAGATGTTCCCATTAGAGTCCTCTTTTACAGCAGATGTCACCATCCGAGTCCCTATTTACAACAGATGCCACCATCAGAGTCCTCCTTTACAGCAATTGTCACCATCAGTGTCCTCCTTTACAGCAGATGTCACCATCAGAGTCCCACATTTACAGCAGATATCTCCATCATAGTCCCTCTTTACAGCAGATGTCCCCATCAGAGTCCTCCTTTACAGTAGATGTCCCCATCAGAGTCCCCTTTACAGCAAATCTCCCCATCAGAGTCCCCTTTACAGCAGATGTCCACATCAGAGTCCTCCTTTACAGCAGATTTTCCCATCAGAGTCTTCCTTTAAAGCAGAAGCCACCATCAGAGCCCCCCTTTACAGCTAGTGTCCCCATCAGAATCCTCCTTTACAGCAGATATCCCCATCAGAGTCCTCCTTTACAGCAGATGTCCCCTCACAATTCTCCTTTGCAGCAGATGTCCCCATCAGAGTCCTCCTTTACAGCAGAAGTCGTCAGCAGAGTCCCTCTGTACAACAGATGTCACCATCAGAGTCCTCCTTTACAGCAAATGTCACCATCAGAGTCCTACTTTATAGCAGATGTCAACATCAGAGTCAATATTTGCAGCAGATGTCACCATCAGAGTTCCCCTATTACATCAGATGTCACCATCAGAGTCCCCCTGTACCGTACATGTCCCCATCAGTGTCCCCCTTTAAAGCAGATGTCATCATCGAAGTCTCCCTTTACAGCAGATGTCACCAGCAGATTACCCCTTTACAACAGATGTCCCCATCATAGTCCTCCTTTACTGCATAAGTCCACATCAGCGTCCTTCTTTACTTTGATATCCCCATCAGATTCCTCCTTTAGAGCAGATGTGCCCATCAGAGTCCCCCTTTACAGCAGATGTCACAATCAGAGTCCTACTTTACAGCAGATGTCACCTTCAGAGTTCCCATATACAGCAGTTAAGGGAGGTGGATTGGTCATATTGGACAGAAAAGACTATCTTGAGGAGATGGAAAATTTACTTAGAGTGGAAAATACATATTGCAAATGACCAAATAATCCGAAGAAGAAATTCGAGAAAAAATTAAAGGCCTTAATTAAGAAAGGGAATGAAAAGGGAAACCTAACCAAAAAAGAGGCAAAATACCTGATCCTGGAATCCAATAAGACACCCATCATATATGATGTACCCAAGATACATAAAAGACTGGAGAAACCGCCTGGCAGGCCAATAGTAAATGGCATAGATTCCCTATTTTCAAGACTGGGTGAATACTGTTACCAATACCTGAAACCTTTGGTCAAGGAAGGCAAATCTTATTTAAGAGACAGCCTACAATTAATTAAGGAACTACAAAACATCCCAAACCTTAATAATTGTCTACTAGCTACTCTATAGCTAGTAAATGCCCTGTACACAAGCATCAAACAAGCAGATGGTCTCAAAGGAGTTAACAAAGCCCTCCATGAAAGAACAAAACTGAAACAAACCCAAATTGATTTTATCTTTGTAGGACTGAAACTCTGCCTGGAATCAAACTATTTTTGGTACGATAAAGAATACTACGTTCAAACAAAGGGGGTGACGATGGGGGCACGATATGCACCAAGTGTGGCAAACTTATTTATGGACCTATGGGAAGAAAAACACATTTATAGAAAAAACTACCCACAACTGAAGTTCTACAGGAGATACATCGATGTTGTGTTCCTGATTTGGGAAGGAACAGAAGAATCACTAAAGGGGTTTATGGAGGACATCAATCAGAACAGCTATGACATCAGTTTTACGGGCAAGTATGACAAGCAGCAGGTGGACTATTTGGACTTACAAATAGAGAACATCAACGGAACAATATTCACCAGAACATATTTCAAACCAACACACAAGAATGGGTACATCCCAGTCTCAAGTTGCCATCATCCTAGATGCAAAAATAATATTCCTAACGGACAACTTATGAGACTGAGTAGGAACTGCAATAGGATAGAGGACTTCAATGTACAAGCAGACAGGATTATTAAGAAATTTGAAGATAAAGGATACCAAAGAACTTCCCTGATCAAACTTAAGGAAATAGTAAGTAGAATGGATAGGAACCAACTGCTAGGAGATGAAAAGAAGAATACAATTAAAGAAAAGAACCAAGAAACAGCCTTTATCACCGGCTTTAACAGAGAGTACAAGGAAATAGAAAAAACGGTAAAAAAGTACTGGCCCATATTGCAAGCAGATACAATTCTGAGTAAACTATTACAAAAAAAACCCAGATTCATCTACAGGAAAGCACCTAATCTTAGAACCCACTTGGTACATAACGTCATCAACCCCCCCAATGAGATCAAAATTTTTAAGGATATGAAAGGGTTCTACCGATGTCAAAAATGGCTTCCCTGCCGTGTAAGTAAGAAACAACCAAGAAAACAGGAAACCTTCAAATCACAAGTATATGGGACACAATATGAGATCAAAGAACTAATCACCTGCAATAGTACACATTGTACATACATAGTGGAATGTCCCTGCCACTTACAATATGTGGGTAGAACCACCAGACCCCTCAATGTAAGAACATTCTCTTAAGAACATATTAATAAAATTAAAAAGGGCTACCCGAAACATAGCCTATCCAGGCATTTCAAGGAAGTACATGGGAAAGATCCATCTGTTTTGACCTTCTATGGAATAGACAAAATTAAGGAACACTGCAGAGGAAGTAATAAAAAAAATCAAAATCTCTCAAAACGAAACAAGATGGATATACAAATTAAGGAGCCTATTTCCGGGAGGCCTCAATATAGATATAGACCTCAATTGCTTTATCTCAAATTTCTAAAAAAAGTTTGTAAAGTTCCTCATAGGGGCATACTAAATATCGCTTCCTAGAATTGTCCTATTCCTTCCAGACCAGAAAATCCACATAGGTCCCCACACACCCTCTCCTATGGCCAACTTATGCAATTAGGAAGTAGGGACAATAATGAGGCCGGGTCAGCCAATGACCTCATATGAGGCCCCTACACATATATTGACACTTCACCCCTTCTCTAAAAAATTTCCTTATTCCTATGTTATGTGGGGATAGGACCAAATATGTACAATACACTCTTCTGTGGGGATATATCCCACAGCAAGTACAGTCAATTGAGATATCTATGGTAGTTTCCTATATATTCAAACTATAATATGTTTTGGTACCAACACCAGGTACCTATACTATTATACTATATCTGGTAATTTTATTAGGTATATTTTTATTAGGTATATTTTTTATCCCCCCCTCCTTATTTTTTAATAATTTCAAACAAATGTATTTTTTTTTTTTTTTTAATTTTTCATAAAGTAATTTCAGAACATTAACTATAGACTAGCACAGTCCAAGATGCAGTGATTACATACAACATAATGTTCTATTAGTCAGGACCGGAAAGATTGCACCTTATTGTTGTACCTTTTATACATATTTTAGAGTTTTACAAGATACCAACTGGCTTTGCATGTTTTAGACAGACAAAGCGTTCTCATTACCAACCAAAGTATTTATACCTTACTCCACTGGGGGCATCCGCGGGATCCTAATATCAGGACTCTGATATATTAGTCTCTCTTCAATCTTTATATATTTTTTTTATTACATTTTTTTATTACATTTTCCTATTTGAAGTTCTCTGGGTATGGTATTCTATGTACCTGGAGCTAATATGAATACAAGTAACATACATTGAGGTGGATATGGTAACCCTCGGTCCCTTTCTATGAATTGTATATAAACAACATGTCTGTGGGAGTCTAGCCCAGAGGACGTCTATGACAAAACGCATCAGGCTAGACTCGCGTGTTTACGTCACTTCCGGTTTCAGACTTTCGGCCGGTGGAACGCACGCTAACACAGTAGGAAGCGTGCAGGACTTTTTCAACATCCACCGCGGCTGGGCTTTTACAAAACCGGTTATAGAAGTGACCATCTGGTTTTATATATGTTTTTTACATCTGCGGATAATAAAGTGATTGAATTTTAAAATGGGTCACACTATGGGTATTTTCTCCACTTCTTCCCTCCACACCTGAGCACCCTCCTAGATGGACGAGGATCCCCAGGACCATCAGAGGAAATCCCTAGGACCATTGCCAGGTTTGCTGAGAGCCATTACCCTGAAGGAAGAACACCGCCTAACTAAGGATCACGGAGACCATCACACATAACCACCAAGGAGACCCCTAGGAATACCAAACGAGCATCCAAGCTGCAGGGGTGACGTCGTTCGGTAAGTGGGGTATCCAGAGGGGAGCACGTTTGTACTGCACTTGCTGGCGCACTTGAGATCATCTTAAAAAAGGAAGTTATATACTACTAAAAAGCAAAAGGACATATATGGAATATAAGACTGCACGAGCACTTTGAGCACTATACACGTTTATTTGGAATAAATTATTACCTATATTGTTTACTGGTGACCCTTGGTATTAACCACAGGGCTCTTTATGCATTTTTGGATTTTGTTTCATATATATTAATTTTCTCCTTTTTGGTCTGGTTTATGCACTTAGCACTTTAACACTATGGACTCAATAGTCTAAATTATATGATTACCACTTGTTTGAAGCACCTTTATACATTTAGAATATTAATTAACCGATTACATTCTATCCCAGAAAAGGGCAGAGACAATCACACAAAAGGGCACTCAGTGCAACATTGAGGACCATTCATTATACTAGCACATTATTTGTGTTTTATGCAACAACAGAATAGGAGTTAGTACAATCTTTAGAAGCAGCGCCTAGTCCAGTCACATTTACTATTGATCTTTGGCCCCTCCCCAGATTGGCTATCCCTGGATGGCAGCAAGCTGTACAATATCCTATGCGCGGTACTTACACACACCCTTTTTATCATATAAATGGACAACTTTGTGTAAAAAAAATGCGGTTTCATTTTTTTCCCACATTTTCCAAAAACTTCTGAAAAAAATGACATGTTCAAAAGACTCATTATGCCTCATAGATTATACTTTGGGGTGTTAGCTTTCCAAAATGGGGCAATTTTGTGGGCAATTCCATTGTCCTGGTGCTCCAGGGCCTTCAAAAGTGTAATAGGTGGTTGAGAAATGACGTGTAATTTATGCTCGTAGAATGATTAAAGGTGCTACTTCAATATTAAGCCTCAGTATGTGGCCAGACTGTGTAAAAGTCTCACACATGTGGTATTGCCATACTCAGGAGGAGTAGCAGAATGTATTTTGGGGTATAATTTTTGCTATGTATATGCTATGTGTTGGAAATGTCTTATAAATGGTCAACTTTGTGTAAAAAAAATGCATTTTCATTTCTTTTCCACATTTTCCAAAAACTTCTGGAAAAACATGAACCATTCAAAAGACTCATTATGCCTCATAGATTATACATTGGGGTGTTAGCTTTCCAAAATTGGGTCATTTTGTGGGCAATTCCATTGTCCTGGTGCTCCAGGGCCTTCAAAAGTGTAATAGGTGGTTGACAAATGAGATGTGTAATTTATGCTCATAGATCGCCAAAATGTGCTACTTCAATGTTAGACCTCGGTATGTGGCCAGACTGTGTAAAAGTCTCACACATGTGGTATTGCCATACTCGGGAGGAGTAGCAGAATGCATTTTGGGGTATCATTTTTGCTATGTACATGCTATGTGTTGGAAATGTCTTATAAATGGACAACTTTGTGTAAAAAAAATGCGTTTTCATTTTTTCCCACATTTTCCAACAACTTCTGGAAAAAAATGAACCATTCAAAAGACTCATTATGCCTCATAGATTACAGGTTGGGGTGTTAGCTTTCCAAAATGGGGTCATTTTGTGGGAAATTTCATTGTCCTGGTGCTCCAGGGCCTTCGAAAGTGTAATAGGTGGTTGAGAAATGAGATGTGTAATTTATGCTCATAGATCTCCAAAAGGTGCTACTTCAATGTTAAGCCTCGGTATGTGGCCAGGCTGTGTAAAAGTCTCACACATGTGGTTTCGCCATACGCAGGAGGAGTAGCAGAATGTATTTTGGGGTGTCATTGCAAGTATGCATATGCAGTGTGTGAGAAATTTGTTATGACAATTTTGTGTAAAAAAAAAAAAAAATTAATTTTGCAAAGAATTGTGGGGAAAAAATGACAACTTCAAAAAATTCACCATGCCTCTTACTAAATACCTTGGGATGTCTACTTCCCAAAAAGAGGTAATTTGGGGGGTATTTGTACTTTAATGGCTTGTTATTGTCTCACAAAATGAGATAGGCCATCAGTACATCAGGTGTGATCCATTTTCAATGATTTGCGCCCTAGCTTGTAGACTCTATAACTTTCACAGAGACTAAATAATATACACTAATTTGGGTTATTTTTACCAAAGATATGTAGCAGTATAAATTTTGGCCAAAATTTATGAAGAAAAATTACTTAATTGCAAAATTGTACAATAGAAACTAAAAAAAAATGTTTTCTTTTTCAAAATTTTCGCTCTTTTTTTGCTTATATTGCAAAAAAAAAAAAAAAAAAGCGGCGATTAAATACCACCAAAAGAAAGCTCTATTTGTGAGAAAAAAATTATATAAATTTTGTTTGGGTACAGTGTAGCATGAGAGAGTAATTGAGATTAAAATGTGAGAGAAAGTGTGCTGAAAGCTGAAAATTGGTCTGGGCAGGAAGGGGTATAAACGTCCTGTATTGAAGTGGTTAAGAGGTCCTGGCATGCTTTTTTCTATTACAAGGAATGTTTACATTTCTTGTAATAGGAATAAAAGTGATCAAAACATTTTTTTGTAAAGGACAGTGTAAAAATAAAAAAGTAAAATAAATAAGCAAAAACATTTTTTAAAGCGCTCCGTCCAGCCGAGTTCGCGCACAGAAGCGAACGCATAAGCAAGTCCCGCCCGCATATGGAAACGTTGTTCAAGCCACACATATGAGGTATTGCCGCGATCGTTAGAGGGAGAGCAATAATTCTAGCACTAGACCTTCTCTGTAACGCAAAACTGGTAGCCTGTAGAAATTTTTAAACGTCGCCAATGGCGATTTTTAAGTGCCAAAGTTTGTCGCCATTCCACGAGTGGGCGCAATTTTGAATCATGACATGTTGGGTATCAATTTACTCAGAGTAACATTATCTTTCACAATATGGAAAAAAATTGGCCGATCTTTACTGCTGTCTTATTTTTAACTCAAAAAGCGTATTTTTTTCCAAAAAAAACTGTACTTGTACGACCTCTGCGCAAATACGGTGCGACAAAAAGTATTGCAACAACCGCAATTTTATTCTCTAGGGTATTAGAAAGAAAGAGTATATAATGTTTGGGGGTTTTAAGTAATTTTATAGCAAAACAAAAAAAATGGTTTTAACTTGTGAACACCAAGTTCAAAAGATAGGCCCAGTATGGAAGTGGTTAATATAACACTGTTGTTGAGATTCATACCTCCCAACCATGCCTGATTCGCCAGGACCATCCCGGAAATGGTTGTAAATCCCAGCATCTCGGCAAATCAAAGCTATGCCCCGGAGAGGAGCCCAGTGCTGGAACAAGTTCTGGTACTTGGCTCCATCATCTCTCCTGGCAGGGGCATGCTGGGGTGGGCACCAGCAGGGCTTTTTTCAAGCGGAAAGTTCTGCCTCCTCCAGCGCTGCTTACTCCTCCCTGCTTAACTGACAGCGCTAATCTGCCATCGACCACACAGAACCCCCCCCCTCCCATATAGGAGAGCAGAGGAGGGAATGGGGGAATCAGAGCAGAGGAGGGAGGGGGCGGATCGGAGCAGAGGAGGGAGGGGCGGATTGGAGCAGAGGAGGGAGGGGATGGATCAGAGCAGAGGAGGGAGGGGCAGGTTTGAGCAGAGGAGGGTAGGGTGAATTGGAGCAGAGGAAGGAGGGGATGGGGCCGCTCTTAGCTGCACGGCAGAAGCTCCTCTAATCCCATTGGCAGCCTGCAGAGATAATGTAAGTTCTAGCTTTGTTCTAGCTTTGTTCTAGCTGCTCTTTTGCAGCAGCCCCACTCTGAGGATGGGACTTTGTACTTGGGGGAGAACTTGGAAGTATACAGCGCACCCCTCAATCTTGCATTTGTATGTAGCACACCCTCTCAGCCCTGCACTCTATACACAGCATTCCCCTCAACCCTGCATTCTTTATGTAGCACACCCTCAACCCTGCACTCAGTACATAGTGCACCCAATGACCCTGCACTCAGTAAATAGCGCAACCCTCAACCATGCACTCAGTACATAACGCACCCCTCAACCCTGCATTCAGTACATAATGTACCCCTCAACCCTGCACTTAGTAAATACCGCAACCCTCAACCCTGCACTCAGTACATAACGCACCCCTCAACCGTGCACTCAGTACATACTACATACACCCCTTAACCCTGCACTCAGTACATACCACAACCCTCAACCCTGCACTCAGTACATAACACACCCCTCAACCTTGAACTCAGTGCATAACACACCCCTCAACCCTGCACTCTTTATGTAGAACACCCCTCAACTGTACACTCTGCACACAGCATACCTCTACCCTGCATTCTTTATGTAACGCAATCCTCAACCCTGCACTCAGTACATAGCGCACTCCTCAGTCCTGCACTCAGTACATAGCGCACCCCTCAACCTTACACTCAGTACATAGCACACCCCTCAACCCTGCACTCTGTACCTAGCGCACACCTCAACCTCAACCCTTCATTCTGTAGCGCACTCCTCAACCCTGCACTCTGTATGTAACACACACCTCAACCTTACATTCTGTAGAGCACTACTCAACGCTGTACTCTGTATGTAGCGCACACCTCAACCCTCCACTTTGTACACAGCGCGCTCCTCAACTCTGCACTCTGAATGTAGCATGCTCTTCAACCCTGTACTTTGTATGTAGAGCACTCCTCAACTTGGCATATGCGTAAATTGTTGAAATTAATGGGGCTCAAACCTGCAAAATCAAAAGTCCTCATTGAAGGCTTTTATGCAAGTTATTGCCATAAAAATTGTATGGGGACCTGGGTACTGCCTTAGGGAACATGTATCAATGTAAATTTTTTTTTTAAATTATCATTTTTAAAGGAGCAATGGTTTTAATGATGCTTAAAGTGAAACAATAAAAATGAAATATTCCTTTAGATATCGTGCCTGGGGGTCCCCTAAGTCTGCCTGTAAAGTGGCGCATCTGTGCAATGTATATAAAATGCCGCAGCAATAATGACATTTCTAAAGGAAAAATGTAATTTAAACCTGCTCGTGGCTGTAATGTATTGCCGACTCCCGGCAATACAGATTTAAGAGAAATGAAAAAATCCCACCCATAATGCATACTAGACCCTTATCCGAGCATTTAGCCTGGAGGTGAGAACCTATACCGTACCAGGCCCCATGCCCACAACATGGGGAGGATGGTTTGGGGTCCCCCCCAAAGCACCTTATCCCCATGTTGATGAGGACAAAGGACACTTCCTGACAACCCTGGCCAGTGGTTGTTGGGGTCTGCGGGCAGGGAGCTTATCAGAATCTGGAAGCCCCCTTTAACAAGGGGGCCCCCAGATCCCACCCCCCCATGTGAATGTGTATGGGGTACCCCATCATAACCCTACCCATTCACCAAATAAATCAGTGTAGTGTGACAAGAGACAATAGCCAGTTTTTGACAAGTCCTTTAAAAATGTCTTCTTCCTCCGCTTCTTCCTCCGGTCTTCTCCTTCTTCCTCTGGTCTTCGCCTTCTTACTCCGGTCTTCCTCCAGCTTCTTCTTCCCACGCTTCATCCTCTGGTCTTCTTTTTCCTCCAGTCTTCCTCTGGCTTTTACTTCCCCTGCTTTAATCCCCTGGTCTTCTTTTTCTTCCTCCTCCGATGCTGCGATGGGGTGGATGATATCATTCAGAGACCCAGCCCCTTGTGACTTCACCCGCAAGGAGCATGATGGGTCCATGATGTCACAAAGGGACAGGGTCTCCGGATGACACAATCCGGTGGCCACGTCCCATAGTTATATATAAAATGTGCTCTATGAAAGCAGACAGATTGGCTGGCCGCAGCATCGGAGGAGGATCGTTTTTGTATCTTCAGTGGAAGGGTGGTGGGGGCGGCAGTGGAGGTAGAAAACGAAAAAGACTGGAGAAAGAAGTGGGGGAAGGAGAATACTGGAGGAAGAAATAGGGGAAGAAAAAGCCAGAGGAAGACCGGAGGAAGAAGGAGAAGGCTGGAGGAGGAAGTGGTTGAAGGAGAAGACCGGAGGAAGAATCAGGGAAAGGAGCAGAAGATATTTTTGATAAAGGACTTGTCAAAAACTGGCTATTGTCTTTTGTCATACTACACTACTTTTTTTGGTGAATGGGTAGGGGGTACGATGTACCCCATACTTATTCACATGGGGGCGGGATCTGGGGACCCCCTTGTTAAAGGGGGCTTCCGGATTCCAATAAGCCCCCCCACTCGCAGACCCTGACAACCCCTGGCCAGGGTTGTCGGGAAAAGGCCCTTGTCCTCATCAACATGGGGACAAGGTGCATTGGGCTGGGGGGCAGAGCCCCCCTGCCTCAAAGCACCCCTCCTCCCATGTTGAGGGCATGCGGTTTGGTATGGTTCAGGAGGGGGCACTCGCTTGTCCCCTCCCTTTCCTGACCTGCCAGGCTGCATGCTCAGATAAAGGTCTGGTCTTGACTTTGGGGGGGGGGTTTATAATTTTGGTGTGGGGTTTCCCCGAAAATCTAGACCAGACCCTAAGGGCCTGGTATGGACTGGGGGGACCGCATGCCGTTTTTGGCCTGGATTTTTTCATAGTCAGGTGCCAGCAAGTGTAACCACTACACTAGACTATTATGCAGGTCTCAGTGTACTTAGTCCAATAGCTTGGTAGTTTGCACTGATGTCTACAAAGCACTCAGGTTATAAGTTGAAATCCCAGCCAAACTACCACCCACATAAGGTAGCTGTTTTGATTTTTCAAGTGCACAAGCAAATTAAACCCAAAAAAGCAAACTAACACTCTGCATGTTAACTAGTGTGCGACTTTCGGAATACGCTGCTGAGTACAATGCAAGTTTTCAGTAGGTGATATCATCTTGGGATTTTTACAGGAAAGGAGTACCAATCAAAGACAATACAATGAGTTTGTCCTGGCACTCTTGGAATTCATTCTGCATAACAATGTTTTCTGTTTGATGGTTCCCACCACTTCCAGGTGCAGGGAGTGGTGATGGGGACATCTTGTGGCCCATTGTACGCTAATCTGTAACCTTTTTCAATGTACCTGTGCAATATTGCACATGTCATGGCACAGGTACATTGATGACATTCTCATACTCTGGGATGGCCCAAGAGTAGAGTTGAGGAGACACCTGGATGTTTGGGTTTGGCGTGTTCGGCCGAACTTCGCAAAAAAGTTCGAGTTCTGCTCCGAACTTGACCCCGAACGCCATTGAAGTCCCAGAATGCCCAAAAATGGCTCTAAAAAAGTCCTGGAAAGGGTTAGAGGGCTGCAAAATGAAGCAAAATGGGGGTAAGAGTAGGACAAGTGCCCTGCAAACAAATGTGGATAGGGAAATAACTTAAAATCACATTAAAAAAAATGGAGGAGGTGGATGTGGAGTAGGAGGTTGAGGAGGCCGTGACCGTGGCGGTGTAGGTGGTGGAAGTGACGGTGGAGGAGGAGCTAGCCAACACTGTTTTTTGTTTTTTTGGGTTTTTTTTCTAATTGGGGTAGCCCCCAAAATATTGAGACATATATAAAAAAAAGGATACGTTCACTTAAGTATACCAATGGCTGTGTGAGGCCGGTATAAATGGCTATTCTGCACAAGGTACAGACAAGTCTTGTGGGATCCATGCCTGGTTCATTTAAATAAATGTTAGCTTGTCCACATTGGCTGCGGACAGGTGGCTGCGCTTGTCTGTGATAATGCCCCCTGCCATGCTAAACACACGTTCAGACAATACACTGGCTGCAGGGCAGGCCAGCACCCCAGAGGCATAAAGGGCAAGCTCAGGCCACGTGCCCAATTTGGAGACCCGGAAGTTGAATGGGGCAGACCCATCAGTCAGTACGTGTAGGCGTGTGCGCACATACTGTTCCACCATGTTGCTGAAATGCTGCCTCCTGCTAAGATGTTGCCTGGTGGTGCTGTTTGTGGTGGCGTGCTGCTGACAAAGCTTTTCCACATTTTGGCCATGCTAACGCTGCCTTCTGAGGTGCTGGCGGTGCCACAGCTGCATTGGCGACCTCTTCCTCCTGCTCTTCCTTCGCCTTGTGCTTCCACTGAGCCCCCGGTGTCATTTGGGAATGCCCTCAGCAGCGCATCTTCCGATCCCGCTCCGGTGAGGGAATTAAGGATGGCACGTTGTCCTTGTAATGGGGATCCAGCAGGGTGGCCACCCAGTAATCAGCACAAGTTACAATGTGGGCAACTCGGCTGTCATTGTGCAGGCACTGCAGCATGTAGTTGCTCATGTGTGCCAGGCTGCCCAGAGGCAAAGAGAAGCTGTCCTCTGTGGGAGGTGTACCATCTGTGTCCTCCGAATCCCCCCAGCAACACTCCAGTGATGTCCACGAGCTGCTTTGGGTGCTACCCTGCTGTAAACACGGTTCCTCCTCCTCCTCATCCTCGTCCTCCTCATCCTCCAGAATTGTGCCCTGGCTTGAAAATGTTTTACCTGGCCTATGCTGGTGCAGGAACCCACCCTCCGAGCCACTTGTGAATGACAGGCCTGATAACCGTGGAAATGACCCCTCTTCCTCCTCCTCCTGTGCCACATCCTCTTCCATCATCGCCCGAAGTGTTTTTTCAAGGAGACATAGAAGTGGGATAGTAACGCTGAGAACAGCGTCATCGCCACTGGCCATATTGGTGGAGTACTCGAAACATTGCAATATGGTACACAGGTCTCGCATGGAGGCCCACCCGTTGGTGGTGAAGTGGTGCTGTTCTGCAGAGTGACTGACCCATGCGTGCTGCAGCTGAAACTCCACTATTGCCTGCTGCTGCTCGCACAGTCTCTCCAGCATGTGCAAGGTGGAGTTCCACCTTGTGGGCCCATCGCATAGGAGGCGGTGAGCGGGAAGGCCGAAGTTCCACTGCAGCACAGACAGGCGAACAGCAGCACGGTGAGAATGCCAAAAGCGCGCACAGACGGCCCACACTTTCTGCAGCAGCTGCTACGAAATTTTGCCCATTATCGCACACCACCAGGCTGGACTTGAGGCTCAGTGGAAACAACCACTTATTGGCCTGTTGTTCAATGCCCGTCCACAGCTCCTGCGCAGTGTGGGGTTTATCCCCCAAACATATCAGTTTTAAAACAGCCTGCTGTCGTTTCCCCCTGGATGTGCGGAAATTGGTGGTGAAGGTGTTACGCTGACCAGCTGAGGAGGTGGTAGAGGAGTAGGAAGCGGAGTAGGAGGAGGAGGCAACAGGAGGCGAAGAGAAATGCCTTGCAATCCTTGGTGGCAGAAGGACATGCGCCAAACTGCTATCCGCCTCAGGCCCACCCGCCACTACATTTGCCCACTGTGCAGTTAGCGAGATATAGCGTCCCTGCCCGTGCTTACTGGTCCACCTATCAGTGGTTATGTGGACCTTGCCACAGATGGCGTTGTGCAGTGCACACTTGATCTTGTCCTTGACTTGTTTGTGCAGGGAAGGGATGGCTCGCCTGGAAAGTAGAGGCGGCTGGGAACCACGTACTGTGGGACAGCCACCACTATCAGGTTTTTAAAACTGTCCGTGTCCACCAGACGGAATAACAGCATTTCAAAGGCCAGGAATTTTGAAATGCTGGCATTCAGGCCAGGGATTGCGAGTGGGTAGTACTTCCTCTTCCTCTTTCTCTCCAGTGTTTGGGAGATGGACAGCTGTAAGCTTCTATGGGACCATGGTGTGGAAATGCTTGGGGACGGTGGCGGACATGGTGGCGTTGCTGTCACATCGTCTGTTTGCTGGGTGGCAGGTGACACTGGCACTGTAGAGATGGAGGAAGAGGCTGAGGCAGCAGCAGCAGAGGAAGCAGGAGGAGCTTGAGACCTTTCTTGGATTTTGTGGTGCTTATTCCAATTGCAGCTCCTGCTTTGCATGTAGATGCCTGGTCATGCAGGTTGTGCTCAGGTTTAGAACATTTATGCCTTGCTTCAGGCTCTGATTGCACAGCGTGCAAACCACTCGTATCTTGTCGTCAGCACATTGTCTGAAGAACTGCCACGCCAGGGAACTCCTTTGAATCTGCCTTTGGTGTGCTAGGTCCCTGGGTGTGGTGGGTAGTAGCAGGCGTACTGTCTAGGGAATGGTCGCTCCGCTTTTGCAACCTGCTTCCACCTGCTGCCTCTGTGCGACCACCACCTCTTCCTCCAAACTGCACACGTCACTCGCATGACCTTCATTCCATGTGAGGTCTAGGACCTCATCATCCTCCACATCATCTTCCAGTCTGTACACTGTAGAAAGCCACAGCAGTTGGCACCTGTGTTTCGTCATCATCAGAGACGTGCTGCGGTGGTGTTTCCATGTCCTCATCCTGAAACAGAAGTGGTTGGGCATCGGTGCACTCAATGTCTTCCACTTCTGGGGCAGGGCTATGTGGATGGCCCATGGAAAGCACACCAGCAGAGTCATCAAAAAGCATAAGAGACTGTTGCATGACTTGGGGCTCAGACTGCTTGGCTGATTTACAACGGGCTGAGGTGAAAGACAGATGGCCATGGGGTTCAGGTGCCAACTCTGAGCTTTCAGCAAGGGACTGGGTGGGAGACAATGTGAAGGAACTGGAGGCATTGTCTGCCACCCAATCTACTATCGCCTGTACTTGTTCTGGCCTCACTATTCGTTGAGCGGCATTCGGGCCATATAACGTTGAAGGTTCTGTCGGCTACTCGCACCTGAGGGAGGTGTTTCACTTGTGCGTGTAGCTGGCACAGATCAACCACGTCCTCTCCTTGCAACAGGAGCTTCACCAACACCAGCAGCACCAGCTCCCCCACGGCCACGTCCCTTATTTGACGCTCTCCTCATTCTGGGCGCAAATGTACTATTTAGCACAAATTTATATCATTTTTTATAACGCTAATCTGTCCCTCAAACCAGCAGCAGGAACCTCTCCCTACACCAGTATGAGATGATTTTATAATGGTAATCTGTCCCTCACACCAGCAGCAGGAACCACTCCCTACACCAGTATGAGATGATTTTATAACAGTAATCTGTACCTCACACCAGCAGAAACCTCTCCCTATACCAGTATGGGATGATTTTATAACGGTAATCTGTCCCTCGCACCAGCAGCAGGAACCTCTCCCTATACCAGTATGAGATGATATTATAACGGTAATCTGTCCCTCACACCAGCAGCATGAACCTCTCCCTATACCAGTATGAGATGATTTTATAACGGTAATCTGTCCCTCACACCAGCAGCAGGAACCTCTCCCTATACCAGTATGAGATGATTTTATAATGGTAATCTGTCCCTCACACCAGCAGCATGAACTTCTCCCTATACCAGTATGAGATGATTTTATAACGGTAATCTGTCCCTAACACCAGCAGCAGGAACCTCTCCCTACACCAGTATGAGATAATTTTATAATGCTAATCTGTCCCTCACTCCAGCAGCAGGAACCTCTCCCTACACCAGTATGAGATGATTTTATAACACTAATATGTCCCTCACACCAGCAGCAGGAACATCTCCCTACACCAGTATGAGATGATTTTATAACACTAATCTGTCCCTCACACCAGCAGCAGGAACCTCTCCCTATACTAGTATGAGATGATTTATAACTGTAATCTGTCCCTCACACCAGCAGCATGAACCTCTCCCTATACCAGTATGAGCTGATTTTATAACGGTAATCTGTCCCTCACACCAGCAGCAGGAACCTCTACCTACACCAGTATGAGATGATTTTATAACGGTAATCTGTACCTCCCACCAGCAGGAACCTCTCCCTACACCAGTATGAGATGATTTTATAATGGTAATCTGTCCCTAACACCAGCAGCATGAACCTCTCCCTACACCAGTATGAGATGATTTTATTACGGCAATCTGTCCCTCACACCAGCAGCAGGAACCTCTCCCTATACCAGTATGAGATGATTTTATAACGGTAATCTGTCCCTCACACCAGCAGCAGGAACCTCTCCCTATACCAGTATGAGATAATTTTATAATGCTAATCTGTCCCTCACTCCAGCAGCAGGAACCTCTCCCTACACCAGTATGAGATGATTTTATAACACTAATATGTCCCTCACACCAGCAGCAGGAACATCTCCCTACACCAGTATGGGATGATTTTATAACGCTAATCTGTCCCTCACACCAGCAGCAGAAACCTCTCCCTATACTAGTATGAGATGATTTTATAACTGTAATCTGTCCCTCACACCAGCAGCAGAAACCTCTCCCTATACCAGTATGTGATTATTTTATAACGTAATCTGTCCCTCACACCAGCAGCAGAAACCTCTCCCTATACCAGTATGAGATGATTTTATAATGGCAATCTGTCCCTCACACCAGCAGCAGGAACCTCTCCCTATACCAGTATGAGAGGATTTTATAACGCTAATCTGTCCCTCACAGGAGCAGCAGGAACCTCTCCCTACACCAGTATGAGATGATTTTATAACGCTAATCTGTCCCTCACACCAGCAGCAGGAACCTCTCCCTACACCAGTATGAGATGATTTTATTACGCTAATCTGTCTCTCACACCAGCAGCAGGAACCTCTCCCTATACCAGTATGAGATGATTTTATAGCGCTAATCTGTCCCTCACACCAGCAGCATGAACCTCTTCCTATACTAGTATGGGATGATTTTATAACTGTAATCTGTCCCTCACACCAGCAGCATGAACCTCTCCCTATACCAGTATGAGATGTTTTTATAACGGTAATCTGTCCCTCACACCAGCAGCAGGAACCTCTACCTACACCAGTATGAGATGATTTTATAATGATAATCTATCCCTCACACCAGCGGCAGGAACATCTCCCTATACCAGTATGAGATGATTTTATAACGCTAATCTATCCCTCACACCAGCGGCAGGAACTTTTCCCTATACCAGTATGAGATGATTTTATAACGCTAATCTGTCCCTCACAGTGGCGGCAGGAACCTCTCCCTATACCAGTATGAGATGATTTTATAACGGTAATCTGTCCCTCACACCAACAGCATGAACCTCTCCCTATACCAGTATGTGATTATTTTATAACGGTAATCTGTCCCTCACACCAGCAGCAGGAACCTCTCCCTATACCAGTATGAGATGATTTTATAACGGTAATCTGTCCCTCAAACCAGCAGCAGGAACCCCTTCCTATACCAGTATGAGATTATTTCATAACGCTAATCTGTCCCTCACACCAGCAGCAGGAACCTCTCCCTATACCAGTATGAGATGATTTTATAACGCTAATCTATCCCTCACACCAGCGGCAGGAACCTCTCCCTATAGTAGTATGAGATGATTTTACAATGCTAATCTATCCCTCACACCAGCGGCAGGAACATCTCCCTATACCAGTATGAGATGATTTTATAACGCTAATCTATCCCTCACACCAGCGGCAGGAACTTTTCCCTATACCAGTATGAGATGATTTTATAACGCTAATCTGTCCCTCACAGTGGCGGCAGGAACCTCTCCCTATGCCAGTATGAGATGATTTTATAATGGTAATCTGTCCCTCACACCAACAGCAGGAACCTCTCCCTATACCAGTATGTGATTATTTTAGAACGGTAATCTGTCCCTCACACCAGTAGCAGGAACCTCTCCCTATACCAGTATGAGATGATTTTATAATGGCAATCTGTCCCTCACACCAGCAGCAGGAACCTCTCCCTATACCAGTATGAGAGGATTTTATAACGCTAATCTGTCCCTCACAGCAGCAGCAGGAACCTCTCCCTACACCAGTATGAGATGATTTTATAACGCTAATCTGTCCCTCACACCAGCAGCAGGAACCTCTCCCTACACCAGTATGAGATGATTTTATTACGCTAATCTGTCTCTCACACCAGCTGCAGGAACCTCTCCCTATACCAGTATGAGATGATTTTGTAGCGCTAATCTGTCCCTCACACCAGCAGCATGAACCTCTCCCTATACTAGTATGGGATGATTTTATAACTGTAATCTGTCCCTCACACCAGCAGCATGAACATCTCCCTATACCAGTATGAGATGTTTTTATAACGGTAATCTGTCCCTCACACCAGCAGCATGAACCTCTCCCTATACCAGTATGAGATGATTTTATAACGGTAATCTGTCCCTCACACCAGCAGCAGGAACCTCTACCTACACCAGTATGAGATGATTTTATAATGCTAATCTATCCCTCACACCAGCGGCAGGAACATCTCCCTATACCAGTATGAGATGATTTTATAACGCTAATTTATCCCTCACACCAGCGGCAGGAACTTTTCCCTATACCAGTATGAGATGATTTTATAACGCTAATCTGTCCCTCACAGTGGCGGCAGGAACCTCTCCCTATACCAGTATGAGATGATTTTATAACGGTAATCTGTCCCTCACACCAACAGCATGAACCTCTCCCTATACCAGTATGTGATTATTTTATAACGGTAATCTGTCCCTCACACCAGCAGCAGGAACCTCTCCCTATACCAGTATGAGATGATTTTATTACGCTAATCTGTCTCTCACACCAGCAGCAGGAACCTCTCCCTATACCAGTATGAGATGATTTTATAGCGCTAATCTGTCCCTCACACCAGCAGCATGAACCTCTCCCTATACTAGTATGGGATGATTTTATAACTGTAATCTGTCCCTCACACCAGCAGTATGAACCTCTCCCTATATCAGTATGAGATGTTTTTATAACGGTAATCTGTCCCTCACACCAGCAGCATGAACCTCTCCCTATACCAGTATGAGATGATTTTATAACGGTAATCTGTCCCTCACACCAGGAGCAGGAACCTCTACCTACACCAGTAAGAGATGATTTTATAACAGTAATCTGTCCCTCAAACCAGCAGCAGGAACCCCTTCCTAAACCAGTATGAGATTATTTCATAACGCTAATCTGTCCCTCACACCAGCGGCAGGAACCTCTCCCTATACCAGTATGAGATGATTTTATAACGCTAATCTATCCCTCACACCAGCGGCAGGAACCTCTCCCTATACTAGTATGAGATGATTTTATAATGCTAATCTATCCCTCACACCAGCAGCAGGAACATCTCCCTATACCAGTATGAGATGATTTTATAACGCTAATCTATCCCTCACACCAGCGGCAGGAACTTTTCCCTATACCAGTATGAGATGATTTTATAACGCTAATCTGTCCATCACAGTGGCGGCAGGAACCTCTCCCTATACCAGTATGAGATGATTTTATAACGGTAATTTGTCCCTCACACCAACAGCAGGAACCTCTCCCTATACAAGTATGTGATTATTTTAGAACGGTAATCTGTCCCTCACACCAGCAGCAGGAACCTCTCCCTATACCAGTATGAGATGATTTTATAATGGTAATCCGTCCCTCACACCAGCAGCAGGAACCTCTCCCTATACCAGATGAGAGTCAAAGTCACAGCAAGCAAACCATCACCCAATCATAGCAGGGATTATGAGGAAACTACCATACAGTATTATACAATTTTTTGTACATGTTAATGTCTGTATCAATATATGAGTCTTTTCACTGTTTACATGTTTTAATTTTTTGTATAATAAATATTTGATTTTTTATCATAATCAAAGTGGTACCGTCAGAGTCCTCAATTTGGTTTCTAGGTTTTTTTGTCTTCTTTACTTTATAATATGTATGCCGATAGTTTCCTATTTTTCTATTTTTCCTTACTGTTATTGACTATTATACAACATTAACTCAAACCTTGACTTACCTCATTGGAGCATAGACTCCCTCCTTTATATTGTTCAACAGTTACTCAATTACTAGTTCATCTGCCAAAGACCTCTCTCCTCCCTTCTTTAATTTTTTGCTTCAGTTGGATAGACAATCCCTAGATCAATCAGACATCTGCTGCAATCCAAAGAGAATCCAAAGGGATACATTGTATCACTGTAAAGGGCCCCAACAAAGCTGGCAATTTTCAGAAACTGTTTGCTCTGGGTAGTCTTTGAACCTATCTACTTTCTGAAGCTGCAGAACCTCATTTAACCACTTCTTGTCCAGTCACGTCATATGACGTCCTGGACTTTGAGTGGTGATATCTGAATGGAGCCTGCAGCTACAGGCACCATTCAGATATTGTTTGTTTTCTGCTGGCAATTCTGTGTACAATAAAAGTGGTCTCTGTGGTGGATTCACCACAAGATCACTGTTATCAGTGGCGGGAGAGGTGCCCACCCCCCTCCCGCCATTTTCCCCTCATCTCCGCTGCTTACCGGATCCGCTGGTAGCGGCGGAGATGATCGGGTCCGTTCCCCCCAGTGTCTGTGAGCCGAGTGAGTGGAAGATGCCGCCCACTCGGCTCAATAACATTGCAGGGTGGAAGCGATGTCACAAGTCACTTCCACCCAATGCTTTCAAAGGGGACATTTTTTTTTTAACTGTCCTTTTTTTTTCAATTTTTTATTTTATTTTTGCATTTAAGTGTACATATGAGATCTGGGGTCTTTTTGATCCCAGATCGCATATTTAAGAGGTCCTGGCATGCTTTTTTCTATTACAAGGAATGTTTACATTCCTTGTAATAGGAATAAAAGTGATCATAACATTTTTTTTAAAGGACAGTTTAAAAATAAAAAAGTAAAATAAATAAGAAAAAAAATTTAAAGAGCTCCGTCCCGCCAAGCTCATGCACGAAAAAAAATGTGCGTACTTTACTAACTGTCTTATTTTTTAACTCAAAGAAGTGCATTTTTTCCAAAAAAACTGTACTTGTAGGACCGCTGCGCTAATACGGTGCAACAAAAAGTATTGCAACAACCAACATTTTATTCTCTAGGCCTAGGGTGCTCGAAAAAAAGAATATATAATGTTTGGGGGTTTTTAAGTAATTTTATAGCAAAAAAACTGGTTTTAACTTGTGAACACCAAGTCCAAAAAATAGGCCCGGTATGGAAGTGGTTAATATAACACTGTTGTTGAGAATCATACCTCCCAACCATGCTTGATTCGCCGGGACCGTCCCAGAAATGGTTGTAAATTTCAGCATCTCGGCAAATAAAAGCTATGTCCCGGAGAGGAGCCCAGTGCTGGAACAAGTTCTGGTACTTGGCTCCATCATCCTTCCTGGCAGGGGCACGCTGGGGTGGGCACCAGCAGGGCTTTTTTCAAGCGGAAAGTTCTGCCCCCTCCATTGCTGCTTACTTCTCCCTGCTTAACTGACAGCGCTAATCTGCCATCGGCCACACAGAACCCCCCTGCCATATAGGAGAGCAGAGGAGGGAAGGAGGGAATCAGAGCAGAGGAGAGAGGGGGCGGATTGGGGCAGAGGAGGGAGGGGCGGATTGGAGCAGAGGAGGGAGGGGATGGATCAAAGCAGAGGAGGGAGGGGCAGGTTTGAGCAGAGGAGGGAAGGGTGGATTGGAGCAGAGGAAGGAGGGAATGGGCCGCTCTTAGCTGCACGGCAGAAGCTCCTCTAGTCCCATCGGCAGCCTGCACAGATAATGTAAGTTTTGTTCTAGCTTTGTTCTAGCTGCTCCACTCTGAGGGTGGGACTTTGCACTTGGGGGAGAACTATACAGCACACCTCTCAATCTTGCATTTGTATGTAGCTCTCAGCCCTGCACTCTATACACAGCATTCCCCTCAACCCTGCATTCTTTATGTAGCACACCCTCAACCCTGCACTCAGTACATAGTGTACCCAATGACCCTGCACTCAGTAAATAGCGCACCCCTCAACCCTGCACTCAGTACATAACGCACCCCTCAACCCTGCACTCAGTACATAATGCACCCCTCAACAGTGCACTTAGTACATACCGCAACCCTCAACCCTGCACTCAGTACATAACGCACCCCTCAACCCTGCACTCAGTACATAATGCACCCCTCAACAGTGCACTTAGTACATTCCGCAACCCTCAACCCTGCACTCAGTACATAATGCACCCCTCAACCGTTCTACATAAAGAGTGCAGGATTGAGGGGTATGTTATGTACAAACATAACATACCCCTCAATCCTGCACTCTTTATGTAGAACACCCCTCAGCCCTGCATCAGTACATAGTGCACCCAACAACCCTGAACTCAGTACATAGTGCACCTCTCAACCCTACACTCAGTACATACCGCATTCCTCAACCCTGCACTCAGTAAATAGCACCTCCTTCAACTGTACACTCTGCACACAGCATACCTCTATCCTGCATTCTTTATGTAACGCAATCCTCAACCCTGCACTCAGTACATAGTGCACTCTTCAGTCCTGCACTCAGTAAATAGCGCACCCCTCAACCTTACACTCAGTACATAGCACACCCCTCAACACTGCACTTTGTACCTAGCGCACACCTCAACCTCAACCCTTCATTCTGTAGTGCACTCCTTAACCCTGCACTCTGTATGTAACGCACACCTCAACCTAACATTCTATAGAGCACTCCTCAACGCTGTACTCTGTATGTAGCACACACCTCAACCCTCCACTTTGTACACAGCGCACTCCTCAACTCTGCACTCTGAATGTAGCATGCTCCTCAACCCTGTACTTTGTATGTAGAGCACTCCTCAACTTGGCATATGCGGAAATTGTTGAAATCAATGGGGCTCAAACCTGCAAAATCAAAAGTCCTCATTGAAGGCTTTTATGCAAGTTATTGCGATAAAAATGTATGGGGAACTGGGTACTGCCTTAGGGAACATATATCAATGCAAAAAAGTTTTTAAAATGATCGTTTTTAAAGGAGCAGTGATTTAAATGATGCTTAAAGTGAAACAATAAAAATGAAATATTCCTTTAAATATCGTGCCGGGGGGTCCCCTAAGTCTGCCTGTAAAGTGGTGCATCTGTGCAATGTATATAAAATGCCGCAGAAATAATGACATTTCTAAAGGAAAAATGTAATTTAAACTTGCTCGTGGCTGTAATGTATTGCTGACTCCCGGCAATACAGATTTAAAAGAAATGAAAAAAAAACCCACCCAGAATCCATACAGGACCCTTATCCGAGCATTCAGCCTGGAGGTGAGAACCTATATCGTACCAGGCCCCATGCCCACAACATGGGGAGGGTGCTTTGGGGTCCCTCCCAAAGCACCTTATCCCCATGTTGATGAGGACAAAGGCCACTTCCTGACAACCCTGGCCAGTGGTTGTCGGGGTCTGCGGACGGGGGGCTTATCAGAATCTGGAAGCCCCCTTTAACAAGGGGGCCCCCAGATCCCACCCCCCATGTGAATGAGAATGGGGTACCCCATCGTATCCCTACCCATTCACCAAATAAATCAGTGTAGTGTGACAAACGACAATAGTCCGTTTTTGACAAGTCCTTTAAAAATGTCTTCTTCTTCCTCCGGTCTTCTCCTTCTTCCTCCAGCTTCTTCTTCCCCCGCTATGTCCTCTGGTATTCTCCTTCTTCCTCTGGTCTCCCTCCAGCTTCTTCTTCCCCTGCTTTAATCCCCTGGTCTTTTTTTTCTTCCTCCTCCGATGCTGCGATGGGGTGGATGATGTAATTTAGAGACCCTGCCCCTTGTGACTTCACCCGCCTGGGGCATGATAGGTCCATGATGTCACAAAGGGGCGGGGTCTCTGGATGACGCAATCAGGTGGCCACGTCCCATAGTTATATATGAAATGTGTGCTATGAAAGCAGACAGATCGGCTGGCCGCAGCATCTGAGGAGGGTCGTTTTTGTATCTTCAGCGGAAAGATGGCGGGGGCGGCAGTGGAAGTAGAAAAAGAAAAAGACTGGAGGAAGAAGTGGGGGAAGGAGAATACCGGAGGAAGAAGCAGGGGAATAATAAGACAGAGGAAGACCGGAGGAAGAAGGAGAAGACTGGAGGAGGAAGCGGGGGAAGGAGAAGACCGGAGGAAGAATCAGGGAAAGGAGCAGAAGATATTTTTGATAAAGGACTTGTCAAAAACTGGCAATTGTCTTTTGTCATACTACACTACATTTTTTGGTGAATGGGTAGGGGGTACGATGTACTTATTAACATGGGGGGTGGAATCTGGGGACTCCCTTGTTAAAGGGGGCTTCCAGATTCCAATAAGCCCCCCGCTCACAGAACCTGACAACCACCGGCCAGGGTTGTCATGAAGAGGCCCTTGTCCTCATCAACATGGGGACAAGGTGCTTTGGGCTGGGGGGGCATTCCCCCCATCCTGACCTCCAGGCTGCATGCTCAGATAAGGGTCTGATATGGATTTTGGGGGGGACCCACACCAATTTTTTTTTTTACTTTTGGCAAGTTCCCCTTAAAATCTATGTCAGACCCAAAGGGTCTGGTATGGATTTTGTGGGGCCCCATGCCAAATTTTGTTTAAAAATTTGTTTTTGAGATGTTTTTCTTAATTTGATGCTTAGAGAGAAGTCACATTTAGTTAACATATTTCATGGCTTACTTAGTCCTCAAAATAATTAGTAGAGCCCTGAGATTCAGCTTTGGAGCAGGTTTTTTTTGGGGGGGGTTCTTCCCCCTCCCCCCTATTGCACTTTCTACTCAAGGACTTTCATGCGTGCACAACCAAATACTTTTTTGAAATTTAAATTCCATAGAAGAAAAGAAAAAAGCAACATTCTGGACAAAGTGTACAGTACAGACCCTGATATTTAGCTCAAGAGCAATAATACGAGGTGACATCACTGGATTGCAGACAGAGGTGATACAGTTAGGAGGGTGTTCTGTGAACCCAAATATACCATGAATTGGAGAAGTCAGAGTATTTTAGGGTGTTGAGTGCTATGAGGCGTTCGAAAGTGTAGTTGGAGTTAACCATGTTTGCTAACTCAGAGAGGTTGGGAGATATATTTGATTTCCAGCTCTTTAGGATAAGTGTGCAAGCTGCTATTATGATGTGAGTGACTATAGGTCACTGGGATATAGGATAGGAGTCAATACCTAAGCTTAACAAGGCCAAAGTAGGTTGGGGTTTGGTCAGTATGCCATACAAGAGGAGATTAATCAAAATACACTGGACCAGAAACTAGTAAGGCACGGACAGCTCCAGAGACTGTGTAAGAGATTCCCCACCTGACCGCATTCGCGCCAGCACAAGGGAGAGGCGGCTGAAAACATTTTGGGTAGCCTATATGGCGTATAGTGCCATCTGTTGGTGATTTTAATCATCAACTCAGAGTGGCTTGTGCAGTGGGATGCACTAGTGGAAGTCGGATTCCCACCATAACATGGGGCTTGTTTTGCAAAAAGTCTGTTTGTCCTGAAGGGCACTATAAAAGAGGAAAATCCCCCACCATTCAGTTTTGGGCTGTGTAAGGAAGTCCCAGAGTTTGGGAGGCAGAGAGATTGTTGGAGGGGGTATTTGATTAGGAAATCCAACAGCCTAGTGCATGTAAACTGGTGTTGTGGGGGAAGATGGTACTTTAGTATTGGGCACTGTAGGGAGTAAGGGGTTCTGTCCTTAATGAGGTCCTGGGCATGGATAATACCATGGTTTTGTAAAGGTCTAGTCGATAAAGATGGGATCATGGCTTCAAATATTTGGAGAGGAAGGGGGATACTGATGGGTACACTGGAGTTAAACATGGCAGAATTAAGATGTCTCCATGCCCGCAATGAAGTTTGCATGGGCGTTGTTAGGGTATTATAGTCCCATGGGTTCCACATATCACTGAGAAGAAATAAGGGAAGGTTTTCTGTAGGGGTATTTCTAGTTCTACCCACAAGGGGGCTTCATCTGAGTGGAACCATCACTTAAGTTGGTCCATTTGAACAGCCCAATAATAATCTCTGATATCGGAAAGCCAGCTCCCCCAAGGGAGCTATGTCTAATTAAGCAGGAGTGAGAGCATCTGTCCTTCAGTCCTTTCAAAAGAAAAGATATGAGGTTTTTTGTCAGGGGTGTTATAATGCAGGTCGGGATAGGAATAGGCAGAGATCTGAAAGTGCAAATAATCTGGGGAAGGATATTCATTTTCAGAGCGGCTACTCTTTCACACCAAGATATTTCAAACTGAGCTATTCATTTGAAGTTCTTTATCTAACCTGGAAATTAGGGGCTTTATATTTGTGGCCATTAAAGAGGTGGTGGAGGCAGTAAGGGTGATACCAAGGTAGGGGATCCCTTCTGAGCTCCATGTAAAGGGAAACTGTTTCTGAAGTGTGCATCTGGTAGAGGCTCAGACTCCCAAGTCCAGGATTAGGGATTTGGCAGCATTCATCTTGTAATAGGAAATTCAACTAAATTGGGTGAAGATGTGGAAAATCTGTGGTAGGGAAGACTCTGGATTTGTCACAAGTAGGATAATGTCGTCCGCAAAAAGACTGATCTTACGGGCAGAGTTGCGGGAGTTGAAGCCTGTAATGTTGGGGTGGGAGTGGATCGCTTCTGCCAGGGGTTCAATCATTAAGTTGAAAATGGATGGGGATAGTGGGCACCCCTGTCTGGTCCCGTTGGAGATTGTAAAGGGTTTGGACAGAAGGCCAGATGCATTCACCTGTGCTGAGGGCATGGAGTACAGAACCAAAATGGCAGACAGTATGTTTCCCTAGAAATCATATTTCTGCAGAACCTTGGTCATGTAAAGCCAGTGTACTCTATTGAATGCCTTCTCTGCAAAGATAGACAACAGTGTCTTCTCCGCATAGTGCAGAATATCAAGTATACGCCTGGTCGCATCTGAGGTCTGTCTACCAGGAATGAACCCCATTTGATCTTTCTTGATCAAGGCGGGCATTACAAGGGGGGCGTGGCCAGGACAGGCATGTGAGAGGACGCATCTCCCACAGCTCCATTCCGTGATCCTGTAATAGATCCTTCCCCAGCCATCCTACCGACACCGAACCAAGCCATAACGAGCCACATCGCTTGCCATTGCTCCAGATCACACCGTGGACCCACCACCGGAACTGTGCATCAGGAGTATGACCCATTCTAAGGCTCCTGAAACCGCCGAGTTGGACATCCAAGATGGCGCCGGTGCAGACCAACATGCGATGACGGCACAAGGCCCGGACAAACTAAAAGATATGGGGCTGAAGACTGCAAATCTGCAATGGAGCACTGGTAAGGACCCCCCTAGGGACATCCTCTACTATGCCCAAAGGCTGGGGAACACAGGGGGGTCAGAACACTGGTGGTGGGTGAAGGTCCGCTGAAGCTTGTGCTTGGCAGAAGCATAGTGGTACAGTCCAGGTTGGCAACGTGCTGGCAAAGTGGTACAGAAGGATGAGACAGGCAGATGGTCGGGGTGCAGGCAGGGTCGGCAACGTGCGGGCAGCAGAAGTACACAGGATCAGGCAGGAGAGGAGTCGTAGACAGGCCGAAGGTCGGGGCAGGCAGAAAGCAATCAGAGTCCAAAGATAGCCGGGGTCACAGATGCAGGAAGTCACTTCAGAGCAGACGCGGGGACACAGGTCATGGTAACGCTGTAGAACGGACAGCACCTGCCTCCTGGTGCTGTCCTGCTTAAATGGGCACTATTGGAATGCGCGGACGTGCAAAACGGCCAGGAAGTCCCCTTTTTCCTAACATTGCCGCCCCCCAAGGGGCAGCCTCCGGATGCCCAAATGGGTTCTCTTGGTCGGGTGTCTTCTCCAGAAGGCTCTGACCAGTTCCTTGGCATGTACGTTATCTTCAGGCTCCCAGGAGCTCTCCTCTGGTCCATAGCCTCTCCACTTCACCAAAAACTGAATGTTCCCACCTCTTTTCCTACAGTCGAGGATGGCCTTGACCTCGAATTCCTCCTCTCCATCCACCAAGACCGGTTCTCGTGCGGCTGTGTAGTGCCCAGGGAAAAGGTCCTTGACCACAGGTTTGAGCATCACGTGAAAGACCAGATGGATGCGGAGAGACGGAGGTAGCCCCCCAGCTCATAAGCCACTTGATTAATTCTCCTCTTAATTGGGAAGGGTCCCATGAATTTTGGCCCCATCTTTTCAGAAGGGCAGGAGAGCCTCAGGTTCTTTGTGGACAGCCAGACCCGTTTGAAGTATAAGTTCTCCCCGCCTTCCTTTGTCGAAATTCCTTTTACTGGACTCCTGATTCTGGGCAATAGTCTCCTGAAGTTTGTTATTCCTTTCCAAGAATTGTGTGACTTCCAGAGCCGTGGGTACGGCATTGTCTGTAGGTAGATCAGGCATAAAGGTGGGATGGTACCTGAGGTTTACCCAAAATGGTGATTGCTTTGTAGCTGAATGAACTGAGCTATTGTAAGCGAACTTGGCAGTTGGCAGTAGGGAGATTGTTAGAAGAAATAACTTGTTGCCAGCAATTCTGGCCGTTTCCGCAGTGGTGCGCGCGCTCCCGCGCTCCCGTGCACGCCGGAAACTGCGCCAAACGGCACCTATTTAAACCCAGAGACTCCTGCATTGAACTGCTGCTCGTTCTACAGCGTTCCAGACCTGTGGGCCACAGCTCCCCCACCTGTTCCTGTGTTCATCTGCTTCCTGTTCGACCCGGCTTGCCTTGACCTGTTGTCCGCTACCTGCACCGACCCCGGCTATCCACGACCATCCGCTTGTCTACTCCTCTGTACCTCCGCTGCCCGCCCGTTAACGAACCTTTGCCTGGACTTGACGATCCGCCTGCCTGATCCTTTTGTACCTCTCTGCCTGCCTGTTGCCGACCCTGCCTGTACGATCCCTCTTCTGTCCGCACGACTTCCTGGAACCTCACTACAGCATCAGTGACCATCCAGCCCTCGTGCCATCCCGCACTCTCGGGCCTCTGTCTACACTACCAGGGGTCCTTGAATCGGGTGCGCAAGAGCGGTTGTTCCCTGCACAAGACAGACTCCACCGTCAGGTACGTAACAGAAACGAGCAGCCAAGACTGAGTCTGCGCAGGGAACACGCTCCGCTATGGACGACTTGTGCGCCCATCTGGCTGGCCTCACCCAGGCCATCAAGAACCTGCAAGAGGGATACACCCGATTGGAAGAGCGGGTACAGGAACTGTCTACCTCCCCGGCCTCCAGTTCCGCAGCTGCCCGCACCATCGTGGCCCTGCCCTCGGAGCCCAAAGTCCCGCTGCTGGATAAATTCTCCGGGGACCAACGCAAGTTTCGGGTCTTCCGGAGCGCCTGCGATCTATATCTGGGTCTCCAGCCACGGACATTTTCTTTAGAAAGCACCAAGGTTGGATTCGTGATCTCTCTGTTGCACGGTGAACCTCAAGCCTGGGCCCTCTGACTATGGGAGCAGAATGCCCCCGATATTGCCTCTGCTGCAGCCCTTTTCCTGGCCATGGCGCAGCTTTATGATGATCCCCATCTGGCCACCACGGCCGAAGCCAACCTGTACAACCTCCAGCAGGGCCGCCGCCCTGTGGAGGATTATGCCGCTGAATTTCGGCGTTTGAGTTCAGATACCGCCTGGGGCATCGCGGCACTCATCTTTCAATTTCACATGGGGCTGTCAGAGGCAGTAAAAGATGAGTTGGCTCGAGTGGGGATTCCTAAGACCCTGGAGGAGCTGGTCACCTTGGCCATCTCCATAGACCGGCGCATCAGAGAGCGCCGCGCCGAGAGGTCCTCTGGACAATTACGTCCCACCTGGATGCTCCCTCGGGTGTCCAGTTACCCGACGCCGCCGGCCTTCCGGCCAATGACCTCCTCCTCCTCTCCTCCGGATTCTTCTGAGCCCATGCAGGTTGGGTTGCTTCGACCATCACTCTCCAGTGAGGAAAGACAACGCCGGTTCCAGCTGAGTCTGTGTCTCTATTGTGGAGAACCTGGTCACATGGTTCGGACATGCCCAGCGAAGTGCGGTAAATGCCTGTCCACTGTCTCTGGGGTACCGGTTAACTCACGTTCCCATCTCACTATTTTCTTGTCTCTGCAGCTTCTCGGAGGGATTATCACGGTGCCGGCAATCCTTGATTCCGGCGCGTGCAGCTGTTTTGTCGATCTGGATTTTGTGGCACAGCACCACATCACCCTGCAACCCAAGGCTCACAAACTGGTGATCCACCTGGCCGACGGATGACACATCAAATCCGGAGTCGTCACAAATGAGACGATCCCTCTGCTCACCTGCACCCTGGATGGTCACCAGGAACATCTGCGGCTGGATGCCATTGCCTCTCCGCTCTGCCCCATCATCCTGGGATTGCCCTGGCTCCAGGCCCACAACTCCAGAATCGACTGGGCCACTGGAACCGTCCGGTTCCTATCTCCATATTGCCGTCGGCATTGTCTGGGCCCTAGGGACGGGACTGTTCCAAATCTCCTCAGCCTGGAGGCCGACACCGAACCGGATGTTCGGGCTCTTCTTCCCCCTGCCTACCATGCATTCATAGATGTCTTTAGTAAGACGGGGGCAGACAAACTTCCGCCGCACAGGCCCTACGATTGCCCCATTGAACTACTGCCCGGGGCAGAGGTGCCGTTCGGGAGGATCTACCCTCTATCCGAACCTGAATTGGCGGCCCTTAAATCCTACTTGGAGGAGAACACCAAGAAAGGATTCATCAGGCCGTCTACATCTTCTTCATGGAGAAAAAAAACCACTCACTCCGGCCGCGCATAGATTATAGGGAGCTCAACCGGGTAACCATCAAGAACCGGTACCCGCTACCTTTGGTTCCTGAACTTTTTCAGCGGCTAGGGTCAGCAACTGTCTTTACCAAGCTTGACTTGCGGGGGGCATATAATCTTCCTGTTTGAAGCCAATAATTGGACACACATACACATGATCGGCTTACAAGCCCGATCGTTACGGATCGTTCATACGGTCTACAAATATCCTATTGTGTCCACCTTCTCTGCTGACACATTTGTTTCAGGGGGGCGTGTAGCTGCATGCTGATTCACGCCCATCCTGGAGGACGTGAGTCGTTCTATGTTAGCTCTGGATTCCATCATGGACGTCTTTCACTTCCGGTTCCGGGTTACAGCTAATCCCGGCAATCCACTGACTTCCTGTCTCAGTTAAATCACTGATGATGTTTTTTCTATTGTTTTGGTGGCGATGTGATCACCTTTATATTGTTCTTTTCAACTTTCCCACAGCATATCTTTCTTTTTGCAGTGGAGAACATCCACCTTTCATAATATGATTTTAATTTTTGTCATTTACACTTACCATTTTCCTTTTCTCTTCCGGGTCATATCTTTGGGCTTCAACACATGCATATATGAAAATGAGGCGTGGAACGCACGCCGTTGACATACACATATGAAAATGAGGCGTGGAACACACGCCGGAGACGCCATCTTGTCAAACAAAGTTGGACTTCCGTTTTTGCCCCCTAGGGGCTGAATTTGTATTTTTCATTACTTTGTATCATTAGTTATAAATAGGAGTAGAGACAGAAGGGGGGGAATACCCCAGACGACGGCTTTTGAGCAGAAACACGTTGGGTCCCCAGACTCCTTCTGTCTTATTGATTTTACATTTGAGCTCTTTTTTACATGGAATTTTGTGAGTATTTTTAATCCCCTATTCGAAATAAACCTGCATCAAACAGTATTACACTATTGTGGCTCTTTTTCCTCATATATACCATGTGGTGAATGCTGACATCTGTTTGGAGACGCCGGTTCGAGAGTCTAAGAGCCATCAACTTTGGATCCGGAACCTCTCTTCCCCCCTACACCATAGCCCTTACCGGGAGATGATATCTGATTGTGGATACCTGAGTTGGATTTTCTGACATCCGCGCAAGATCTACCAGTATCTGGTAAGCTCACACCTATTACACATATTGTCTGTTTAATAGACCCTACCAGGAAATTCGGTTGGTTTGACACCCCTACCATTGATGAAGGATTTGAATTGTTTTATGAAAATTTCTTGGAATGTATGAACTATACAGACTGACATTTACCCTTTTTGGGCTTTCTACATTAACTTTTTCTTAATGATTTTTTCTAATTAACAATTATTGGCTTCAAACAGGAACCTCATTTGATATTAACTGCTTTTTATGCAGCATATTTCTATTCTGTTTTACCTCCTCATCTTTGACTTTTACCTTTAATCTTAGGCGCTGTGATTGCTTTTGGATATTTATTGACAATTAGATCAGTTGTTTTGCGAGCAGCCTAGGGCCATAATTGGATTTGTTTATAGTGTTTTTATTTAAGTGGGCACAGGCTTCCTTCTACATATTTTTTGACTGTGTTTTTTTTATCACATTGCCCTGCGAACGCTCATTTATTACAAACACCATCTCCTTGGAAGATGGATGTGTTTGACTATAGGGCCTCACGAACCCTCAACACGGATGGAGTGTTTGTGGCTACTAGCACAGACACCGAAATGGGAGGCATGTTTCTTAGACTGCGTAATTTAATGGTTACTGAGATTCATCTACAGTGGGACATTGCTTTCTTAGATCAATATATTAGTGAGAGCATGGTCCCACGCAGTCTAAGATGGGAGATCCATCCCCAACAAGGGGAAGCAGATCTTGAGGCCTGGTATAAATATTATAATGAGGCGGGTTTGAAATCTCTAGGGTTCATAAACTCAAGGAAACGGTCTAAATTAAACGTTATTGACCAGGAAATTAAAGATATCAAGGACAAACTCTTGCCTTTTAAAAGTTCTGTGGAATACCAGAATTATTCTTCCAACCTCAAATCCCACTTGGAAAAAGAGGAGCAAGAACAAAAATCTAAGAAACAGAAAAAATATTCCATGGATATTGAGGACTATCGGACATCTAGAGTTTTTAAGTGGCAAAAAAATGAGCCCTCCGGGGATGGTCATACCGCTGAGGTTACCGCCCCTCCGGTCTCTAGACACATTCCTAATGAGGGTTCTAAACCGGTAGAACACCATAATCTAGCACATGGGGGGAGGTCATTATACAAACCACCCCCCATGTGGAGGAGAGAGAATAATAATGATTATCGCTCGCCTTCTCAACGCCAACGTCCCTATGATTCTGAATATAGGGGGGGTGGTGGTCGTAAAAAGGGATATGGCCCTCAACGTACTTATAACAATAACCAACATTTTTATGATCAGGGACATAATGGATCTAGACCCTATAAAGCACCATACAATAATAGACCATATTATCAGACACCTTCTACCCCTTATCACCCTGTTGATACCTCTAATAGGTATTCTCCTTTGTACAATGAGGACCATCAATTTTCCTACCAGGAAGAAAGATATGATATTAATCGGTCGCCCTTCCGATACAACTCCAATCATTTGCCCCCCCCCACCTCGGGTTTTTCCACTGGCCAACCCTCGAAAAAGAGGTCCAGACACCAGAGAGGGAGGAGAGGGGGGCGCAAACATAAGAGAGGAGAAAAGAGTGCGAACATGACCAATTCTAAGGGCATCTTCAACCTGAGCAGCCAAACGCTTTCTCAGGAGGAGACTAACGTTTTGAATAGAGGACTCAAGTTTGCCCTACCAAAGAAATTGAATAAGTTCGACACTTTTATAGATGTACAAAAATTTGTTAGGAAAATTAATATTCAAAGATATCTTATTACTAATCCAACTAGATCCACTTTAATTAATGATTCAATAGTACATTCTGGTCTCAGCAACCCTTCAACCTTTAACCCTCCGGGCCAAATTGCTCCATCCATCCAGGTCTTCAGAGACATGGTGCTATGTGATTTGGACGATCTGCCTGCGAGAAAATGCTATGTTCCTCCCTCTTTAAAACAAGGGTTGGAAAGTCTTTGTAATAATAAGGATTTGATAATTAGACCAGCTGATAAGGGGGTGGTATAGTGGTTTTAGACAAGACAGATTATATGGCTGAGATGAACAATATTCTTAGTGACACCAATACTTACCAACCCCTAGCCTCTAACCCTACCACCAAATACAAAGCAGAATTGACCAAAATTATCAATAAAGGTTATCGCAATAAAATTTGAAACAAAAAAGAAAAATATTTCCTTATTCCCATGTGCCCCAGGATTCCGACAATTTATTATCTACCCAAAATTCATAAAAATTTGGAACATCCACCTGGCCGCCCCATAGTCAGCGGCATCGATTCCATCACCTCTAGAATTGGCAAATATATAGATTTTTATCTACAACCGCATGTGACTCGTATGCCGTCATATCTAAGAGACACGAAGGATACCATACGGAGATTGGGTAATGTCCAATTACAGACTGGTGACTTCATAGCTACCGCTGATGTCTCTGCCCTCTATACCAGTATTTCACATGATTTGGGACTTGAGGCGGTTAATCATTACCTCAAACAGGATACAACCATATCTGATCTACAGAGAGACTTTATATTGAGTTTGGTCATCCATGCTACTAAACATAATTATTTTTGGCATGACAATAAGTTTTATACTCAGTGCAAAGGTGTAGCAATGGGGGCTAAGTTTGCCCCCAGCTTGGCCAACTTGTTCATGGCCAAATGGGAGGAGGATGTTGTCTATGCCCACAACAGACCTGAGCTTGTCTTGTGGGCGAGATATATAGATGACATCCTCCTCCTATGGCGGGGTGATCAAGCTTCTCTAGAATATTTTTTTGCCGCCCTTAATACCAATGACAGGGGCATCATTTTGTCCCTCGAAAGTAGCCAAAGTAATATACATTTTTTAGACTTGAACATCGATATTAGTAAGGGTAACGTCTCTACCATGACATTTTTTAAACCAACAGACAGGAATGCTTTTATCCCAACTGACAGCTGTCATTTTAAACCTTGGCTCAATTCTATACCGAAAAGTCAGTTCACGAGACTTAGACGGAACTGTTCCGATATCCACACATTTTATGAACAAGCCCAGACTTTAAAAGGCAGATTTTTAGAGAAGGGTTATATCAAGAACGATCTGGATAAGGAAATACAAGTTGTTGCACAAAAGGATAGGAGTGAATTACTAGCTGATAGGCCCAAAACCCAACAATACGATGCGAAATGGTCTTTTTTTACTGGTTATTCCATTCAGCATAAAAATATCAGAAGTGTCATCTCCAAATATTGGAACGTTCTTCATAATGACCAGATTTTAGGCCCCCTGTTGCCTGAAAAACCACGGGTTATATACAGGGGTGTACCCTCACTCAGGCACCAGCTTGCACCCAATGTGATTAACCCTCCAAAAAAACTAACCTTCTTTCAGGACCTTAAAGGGTATTACAAGTGCCAAAAATGTAGGGTTTGCAGACTAAATAAATGCAAAAATAGAAAGATCTCAAGTTTTACCTCTGCAACCACTGGACAAAGGTATGATTTAAAATTCTTTAGTACATGTGACACAAAGAACGTAGTCTATCTATTGACATGTCCCTGCAATAAACAGTATGTAGGAAGGACTACCAGATCTTTTAATATCAGAGTGAACGAGCACATCACTAATATAATAAAAGGGAAAACAAATCATACTGTTCCAAAACATTATCTGAAATATCACAACCGCAATCCAGAAGGAACACTTTATCAGATTATTGATAAATATGTTCCTCCATGGAGGGGTGGGTGGACCAAAAGGGGTGTCTCACAACTGGAGACCTCCTGAATCTACTCTCTGAAAAGTTACTATCCCCACGGCATGAATGTCGATTGGGACATTAATTCTTTTATCAGTAAAGCTTAATTACCCCTTTTTGTCCTTTTTTTCTTGCTTTTTATTTCTGGTATTGTCGGGACACCCTTTTAATATTTTAACGTTTTTTCATAATATTTTATGCCCCACATGTAACAACTGAACATTAATTCCTAACCTTAGTGTTTCTAATAACCCTGATGAATTTGGGATTCCTGTCTTTTTAAGCCTTTTCAGATGAATTATTCGATAGCGGCTATAGTATTTTTTTTTTTTTTTTTTTACGTATCTAAGGATTTATCACAATCACTTTTTATCTATGTACAACGCAGGTCATTCTTTGTCATTAATTTGGCGTCAAAGTTTTTTATACACCTTGCACTTTAAAACTTTTTTACTTAATGTATGTTTTTTATAGAATTATTTACTTCGCCTTATTTCATTATTCAAACGATTCATATTTTTTAAAGACACTGTAGTATATTTTTTGAACACGGGTTTTCTTCATATAAATTATCTTTTATCAAAACACCACTGGTACACGATTCTAATCTCTTTAATATTATATATAGTGTTGAGCGAACCCGGACTGTAACGTTCGGGTCCGTACCGAACTTTTGGGTGTCCGTGGCACGGACCCGGACCCGGACATTTCAAAAATCGTTCGGGTTCGGTCCGGGGTTCTGCTATTTTACTCCACGTGTTGAGAAGCTGCAGGGCAGCCAATCAACAAGCGTTTCACTGGTTTGCCCTTAGAAGCCATCACAGCCATGCCTACTAATGGCATGGCTGTGATTGGCCGGTGCATCATGTGACCCAGCCTCTTTATAAGCTGGAGTCACAGTGCTGCAGTCACATGCTCCTTGGGTTAGTATAGGGAAAGGTAGCTGACGGCGTGAGGGACAGATTTTAGCCATTTTAAGACCTGATCCTGCATCCTGAGATAGATTACTTTACTACTGCTGTCTGTGCTGTTGCTCTGAGGACAGATAGCAGAAATTAGAGATTTCACATACCGCTGCTTTGAGTTGCAGATCAAGCTCTGCATAGAACAACGATCGCTACGATCGTGCTCAGCGATCAGATTGTTGGGGGAATTTGAGATTTCAAATACCGCTGCTTAGAGTTAGCGACTCGTGCTAGCATCGC